>JAVJAQ010003032.1:0-45030 GCA_032362365.1 Zygogramma bicolorata | reverse complement strand
TGGCTAAAATTTGAAGTTACTCATTTTATAAAAGTTTGGTTTTCTCTTTCTATTGTCTAAGAGAAGAAGAAGCCAAATATCACTTCACTGAAATGTTTCCATATCTGAAGCAAGGTCGTATAAAGTCAAGGAGGATCTTCGATTTTTGAAGTGAAAACCACCGGAAGTGACAGAGAATTCAGTGGTGTTTATGACGAGGAAATTATGAAAAATGAGATGAAAGAGAAGTTGGGTTGAAAGCCAGAGATTAACTCAGAAATGTTCATCATCAGGAGAAGAGTCAGCAACCTTCAGTAAAAAAATGAAAATCATACAGAAAGTTGACAAAATAGTTTAAATGAAATACAATACCACTGAAATTAACTTCGATCGACAAAAACATGGGTTCTCATTATTGATATTGTTACAGCAAAGTAGCATATTACATTACTAGTGCGGAAAGTGACTCGATCGTGGGATCGTCGCACTCGGGTCACGCCTCGTGCTACAATATTCCCCACTCGTGTGAAAGATCACTTTTGCACAAGTAATGTACCCTATTTTTCCTACGATCACCTATTTTATTGAACAATACGTAAATATCAGATTGTGTATAAGCAATATAAGCTATAATATGAATCCACCTCAACATCAAGCTGACAGTTGACAGTCCTTAGAGGGGTACTTGCAATTGACTATTGATGAATATAGATTTGATGGGGTCGGCCAGAATCGCTTCAATGTGATGCTTTTTGTAGTAAATACTTATAATGCATTTTTATTTCTTTTCTTCATTTTTTATGAATAACTAGTTACCTATTATTGCAGTTTTTATATGAATAATAACAATAGGAAGGAGCAATTATTATTAATTACATCTGTGAATTTTACAGGATTCATGGGATGGGTTTGACGGCTTATTAACAGCCGTGTGGAAAGTATCTTTCCGCACAAGTAGGAATAAAGGTCACCTTCCTTGGAAGTAGAGAGTGCGATATGTGTCACTTTTCTATGTGGTCGTAGGAAAAAAATATTCTAATTGGCTCTTGGTTATTAATGCAAGATAAAATCGTGACCCAAGTATGAACAACATGACAGGACCAGAAGTAGGTGTTTGTTGTTCGTTTATTTCTAGAGATGGTGATACAATTCGTTTGGCAGGGAATTTTAAGACCCCATTTGTCAGTTCACGTCAACATGACATAATTCAAATCAAGATCGACCACTTCATTGATCGAGAAAAGCTTGACCAACCCCCATAACAACATCCTGGTATAGCGCATTGTCCTAACCAAATATTCCTTGTTGAGTAGTGTTTGAATGTCATTATTTTATGGTGAAGAGATTCCTTCTAGTTTTTTGGGTTCCTAACTTATCGTTGACGTTTCGGATACCAAATGCGCTTCCGTTTTCAATACTTTCATAAATATTCTCTTCTAGTTTAGTTTTTATGTTCGCTTTTCATGAATGTTAGAGATTTGAGTTCTGACAAATGTCTTTCAAAAGTGGTTCAGGGTTATTCACTATAAATTACCCACCCCTTATCATCGTTATTATTGCCTACAGAAAACAGAATTCGACGTAAAAGTTGTGTGCTTATGACTAAATTTTGATAAAATGCTGTCAAAAATACAGAGGTGTGCAGATTTCAGGGGATACAAATTTTTTAACATTTTTTCCATATGGGACACCCAGTATATTATTGAATTTTTGGAATGGTCTTTTTTACCTGATTCCAAAAATATACCATATGTTACCCCTATCTTATACCGTTTTCGAGTTATGAGACGTCGTTTAAGAACAGCTAGATATACTGCTTCATTTCGAAGGTAAGCCTATGCATATTAATTCGCAAACAGACTTTTTTGAAACATTGCATTATTTTTCAGAAAATTCTGAATGTAGTTTAGAGGATAAAGCAGATCAATTACGTAAAAGTTATTCCAAAATCCAACGTACGTTAAAAAAACACAAATACAAACCATATAAAATTTTACCGGTGTAAGTTTCAACAGAGGATCATAAGAGGAAAAGGCTGGAATTTTGCCAACATATGATTCAAAACTTGAATGCAGATACCGATTATCTAACTGAAATATTATGGACTGATGAGTTATCTTTTTCAACGGCAGGAGTTTTCAATAGGAAAAATCGAAGGTCGTGGGAAAGAAAGGACAACAGAAAACGATTGTTTGAACAAATAAAGAAATCAGGAAGAAAAACTGTTAGCGTTTGGTGCGGGATTTATAGAAATAAAATTGTTGGCCCAATATTTTATGATTATATATTGACAGGAGTTACCTATCAAGAAATACTTATCCCAGAAGTAGAAAATATTCTTATACAAACATTTTTGGAAGCCGAGCTTGCCAATATGATTTGGATGCAAGATGGGGCAACCCCTAATGATGTTCTACCCGTTCGAGAACATTCGAATGATGTATTCTCAATATGGATAGGAAATAATGGAAGCAATAAATGGCCACCTAACAGTCCAGACTGGACCCCTATGGATTCATTCTTCCGGGGATTCCTAAAAGACATTGTTGATAACGATAATAATATTCAATTAATTAAAGACATGATTCTACGTGAAATAATGAATCTGAATGTCAATAATGAAGCAATTTCGGATGCACTTATAAATATAAGAAGACGTCAATTATGCATTGACAATAATGGTGGGCATATTAAACATCTGTTATGACCTATTATGTTATTTAAATTCTCTAAATAAATTTTTCGTTTTCTATTTTTCAAAAACGTTACAAGAATTCAATAATATACTGGGTGTCCCATATGAAAAAAATATTAAAAAATTTGTATCCCCTGAAATCTGCACGCCTCTGTATTTTTGATAGCATTTCATCAAAATTTAGTCATAAGCACACAACTTAAATATTTAATTTATTTTTCTGTAGGCAATAATAACGATGATAAGGGGTGGGTAATTTATAGCGAATAACCTTGTAGCAAGGCGCGATCCATATCAACCGGGGTGTTTGAAATGCAAGCATCCGCAGACAGCATATGTTAAAAGGATATTCCTTCAACTCTCGTCTCCTGCTATTGCACTCTCTTGCTATCATTCGAATGCATTCCATTCAACTGTATGATCTCTATCGGCAGTGAGAATGTGTTCTAATAATTCAGAACTACTAATCTGTCTGTTCTTGATGTACATCTTGTGTTCGCAGCAACTTATCGGGGTAGATTGAAAATCTGCCCTTATACAATTGTATAGATTCCAATATCAATTTTTATTTTTTCAGATTGTGGTTGGTTAGGAAAGAAAAAGAACTAGGAGAAGGAATCCCTTGCTACATTTCAATATCTTGGTTATGGCATCAGTTTTTGAAAAAATTATATACAAAAAGACAGCTGTTTTTCCTTCAAAAACGGTTGAACAGAAAAACCCGAGAAGGAATGCTGCAACGAGCAATTGAATGAAGATCAACCTATCAAGCATGTTCCTGACCTCCAGCCAGCAATTTCCATATTCCATAACGATATCTAGTCAGATTTCCGGTCAGTTGACAGAATGTCAGTGAGACCCACATATGAGAATAGCAGAAGCCCACAACCGTATGCAGTTCACGTTAACGTAACATGATTTCATTCATCTACCACTTCATTGACCGAGAAAAACTACCCCAAAATCCTCTGCTTCATTTTGTCAGAGCCTATACTAGTTTCATTCAGTTATCACCATGGTTGGTACTAGATCTCCGATGACGAGGAAGGCAAGTGCGTGTGACATGACATTGTAGTTGACAGTAAAAATGTTTTTGACAAGTCTTCGAGTTCATGTTAATTTTTTTAAAAACAAGGACGAATTCTGAGTAAATTCGTTGTTGGATGAAGAGGAATCAACTAGGATTGTCTTTCAAAAAAAAGTAATTACAATTCCAATATAATGGTTATGGCGTCAGTCTTTGAAATGATTATCTACGAAAACCAACTTTATCTCCTTTCTCCTTTCGAAACGATTCTACATAGAAACACACAAATGAAGGATTATGCCATTTCTAAAGAAGAATACTAGCTGGAACGAGCGATTGAATAAACGTCAACCCATCAAGCACATTCCTGACGCCCAGCCTCTAATTTCCATATTCCATAACGATATCTAGTCAGATTTCCGGCCAGTTGACACAATGTCACCGAGCCCCGCATATGAGAATATCAAAAGCCCGCATCCGTATGCATATAAATGCGTTCTTAATGGAAATAAATAGAGATCCGAATAAATTTTCCATCTTCCATTGTCAGCCGTCCATCGAGGATTAGAGACGGGATTTCGAAGTGAAAACTCGGTTTCGTGGGATTGCCGCCAGAACCGTATCGCAGTTTGCACTAGTTCAACCCTATTAAGTCCCGAACTGGTGATAACGGGTCAGCAATCCAGGCTGTTCCGACCCATTAGATCCGATGCGGCTCTATTACTGTGGAGTCCGTATCGTAGGAATCCAGTGATGCCAGATATTGGGAGCCCTGGTGATTGTTTAGATTTTCACACACTCTCGAAGTGTTAGAGGAGTGATAAAAACCTTCATTGATAGAAAAAGAAGAAATGTCTGTTCGAATTGGGTGCTGCTTTTCAGTATTTTTCTCTTGCCCCGTTTTCACTCCCTGATGACAGCTCAATTGATATTTGTTAGTGAAGCTATTTTCCGTTTGGATGCTGTGAGAAATGCGCATTGTTCAGTTGCAGGGTTGAAATTGATTTCCTGAAAGAAATAAAATCATCGCCGTTGAAAACCCATATTCTTGTTTATAAAATAACACATCGTCGAAATCTATCACTTTGGAACGGGAGAGTGTCAAAGAATAACTCTATACAGATTCATTTTGATTTTCATCAATGTAACTTTTGAGGTCAACTGTTGTTTTTTTCGTTCGTTCACTCGGCTATTCAAATGAAAACCTAATTTTTCCTCAGGCTCAATTGAAAGGAGAATTACTTAAATGTCATTAATATTACTTTCCAATAAAATTCTGAAGTAAACATTAAAGTAGAGGAAATGTTTCACAGAAATTGTTCAATGAGCGTTCTTTATCCAATTGTGGTTACAATATATACTGTACTGGAATAACTTACGTCAAGTATTTTTTCCATAACTGTTCCATTCCTTTCACTTCGAGTACAGAATCCGAATTTGGCCGGTATCAAATCATTCATCTGTATAAAACATCGTTTTAGAAAAACAGCGCATCGATATTTTGATGGGGATGATAGGATATGGGGATTGTGTCAGAAGTTGATGAAAAATATCCTTATAGGCAAAAATAAATCAAACTTGAGTAAAATCCATCACAAGACAAAGAAATTGATGGAGTGCTCGACTAAATAATGTTGGATGGAGATGCAAAACTCAATGTCGCATTGTCAATAGTTCTCTCAAGTATTCGGTAGCTAAAGAAACAGGAGTACAGCTGTTATATGTTTTTTTTGATATATCTAGTATTCAGATATAAGGAGTGACTCTTTCTACAAAGTCAAGTATCTTAATGATAGGAATTACGATAAGCTATAATCTCTCGTAGAAAAATCAAGTCAGTTCGATCGCTGAGGGTGCTTTCCAGAAGCTTGGATTCCTATTTCGTGCGAATAAATACTTCTTCTCTCCTCAGTTTCTTATCATCTACAAGGCACATATACGTCTTGGAATAAAGTTTTCATGTATGGGGCTCTGAACCACAACATTCAATGAAGTCAAGGGACATCAGATCTTTGTTGAGAAAACAAATTCCTACGCTTTTCGACAAGGAATTCGAAACTCAAAAATTTTTGCAGAAACTGTTTTCAGAAGAGATACGTATCTCGGCTGACAACAGAAAGGTAGAGAGGCTATGATTCATTCGAACGAAAGGGAAGCTCTGTCATGTTCAAAGAACACAGCGTGAATCAAGGGACAGGAGATACGAATTAACATTCACTTTGCATTCCTGAAGTTTGTTATCTTTAGGAGAAACCTCTCTCGGCAAGGAGTTCCAAAGCTCAGCTGTTCTATTGAAAAAAGATCCCTGAGCAAGAGAGGTTCGACAGGTCCCCGAATTCACAATAAAGAAGTGGGAATTCTGTACCTATCGAGTTATCCGTGTAGATATTGCCAAAGGTAGAACGATTGATAACAATTCAGAAGAGCACCGACCGTGAAAATATCTATAGAAGAGAGACAAGTCTCCGACCCTTCTACGATGTTTCAACACTCAAGTGGTTGTAACCTAAACCCACATCAAACGCTACGAAATCAGGTAATGCAACATTTCTCCTTCCTGTAACGATACCCGATAGGAATTAGTTCCAGTCGAAAGCGCAAGCCACACATGTGCATACAAGTTCCAGGAATTCCATTGTAGAAACTCCAGAACACTTTTCAATTCCACTCCAGCTCATATGTATGCAGATCTCCCCTACAAACTTTTAACGCCTCCAGCTACATAAGTGTATACAACTTCTTAGTTTTCTACCTAGTTAGGCGATTATTCAAATTCGAAATATCTGATTACTCTGTTCCTTGATAAAACTTGCGTGAACTGGAATATGTACACAAGATTATCGTTGTTCACCTTTCAGGCGTGGGGTGTATGAAAAGGTTGCGATAACATCACTTACAAGTTTTTCTTTCCTCAGTAAGTGGGGACAATATATGATAGGGGACGACTAGATGGAAACCTTCACACTTCGTTCATTCTCTGGTGGGGATTATCCTTTCATTTATTGCAATGACGTTGAAAACATGGTGCGATACAAGACCATTGACAGTGATGATGATAATTGATGAATTACTTGATCATACCGATATGGACAAAAAGCTAATTGAACTCAAAACTTAAAGGTTTCGAAGGCTTCCCAACAAAGAAGGGAAAAAACTGAGATGGACTTCAAAATGATCCAGTTAGATGTGTTATCAGTACAATACTGAGTTCATCATCCTGTAAGCTAGTTGCTTTCGAGAAGTATGAGATTTCAATATAAAGTTTGGTCTCATGAAGAAGTCACGTTTTATTGGCATGCCGTTAACGTAACTGAGAGTTAGCGTGGTTATACAAATCGATCAAAGGGTCAGTATTGGGTCGATTGCTATTGGAATTACACATCAATGACCTGTATATTATAATTGCAGCGGATGTATACTTGTATGCAGACAATGCATCCTCCATGATAAAAGCTGAGATTATGCAGAATGTCAACGGTATGACATCAAAATCATACTCGAAAAATATGTTCAAGAGAAATGAAACATTTTCAGGTGAGACGAAAGTGAAAGTGTCAGAATTACATGTCGATGGGAACTAAAGGAGTCACACAGATGAACTGACGAAGGAATATTCAAAATTCAGATTTTATTTGAAGATTTGCTCAGATTTCTATATGATTTGATTTCCGTTGAGTGTAACGTCATGAATTTCATTTCATTTGTATTAACTCTTCATGTTACCTTGATCCAATCAATGGTTGTCCTCAATATTGTGAGTTGCTTCATTGAATACTGTTAACCGATTTTTTATTGGTTTCAATCAATTTTCATTCCTTTTCTTTATTATATCACTTAGAAATTATTTTCGCACCAATATTATATTACAATGAGAACCCAAATGAACTTTGGACAAATCATGAAAATAGTGGTGACCTGATCACTAAATATATATCATCGCAGAATTCTTTCTTCGAAAAGGGGTATTTGTATTCAATATACTGCATTCATCCAAATAATTTTTTCCTTTAACCCCAAAAACAATTATACAACAGGAGTGTTTGTCGTTTTGAATTATCGAACAAAATGAATCAAATAACGACCAATTTCTATAACTCTTCTATTTTAAAATTTTTCTCCAACCTAAATATCTCGTGTCCGTACATTTCTGTACGCTTGGCGGTGTCACATTTTTGATATTATTTAATACACGCTCTAGAGAGGACCGCAATATCCCATATGTGTCCACAGCCATTTAAACTGATAGAAATTGGTTTTGCGGTTCGAATCTGCACGATCGATGAACACATGTGTGTTTTCGGCGTGAAGGCATGAAAATGAGCATTATATGGCTTGTATCCCGGCGCACGGACCATGTAACCTATTTTGTACCGACGGAGTGGGTTCGTTTTACGGGGTTTCTCCACCAAAACTCGCTCTGAATATTTCTGACACTACTGAAAATGAAGAGGAAACTCAACGACCTATAGGGAAGGTTTGAAGAGACAAATGAGTCAAGTAGCGATCATTGTAATGATTGAAGTACCTTTTGATTCAAATACCCATTGGAATGATGAGTTTTTATTTTCTTCAGAAGAAACTGATCATAACTTGAGAATGACTGGTTGGACTCGAGAAAATGAGGATTCGTTGGAGAGATTATATTGATAGCCCTCTACAACGAGTTCTCTCAGTGATCAGTGAAGTCTTACAAACCCTGATATCTTATCTTTCTCGGAAGTTTACAGGACAGGGGTGTTTTTTTACCGCGGCACTGTATGCTTTCGATATTAAAAGAATAACTTGAATGCCATCAACAATCACGTGTTTCGCTTCGAGATAAATTAATAGGGTTTCGTAATTTCTATTTCGAAAAAAAAACAATCTTCTTAAGTTTTTTAGGTTCTTAACCTACCACAATTTGAAAACATATGAATATATATATATATATATATATATATATATATATATATATATATATATATAATTCGATTGATTTTGTGAGGTTGCAGTCAAGTTTGTGGGCAGTTACAAAGAGGACTCTTTGATGTTAGTCAAGTTTTCGGTGAATTTATTACCTTCGTCAGGACAACTAAAAATAATACATTGGATGATATTTTGTAAAGACAAGAGAATAAAATATAAATTGATACAAAACAAACAGACGAAACATTGAAGAATATTGATGTTTTTTTCAATGTTTTGTCTGTTTGTTTTGTTTTGTACCAATTTATATTTTATTCTCACGTCAGTTAGTGTTCCATATTTCTATCTTTACAAAATATGATCCAATGTATTAACCGAAAGCTTGACTAATAACAAAGAGTCCTCTTTGTAACTGCCCACAAACTTGACTGCAACCTCACAATATATTATAGCCAGTCACTAAGTCTATATAGGTATATATAAATATTGTTGTTGATAATCATTGGTTTTGATAGGCAAATTTCCGTTATAGAATTAGTGCTGACTAAAGGTACGTGTTCCACTAAGAAGGAACTGTTTTTTGATTAACGCAGCAACTTCTTGGGATACATTAAAATGCTGACCTTCTACACCTGTGTAGATTCCAATATTAATTCACATTTTTTCAGATTGTGATAGTTGACAACCCATAAAAACTAAGAAGAGAGAATGCATCCCCCCAAAAAAATTACTTTCAAAGAGTACTCGAAATCTTCGACTTTCGAAGAGATGGGAGCAGTGAAAAATTTATAGTAGTTCCATAAGAACCTCATAATACTAGATGACTTGAACATAATATAATTGGTAACATTGAAATATAAGAGTTGCATATGAAATTTCTTAGGAATCACAATGATTCCTCGTTTAAACTATAGATAAAATGAAAAATGGAAGAAAGTGGAAATATACTGAATCTATTTCCAAGATTGCACCAAGTAAAATTTTTACAGGAAGTTCTGTCCCGCACAACTTCAGATTGTGAGATATATGAATAACTCAACCTATTCAGAAAATAGTCCTTTCAAAAATTGATCAATTAATCAATTGAGGTGATTGGTTAGATTGCGGAAATTGTTTATTCCGTGAGAACTTAGAAATCGAAACTTGGATCAACGGGGCCTCTCCTCTCAACGTTTGAATCCCTGCACGGTGATCTGGCGGGTATTTGAACCCGGTCTTCCGCTTGAAAGGCGGATATGCTCACCTCTACATTACCGAAAACCACAATTGATATTTGTATATTTTGATAGGTATGTCTGTGAGTTCTTGAAAATGCCGATGAGATTCGAAACGTCACACCGTGCAATATTCTACACACGTATGGATTCCTATACTCCAGCGTCCGTGAAAAACATTCATTTGAGCACCACACCTGAACGGGAAGGAAGACGAAGGATCTGATCTAGCAATTCCGTTTAATCGGCGGAACTGTAAGGAGTTTCATCGAAAGTCGGACCTAATTGTGAGTATTTTTTATACAAGTTAATCCAAGACGGATGAGGGTGTCTACATAAGTTTTGTGGTTTTGGCAGGTCATTTCGTGTTGGGGTTGATTGGTTAGATTGCGGTATCAATAGAGATGTCTGTAAGTTCTTGATAATGACTGGGAGGATCAATTTCAATATTTTAGCATCCGTGAGAAGCATTCATTTCAGAACCAAATTCATTCTTTGGAATCAGATCATGAAAATGAATTGAAGACACAATTCAGATTCACAAGCCATATCCCACCGCGCAGGTGCTTCTCGTTCTCTTTGTACACCCTTGACACGCCGATGGCATCATATTACGTTGTCTTTTGAAGATTTCCCCCAACTCCATTATGCGTTATTTCAGGATCGTAAATTTATTTATCTACAGCCGTACTCTAATAATACACTTATATGCTCACAAACCGTTTTATAATGGAATCCATTACGATACAGATTTTCAACCAATAGAAATCCATTATTTTCCAATCAAGCATGATGTGCAAGCTTTGCATTTTGACGTTTGTCAAGTCGAAATCAGTAGGTATTGAATTTTTGAAGAATTTGGTCAGTTTTCGATAATCGTATGGAAATGTCTTATAGCAGTGATATAGAAGAATTATCAGCGACCCTCCACAGAATATGTCTAGGACAAAAAAAAAATTCAATCGAAAGGATTATATTTTTCATTTGACAAATGGAACACATATGTTTTTATTTTCAACTAAACTATATGTGCTCTCATGTCCGAGTGGTCAGAGGCGCCGGCAGTGGAAAGTTACGTCCAGGTTCATTTCCTGACCTCGGCAGAATTTTTTTTCTTTTCATTTCTCATCCTTGAATTTTCCGTGGTTATACTATTAATTATAATTTTGTAGTATTTTTCAAAGAAATACGATTGATTACCTACTATTATTGTGTTCAATATAATTACCTAATAATATTATATTTTTAGTTCTTCATTATTTATTGGCTGTAGATAAAATAGCGTATGCAACTCTCATGTAATGGTCATTAATACACTCGCATAAACCATACGAAACTCACCTTCGGCTCGTTTCGTATCCCGGTTTATGCTCATGTATTGATAACCATCATTACACGATCGTTGCATAATATACTATTATTTACATCTGTAGTATAATAATACACAAATCAGCCCATAATCCGTTTTATAATGATGTCGATTATGATACAGATTTTTCATCACGATACAGAGATTCAACCAATAGGAAGAAACCCATTATTTTTCATTCAATCATGCTGTGATTTTGACATGTGTCAAAATCAGTGGGTATTAGATTTTTATACAATATAGCTAAAACTTCGGTTACTATATTATCGAAATGTCTGATATCAGCGATATAGAAGAATAACCATCAACTCCTCCACACATATCGGAGAGAGCAGAAAATGCAGTATGGAATATTTCACCTCAAAAATCTGAGGAAGTGTACGAAAAACTAGATCAACGGTATCTCTTCATTATCGATGAAACTCACTAAGGTAGCTCGTGGCCAAGCCAGTTAAGGCGCTTGATTCGAACTAGTCTGTAGTACAAGACGCGGTTTCGAAACTAATCTTTTTCTTCCTTTTTATTGTTGTATTTATTCAATTACAGTTCTTTTGGAAATTTTCCAAGGGATACGATCAATTACCTTTATTGTGTGCAATACAAATATAAATATATAATCTATAGTTCTTCAGTATTCATCGGGGGGTATGCAGCTCTCATGTTATGGTTTTTGATACACTCGCATAAACCATACGAAACTCACCTTCAACTCTTTTCGTATCCCGGTTGATGCTAGTGTATTAATAACCATCACTACATGATTGTTGCATTATATACTATTGTTTACGACTGATGCATGATGTAAGTGATATACTTATGGTTTCTGCAGTATAATGCCATATATTAATCCCTCAGGGAATAATGGGGAGGGATCAATAGTAATCATCCCCTATCACAAAATTTCTTGAATTCATTATTACCAAGGAAACGATATAACGAAACTCTTAAATGTCGGTGTCAAACGCGTAGGTAGTGTTTGTGTATTTGTATTGAGATGAATGACTTTTATCATTGACTCGTGGTGTAATCCACTAGTTTCCTTCCATCTGTCGGTCAAGTTGTGTCGAAGGCAGGGTATGTATTGTTCCGAAGTGAAAAGACAGTGAAGAGATTTTCATCAAAAAATCAAAATATACAGTTTTTTCACACAAAGTAGATAGGTACCATGACTAGGAGGTCTGGAATAGAAGTGGAAGTTTAAAATCATTTGAACACCGAATTGAACGCACTTGCCGTGCTCAATATTGAGCTCTGTTGATATTTTCCTTCAGTTTCACAGGAAAGATATATAACTCATGTGAAATATGAACAATGGTATAATAAACCTAGTAAAGCAACGAAAACTTATCGAAGATTCCATGTACTGCTGAAAGGTTTCATTATGTCAGATAATTTATTTTTCTCCAAGTTATAACGGAAAAAGAAACCTGGATTCTCAGAGAACATTATGTGAATCAATTTTCCAACAAAGTCTTGAAAAAACTTCATTAGTTAGATCAATTCGAAGTAAGGGTGATTCACGATATTCAAGTAATGGCGATAGAGTTTTTAATAAAAAAGGGATGAGCGGCTGCCTTGTTCCAGTTCTAGAGAAAAAATGTCTATTTCTGAATGGAATGTAGGAGCTAATGAAATGCATCTTCTGCTGCTGAACAGTCTTATTTGGGCCACATTGGAAAAAATATATGATTCTGATCGAAACATTTGTTACTGGCGAAAAAAATTTATGAAAATTTAGTACAGATCTGAATTTTTCACTTCGTTCGAGAGTTATTTAGTACCTCTCAACGAAGACTAATTGTTAACAAACAATACACATCAGACGATAAAGGTTATTACTGTTAGTAGAAAACTGATTATTATTTAGTTTTTCTCGAGAAAAAAGCAATTTCAATTGTGAGTTATTCAACCATGCAGAAGTTATTTTTCTGTAATGTATTTTGCATTCACGAATTCAATTCATAGTTTTGAGTGAATTGTGACATATGAACTGAATTCACTAAAGTAGTAAATTTGGCCAAGTCTTTGTAGATACATAATAATCTAATCATTCACATTCGACAAGACTCACTGTCATTTTTATCCAGCTACTAGCATTCGAAAAACAGCTATGCCTGAGCGTGATGGAAGAGTTTTATTTGCTTTTGTTGCTGCCGACTTATGAATATTTTCCTGTGTAACGCGTCGACAACGTAATTAACGTTTATTCCATCCGAGTACGTATTAAAAAGTAGCAATTGCAAAGGAAAAATGTTTCCTGTTGGTTATCATTCAAACGGACTTTCTGATGTCTAGTTTTATATGGCGAGGATATTCGTTTGACGACGAGTTTTTTTGAGCTGAGGCAAGTGCTACCCACTCACAAAAGACTAATGAATGTTCCAGTTGGGTTGTTACACGTGCCAGAGAAATATATTATTCACATAGTTTGAAGCTGCTGATTGTACTTGTGATGCTATAGTCATAATTCTTCTGAATTAACAAATGACGTGACACTATTCAGAATTGATGGCACTGTCAAAACGATTTACCATTTTTTCATTAAGAGTTATGTTATGGATTAATTTATATTACTCAGTTAGGAGAAGTGAACAAAAACATTCCCTTGTATAATGAAATTACACATTGAATCTCTCACATGCTCATTGGAGTGAATAATAATTCTTTCAAGACCTCCATTTGCTCTGAAGGTATCAAAATAATTGTTACATAAAAACTGATAACTTTGAAAGAAAATGAACCTTCGATATGCTAATTATTATGATGATTGTGAACACACTGATCATCTGGAATTATTGGGAGCAGTTCCTTTATAATTTTTTCCTTCACCTTCATCTGTTATATTTTCTTTTGTGAAAAATGTTCAGTACTGCTTCTCTATAAGCACTCCAAATAATGATTGCATTCTAAAAATATTGAAATTAAAAATCTTGCAGAAAAGCCTCTTGCACTATAATCTTCACCATGTCACTTGCTTGTTAACCTTCGAAGCGCTTTGAAAAACTGTTATTGATTTGAAATATTGGTAGTGTCTGCAATCCCACATGCGTAAAGAATTCCTGTTGATTTTCTTTTTGGATAGGGAAGCAAATCTTATCCTATTCGCAATTCACAGTTTCCATGGTTCCTGTCGTCTTTTCTGTATCACTCAGTGAACCTAGATTCTCTTAGATCACTGTTTCGAATTTTTCTATCAGCAAATATTCAGCTCCAATTGTTTTTCGCTCACTTTTGAGGAGTCACTTTGATTCTGGTTATTCCTCAGAGACCGACACGCATGCGACAGTTTATTTTTCAAGTCAAGAGAGAAGAATACACCAATTTTGTTGCATGGGTTTTGAGATGTACAAAGTTTAGGCGTCAAGTGATGTTTTTAGCATGAATCGAGTTGATATATCAATTTTTGAATGGTGCTGACTTGTATCCCATCTCAGGAAGTTGATGAAGTGCCATTATAGTATTGCTACTGAAATATTCAGCAGAAGATCATGATGAACTTATCACTAGAAATTATGGATCTGAATCGAAGTATTTTTCCTTTCACGATAATGATGGTGGATTTGGATAACTCAAATTTGTTTCAATGATTTATCCAGTATGTGCTCCTCCGGTAACTCTGACGGTCTTGTTTCTTGTATCCTTTGGTCCAATATAGGATTAAAGCCTCTGTTTTTGTTTCAGGAAGCAGCGACAACCTCTAAGCAATGAATTAATGTTTATCAGATTGTGTGTTTGTGATATGAACAAGCCCAATTGAATAACGATGTCAGATATTATCCAGAACAAGAGATCATCTAGAACATTCTGTTGAAAAACGAATTTCTCTCTTAGGTGAACCTCAGACAAGGAAGAGGACGGTTCCAGTCGTCTGATATGTAATATTATACACCATGCTGGGGCGTTTATTTTCTCTGTGGGGGGAAATTTGGATGAATTGTGAGCTGAGTGTTCATTGAACATAATATGGTTTGATTCTAATCGCTTTCAGCAGAGCTCGTTGTTAGAGATCTTCTGTACTCGGTGTTTGAGGATTCTTTGGTCATCGATGGCGTTCTGCGTTCGAGGTTTACACCCATTTTCAACAGAACGAAAAGTGTATCAGCTTGAAGGAATACAAAACTATATAATCGATGAAACAGTTCATTTCCATAACAATTTTTGATGATAAAAATTTCAATCCCACTCAAAACTGAAAAGTTATCAGTTGCGGGCAAGGCGCCTATCTCTTCGAGCAAGAACTTAAAGTAGATTATACAAAAAATAATAACCCACAGTTTCCTGTACCATTATCAATAACATGTCTTTATATACCGGGTGACCCGGACCAATTTACTCCTCTGTATCTTCGTTGTTATTTAGTGGTTATATTTCAAATTCGATCGATCAATTTGATGTCATGAATGTACAATTTAGCCAGTATCAAACCATATATGACAGTTCCGGTTTTGCCGGAAACGCATTCAACTTTCATTTTTCAACAAGAAACTATATTTTTTTTAATAACGATTGAGTTCCAATGATATATTAAAATCATAGTCTCAATTCACAATCTGCTGATATAGTTGATATCTTATTAATATTACTTAGTTTTTGTATTCAACTCGTAACGAAACATCTTTATGGAAGTATGCTATTGAAAATTGAATAATATCTTGTAAGTAACAATGAATCATGGCCAAACTTTCCATACATTATTTTGTAAACGGCTTAGATATTACTAACATTTAATTTTTCTTCGCTGTTCAACATTTAGAATACAAGAAGTATTCATTTATAAGATCCCATTTGTATCAGCAGATTGTGAATTGGGAGTATGATTATGATATATCATAGAAAAATAATTCTATACCGGATTGTTATTTCCAAATAAGTTATAGATTCCAATTGAAATATGTGAATGAGATGCTCTTCCGATCAAACCGGAAGTGCAATATATAGTTTGATACTTCCTAAATTGTACCTTCATGGCCTTCAATTAAAGTATCGAATATGAAATATCCATACAAAATAATAACGTTGATACAGGGGGTAAATTGATTCCTGGTCACCCGGTATGTTTATAAAAATTATTGATTTGTGGAATCAAAGAAGTAATAATTATTATGGATAATTCTATCAATCTGTAAAATTAGTTTTAATATATTTTTATTGTTTTCTTCATGCGAGAATGAATCATTGGCTGCGTCTAACAGCTCACAGCGTTTGAAACCGCTTCACAAAATTTGACAGTTTCCCATGGTGAAATTTCAAATTTTGTGAAGCGGCTTCAAGTGCTGTAAGCTGTCAGACGCAGCCATTGTTGCAGTTTGGAAAGCCCTGTGTTGAGGGCAATCGTAGAGAGAACAGTATCGTCAGTGTTGGCCTATTCAATACACTATTCAAGTTGAGAACGTCTCAGGTACGTTATTGTGCACCACCCATTCCACCCATTTTGAAGTGAAGTGTTTCTTGAGGTCAACACCGATTCTTTCCAAAATGTCATCGCCGGATTTCCAATTACTATATCCCTTCCCTTAATCAAGCCGGTGGACCAACAAGCAACACAATCCCGAACGATTTAATTCAATTACCGTCCCAATTCAGTTATATTGTGTGGATAATGAACCCGCAAGGGTTCGATAGGACGACCGCCCGAGAAAGTTTCCGTAAATGTGGAGGAGCTGCAGTATCAAATTTTCATTTAAAATTCCTCCTAATCCGACGGACCGTCGAGATTTACCCGAACGACAATGGGAAATGTAAAATTTATTCTGATCTCTATTCATTTCCATTAAGAGCGCATTCATATGCGCACGGCTCCCGTTTTATAGCCGGATCTGAACGAGCCAAGTTTTTTAGTGTCGCGCGCCATCTGGTTTCTTTATTCATTAAAATATAGACAGGCGGGACGATATCGGAGTTATGATACAACGGCTTCGGCCCGCATGGCTTGTTTCTGACATTATTGGCTTGATATGCCGCTGGAGCGAGGTTAGATATACGGAATTATACGATTGGCAGCGCTCTAGCTGGCAAACATCATTGCGGGAACATAAGCTTTCATTTCTGGTTGAATTCGAAGTTTGTTAGAGTTCAGATTTGAATCAAATATCTCCTCTGCATTTCGGTTGTCTCAAGCAATTACGTTCATTTCACCCAAGATGCAAAAAAACCCTGGTGTGATGACTTATATATGTTTTTGTTAACTTAATTTCCTTCGATCTAAGAAATCGATCGAGAGCTTACATTTTTGACGGTTCGTGATGATGCAAATGTGATTTTTCAAAGCTACAATTCCAACCAAGCGAGAGCTCAAGAGATAATTTTGATACCTGAACTCTGGCGGGATCTTTCGTTTACCAATAAAATGATTAGTATACAAAATTTGTGTATTCAGGCCACCTTACAGGAAGCTTACCCCTCACAGACATTTTTGACAGTTTGATACTTCGATTTGGAGTATTCGGAATTTAAATGCGTTTGGAAGTTCCGATGAACTCAATATTCAATTGTATTTCTAAAAGTTTTCATATTACGTTGTATTCTCCACGTTTCTATAGTTTCTATTGCTTCTGTTGAATGAATTATTTTACCTCTAATTACTTTCATAATGAAGCATTTTGCACTGTTTGTGGTGTAAATTAGTGACAAATCTAATATCCATCTCCATAATATATTGGGTAGCTACCGCAGCTGAATTGTTTCATAGTGTTGAAAATACCACTACACTCCACAGAAAAAATTCGAGGGTCCATATCATACCAAGCTCCGAACATTAATAACAACTTGAAGATTCACCTGAAAGCTTCATCAGTAAACTAGATTCGTTTGAATTTTGGAAATAAATCACCCCAAGAACGGAGGGATGATATTTTTCGTCCTCCCTTACGAAAATTCGAATAATCAAATCATATTTCCATATGTCAAATCATCTTTCGAACAATCTGTTCGGGCCAGTCTCAAATCACCTACACAGTAGGTTTCGGCTGGCACCTGTCAGAAAACAACTACTCCCCTGGCTAATACCACGAAGGACATTGAATTATATCCATATGTACCTCCTGAAGATGAGAGTTAATACCCTTGTAGTGTTAGGTAAAAGTGAAAAAATAGTTTGTAACTGAGCTTTTGCCTAATAAAGACCATTATTTCTATTATATATGAAAATTTCGACACAAATTTCGGAAATGGAAGATAGTTTTGAAAATCCCAAAATCAGAATCGATGTTAATTGATAACGCCTTGAGAAATCGAAACGTTTAGTCATCGGAAATGAGTAAGCCTCTGAAGAAGCTGGCCACTCGCGCTAGCGAAACGTCAGGAAGAAATTCCAAAGAACGACGGCCTTCAAGCCCGAAGAAAAGTAGTTATAAATCAAAGATTGTTCTATATCAAGATTGGTGGAATCAGAAAGGATACGCAACAAAAACGAATTGTCGAATGAGAAATAGCAGGAAACGTCTACACATGCCAATATAACGTTATAAAGTTCAAGACTGAGGTTATCCACAAACAATTGAACATTTGCCTGTGGGGAACTTGCAGAAGACCTCCTATATGTACACAATACTGACGCAATCGTTTGAACAAATGAAACTTATGATGAAGAGAAATAGAGAACAGTACATCATAACTGCTAGTCTTTGTCATAAGACTGATTCTAGATGTCACGCTTTAGGAATCCCAACTGGGTTGATTACGTTTCGATTATAACTTCCTATTCTGCTCCAATTGAATCACATCCGAAAATCCGGTCATGATGAAGAATTCAATTTTTGAATCTCTCCATAGAGCTGAATATTGATGAAGGTCTTAGAGACACCATTTCTGATGGAATATGAGAAGTCCTCATCACTCCTATGTGTTTTCATATATAACATGTTGGTATGATGATGATTTTATGTGGAAAGCAAAGACGACTTGATTGAGTTAAGGGTTTTGTTTGAAGAAATCGCATGAAGTTCATCTGAAGTTCGCAACAATCAAACTAATGTTCGTAGTAGGTACCCTGAATAAATATAAAAGTTTCTCAGGCCATCACTCGTCTTTTTGGTGCTCTGTGAGCCACCCTACCAAACAACTCCAGATTTTTCATGAAATAACTCAACTCATTCAGAACCGGCTTCACTTTCAAACTTTACAAAAAATAGAAACTTGGAAACGGTGCATATTATAAGGAAAAATTCAGCATTGGTTAAGGAACTATGGGACCATTGTAATGACAGAAAAACCAAATGGTGGTTCAATTAAAAAATATCATTTGCTCTCTCGAGAAAATGCGACAACCTGTACACCTGATAACAGATTTGATATGTGGGCTTTCTGACGTAGTGTAACTTTCATTTGAAATTTTTTTTCTATTATTTCGCATTATGAATACATCAAGCGAATTAGCATTGTTGGAACACCCTGTATTTGCTACAGATATGTCAGGTTCGTCATTCAGCAATAACTTCCTTTTCAACCCCGTAGCATTTTCCTTCACAGAAAACTACTCCACTGGCGAAGCACGCAAAAACGCATTAGACGTATGAATAATGAATGAAAGAAAGAACTCCGGATGTTGTCAAAGGGATTAAACTCCACATTACGAGTTTACTCCACTTCAACTCCACATATGCGAAGTTCTGCGTGAGTTGTTTTCCCGTCCTGGAGCTTATCTTTTCTCTTGTCAATCCTCCTGCAGTTGGCCGCTTTCAGTTTCTTGTAGCATGTTTCTTTCAACACTTTTTTGTTTTTGATATGAGTCTGGCTCGGGCTGGGATTTTCGAATGACGTAGAGACTGTCTTCCTCCTACTTTTAAATGAAAGATTGAATAATCTGAAAGAACGAAATTGGCTCAGAAAATGGTTGAGAGCATACGAAAGACCTCTCATGCATGCAAATGTTATTGACAAGGCGAAAACTCGATTTCCGGATGGGATGTTGCTTCCATCCCAATTTTTTTGAAGAATTATTATTCAAAAATACGATTAGATAATCTTTACAGTTAGTACTGTAACTCCCTGTATAGTACGGATGATTCTGAACTTCATATTCATCGATTATTCAATTACATACAAACACTGGTTAGTTCGCAACGAACTACCTTCATTCCCATGTTTTTGATTTATTCGTACATTGTCAATATTTGCCTGAATTACCATGATGAAATTGAAAAAAAGCGGAAATAATCAGGTCTATTTTGGAATGACAAAGTGGAGGATCAAATCAATAAAATGGAAATATTACATAGGTATATCGCAAAATGGAAATACCATACAAATAGAGTTTAGAAAATGTGTTCGATAAACCTACAGGTTTTTGTTTATTCAATATTCATTTCCATATTTTTTCTTCTGATTGAGTTTCTGCTCACATACATCGATAATTCTGAAAACAATTTTTCGAAAAGTTCATTTCTTCACATCTTTTTGGACTTCAATATAATTTTATTCCAGTTGGGTTCTCGAAGACAATTTTGTGACTGGTTATTCTTTATTCTCATTTTGGCATTGCATTTGGTATCTGACTATTGAAATTAATTGCTCTTTTTCTCAAATTGTATATCCTGATTTATGAATTTCAATTCATCTGTGTGGATTTCATGATCATTCATTATTTTTCATGATTTTTGCTCATTGAAATAATATTGTGACAAGAATACCGAAGACGATTGCGGATACCAGCAATGGAAACGTCGTGAGTACACCCAACTTGAAACTTGGTTTCAACATTTTTTCCATAATATTTCATTTATTCCTTTATTTCCTTTTTTTGACTAGAATTTCACATTCCTTAATTTTCTTGTCATAATATCATTTCATTTATTTCTCTAAATAAATTTTTCTCGATTCATATTTCATATTCGGTATCTCGATTTTTTGTAACAAACTTTATTTTCTTTGATCAATCAATCATCAATTTCATTATTGACCAATGAATTTTATTTTGATTCGCATTTTTTATCCTCTCGTTCTTAGCAACAGGTTTCAATAGAGTTAGTTTATAATATAAGTTTATAATAATGGAAGTCCGAACCTTTACCACTCAACAAGGAACATTATCAACCACATTCGAGCATATGGAAATATCATTGGAAGGGATGGATTCGACGGATAGATGGCACTAGTGATTTCGTTTCCGAGTCATGTCTTTTCTTTCATTTTTCTGACGGATGTCGTAGCCTGAATCACACATTTTCTTTCAAAAGATGGCAATCAATTCGGAAACAGAAGCGGAATTTTTTCTCAAAGGTCGTTGATCATTCATATTTTGAAAATTATTTTAATACCTGAACTTTCATTTCCTGTTCAGACTTCTATCGTCTATTTTGAAGCTCCATTAAATTCCTTTCAACATTTGAGTTGAACTACGATGACTGTCAGTCATCATAACTCAATATGTATAAGACTCTGAAGGAGCTAGACACTCGCGCCAGCGAAACGTCAGAAGAAATTTCAAAGAACGACGGCCTTCAAACCCGAACCAAAGTAGTGATAGTGGAAACATCGGCCGCGAAAGCCTTAACCTACTCGTTAATACAAAAAACTTCAATTTGTCCAAGAACCAGGTACTTTTTTTCTGCAATCTTTTACAGAATTGATATCCTTGTTGGAAAATGTTCGGGGGTGTCCCCTGAATGTGAATTCAAGTTGGCGGGACGGGGGGGGATTGAGCTTCAGCCGCCATCTTGGAAAACACGTTTTATCGAATATCTCGTGAACCGTGCATCGTACGATAATGAAATTCTCTGCAACTTTTATTTGAAACTGTTTTTTGTATAAAGCATAGGTTTTTATTTATGGCGCGCCAAAATACTGCCATTTATACTGTTTCATCAACCGTTCACTATATATTTAGCAATAACCATGCTGGGAACAGTTTGGCGCGCTATGAATGAAAACCTATGCACTATACGGAAAAAAGTTTCGAATAAAAGTTGAAGAGAATTTTATTATCTACGAAAATGATCCCCACTGTTTTTGTCATACGATGCACGGTTCACGAGATATTTGATAAAACGTGTTATCCAAGATGGCGGCTGAAGCTCAACCCCCCTGTCCCGCCAACTTGAATTTATATTCAGGGGACACCCCCAAACATTTTCCAACAAGAAAATCAATTCTGTAGAAGGTTGCATTATGAACATACTTTTTTTGCTCTGGCTCTTGGCGTATAAGGACCATGATGGATTGTTTCTTTCAAAGGAAAGTCGGAAGAGATGGAAACTATTTATATTTCCAAAACTGTATGAATCTGTGTCATGAATACAACTCTGTTCAAAATCATAATGTATTTGTATATCTGTGGCAATAATTCATCATAGAATATTAGACGTCAATAATCAAACATATCTTTGTTATGTAGACTTCTCCTACTTGTAGAACTAATCAAATTGTTGTGTCTTCTGATGTGATATTTGTCAAAATGGGCTTCTGACAAAAACTTCAATACAACTTTTTCAATTGAAGTAGATCAGGTAGGTACTATAGTAACGTACTCTTTGAAAATGCAATTGTCCGGCAGTATGGTTTCTGATAAGGAGTAAAAAAATAACTAAATACACAGAAAGTTTTTTCCGGTCTACTTAGAGATGTACTCGTACATCCCGGTACAAAACACCACTCATTTTGTAAGTTCTTCTTTTCACACAACTGTAACTCATCCTAACGAATTCGGATAGCAAATGATGAAAACTAATGAACAATGAATATACAACTCCGCACATTGTTTACCGTAGACAACACTGACAACTGACAGATCCAGTGACTGATATGAGTAGTGACGTATGCCACCCGCCATGTTGGTGTTGGTCGTTTACGCGGCAGATTTGTGAATTTGAATTCGGGGATGGAATAACTCAGATACAAACGCCTTTCAGTTTAATTTTCATTGTTAATAATGTCCTTGGCTCTTCACCTGTCTTTCACCTGTCTTTCTTTTTCTAAAAAATAGAGAACACCAAATTGATATTTGTATAACAAGGTGTAACCAAACTCTCTGTATTAATTTTCATCACTTCTATCTTCTATGAACATGAGGCCATAAAAACATCCATCTCAGACACGATTCCTGCTTCCAATGAAAAAAACACGAAAGTTGTGATTACAGCAGTAATATTGATTGTACAAGAATAAAATTTGGTGATGATAATTTTTCGAACCCGATTACCAATTTTGTTTTTGGGAACAGCCTGAAACTTGATAACGGGTTCCTTCAATTTGTCAGTGTTAGTAGTCCAAAAATCCAACCAGTATACAACTGGATGACGGAATTTGAAAGAGAAAGTTGTTTCTGTACTTGTGAAAAACACTTATTTTGTCAAAATGAACTGTATATCGAAAAGGATGTAGTTTCAATACTAGCTTTCAGGAACAATGATCGTATCATAACATCCTGTAGAATACACTAATGAATCTGAACTGTATATAGATACTGCATATTAACCAATACCAATTCAGGGAATAACACACGTAGTCCCATAACGAATTACCTGTATCTCCACTTCAATTTTATGTTTTTGTCCATCACAAACATTTGCTCAAATCTCCATGATGAAATTGAAAAACACCGGAAATTATGACGTCCATCTCGGAATAACAACCCAGAGGAAGATAATCAATGAAATATGAATATTGCATGTCACGGAATGGGAATGCTATAATATGTACGATTCATAATAGATGAAGAGTGTTACTCTTTCAGTCTGAGTAGCAGTGCTCTCGACATTGCATAAATATTTATCCGGGAAGTTGTGAAATGGAAATAAATCAGGATTCAGAATAAAATTAAAAAATATGTCTTGGGAAATTGGGAATTGGGTTGAGAAATACTCACAAGCTTTCCAAATTGTAGTCGACATGATTCTTTCATGTTGTCTGATGTATTCTGTGATATTGAACCATTTCATATCGATGAAAATTTCATAAAAAAACATTGCGACTAATTCATGAAACCACGATTCGATTGCAGTTATTCAGGGGAGTACTCCTCTGAGAAATATCAGTACAAGAGTCCCCACAGGAAAAGCGCAAGTTTATTTTGGTCCCGATGAATTGTTTCCTGGATATTGGTAGTGTGAAGGTGATGTCCGCTTTTCAAGCGGAAGATCGGAGATCAATTTCACATTGGACCACTGCCTTAGGATTCACACGTTAAAAAGGGAAGCCTCGTTAATCCATTACTCGCATTAGTTTTCACTTCTGAGGGTTGATGTTCGTCAGCTAGGTAACGAAAAAAGTAACATTTGAAACCAACAATTTTTTTCCTTCCTCGACTCTTATCTTCTAAGATGCAAATACCAATCATTCCAATGTGAGAGAATAGAAAAAGTATTTTCAGAAACGTGGACCAATTTTTTCTGAAAAGTATTCGATTGTGATCGCTAGATTCTAGATGTGATTCTCTTCGGAGTGAATTCGATTTTTATGTGTTTATTCCTAGTGACTGATTCTTAACGAAATTTACCGCATTGTGAAAAGCTTGTGATTATTCAGAGGATTCTTTGCTGATTCCATTATTGCTATTTCTGGAACAGTATAGTATTTCATATTTGCCCTACTCTAATATCTACCAGTTTTCAATGCGACTTCACGTTCATTAGATTTCATCATCAACTTAATTTTTTTGAAAACGAAATGACTGGTTTTTCCATCGATAGCGATGGGCACTGTCGGAACAATATCAGCTATATATATCAGTAAACATGTGTTTTCCGACCTTTTACTCATCATCACTGTAGGGTCATACAATCCCAGAAGTAACAAACACAAGAATAATAATGTAAGAATACTACCAACCGTCGAACTCATGTATTATAATACCTAGTGAATTTGTTATGACAGTGGATACGAGAATAATTTGAACACATAAAGTAATAGAGTTGATGATGAAATCAGATGAAAGAAACGTCACATATAAAAGCATAACGGATATAAGGGAGTGTCGAAAATTTTCGTAATATTTTTTAAATCATTCGAAATGAAGGCGGGTACGGCCACAAAACGGAATTTGACAATTCTAGTTGCAGACGAATATGTCACAAACAACTACTGCTATTCTTGATCTGGCAAAAGACATTTCTAGGTTCTCAAAGTGACAAAATTCCTGTCCAATGAGTTCTTGGGAAGCGATAGAAACTGAAAGATTGGTATCAGCACTTGTTTTTTCATCAACGAGTGTGACTCAGACAAACAACTGTTTTGTGAGTCTAGAGGTCACCCGTCAATCGCAATGCTGGCCACACAAAGCGTCGCTTTTACTTCACGAATTCGTTCAAAAACATTTTCAAATTAAATTGATATTTCCTATTCATGAACTGACATGCTCAACCAGCGTTTTCCCAACTGAAACAACTAATTTTTCCTATTCCATTCCAGAATCAGCTACCGAGTTTCTATTCACGAAGAATAATACCCCTTTCATGAGTAAACGTCAGGATTCCATTGAAAATTCTTTCAAATATCAAGAATTTTACATCAGATACTAACTTGATTGGGACACCATGTTTTCATGTGAGAGAGTAAAAAACTCTCTGGGCATCATACTTCATAACATCATTCCTGAAGAATGTATAACCCTAAGCTACAACTACCTGTGAAAATGTGTAATGTGGTTGGAAATATTTTAATTTTGTAGGTTATTCTGAATGTTGCAAATCACAACAGAAATCTCAGAAAATCTTAGGAGAGATCTCTCAACAGATTTTAGCGGTAAACGTAATTTGCAGGATATGGTATGTGACAACCAATTATCTAGTATTCTACCAACATAAATCAGTCATAATTTCAAATTTGAACGTTTTCTATTCCATTCCTATCAGAGATATGTTCAAGACGCCATTACTTTCCCCCATAATTCAGAGCTCTAATAGATTACAAGCCCATAACGTGATTTTGGGGTATCGAATAACTCAGCACGAATAATTTCCAGAACTTATAGCTCTCTAACATGTTTTCGTCGGTAAGCATAATTTACTATATTCATGGTGACCTGGTTATTCCTTTTGAAAATGATAATTCACGTCCAGATATTCTCCTACTTTCGATGATAGCCAGTGAAAAATTAATCAGGAAGCATAATTATCTTGAATCAGAAAATCATAACAGTCATAATTCATTATTTTTGGTGGAAATTTCGGTTCTACAAAATATTGTTTCATATTGAGACCGTGCGAAGCACATGGTGGGGGTTATACAATCAACATAAGCAGTTTTGGAGGACTGTCATTTTCCGTAACGATTGTGACATGATCAAAACGGTCGTATTCACTGTGAGGTTTTGACTCTACTGATGTTTGCGTGACACTTCTACGTTTGTTATTTCATACAACAAAAATTTCGTAGGAAAAAACTATTGGACAATTTTTTTATGCAGATCCCACGGAAGGAAAGCCTGTAATATTCAAAGAACACCGCGTGAATCAAGAGACAGGAGATAGGAATTAACATTAACATTGAATTTTTGAAGTTTGTAAGTCTCAGGAAAAACCTCTTTCAGCAAGGAGTTCCAAAGCTCAGCTATTCTATTGGAAAAAGATCCCTGAGCAAGAGGGGTTCGACAGGTCTCCAAGTTCACAACAACGGGGTGGGAATTCTGTACTCGTCTAGTCATTCGTGTAGATATTGCCAAGGGTGGAACGATTGATACAATTCAGAAGAGCACCGACCCTGAAAATATCTATAGAAAAGAGACAAGACACCAACCCTTCTACGATTTTTCAATGAAGTGAGCCAGTATGTGAGCAAAGAATCACCAACAATTCGGATTACCTTTTTCTGAATAGAATCGAGAAGCCTCAATGAATATTATGGTGCCGAACTCTACACATGAGACTATAATCCAAGACAGGTCGTATCTGAGCCTTGTAGATCAATAGATGCTGACGAGAAGTTGAGTATTTCTTCGCAAGGAATTATTACTGATCGTAGATAGACATATGAATACTAGATGAAGATAGATCGGCTTTCCTTGACGTGAATGTTTCTTTGAATTTTTGTTTCCCGAGCTGGTATGGGGACTCTGGAAGAGGAACTAGTATGAAGAGTACTGTCGGATATTGCAGTTATTTGGGTCTGCTTAAAAAAATAGGCTTCTGAAATATGATGAGCTTTTTCACAAGAAATCAATTGCTGATGATATTGAATTTTGTGAATGCTTCAGACGCCAAATGACTGTCAGAGTTTTATTAAGGCGTACGTTACCATAACGTGAGTTGACAAACCAATTCCTTGTTCAATCTTGTCGAATTTCAAATACAGCTTGCTTCCCAGTTGTTCCGATATGGTGAACGCCAAAGTTTTCGTTGATCGTGTGAGAATTTCAAAACATAGCAGAGTTGTTTTCTGAAAGTCTGTTATGGGCTTGTATTCGGTAAAGTGGGTAACATACTTCACAGCGAACACTGAAAATTCTACGTACCATAAAGTATTTCTCAATTGAGGACGCGTTAGCATATTTGTGGGCAACATAAGTATTTCCAGCCCAGCTGAAATATTTTGTAATCAAGGTCTTTATATTAGTATTTCATAATTATTTCACTTGCTTGAGTCGATAATAAAAGTGAAATTTTGTCATATTTTTTTCCAACAAATATGTCAGATTTGTAGAAAACCTCCTCAGAACTTCATTCGAAAGCTTGTGCGGACAAGGAAAAATCAGGTCCCACAATTGATGAAGTGGAACTTGTTCCATTTCAGCCCTTCACTGGTTGGTGAATGCAAATTTGAATAATTCCGTTGGTTCCAGAAATCTTCGAGAGTTTTCGGAATAATCAATGGAAAAGTGAGTTATGGGATTCATTTCAAAGCACGTAAATATTTCATTATACCCATATAAACAACAGATACGAAAAGAGTGGAGCACACCGATTGAACTGTCACGACTCCCATTTCCACCCCCACTCACAACAACGATAAATCTTTCCCGCACCAGAGTGCCGCAACACCCCCTAAGTCTGGCCAGCGGAGCCGTGTAATATATTTTTAATTGTCTTCATTAATCTCGTCGGCAGCGACGCCGAGCGCCGCGATTATAATAAAATTAGCTTTGCTAAACAACGAAACGTTACTCACAGATTGTAATGGACGTCTGCCATGTTCGGTCTGTAGTGGAGAGCTTCTCGAAATGCTAATTCCGCCTCGGCTATACGTCCCTGGCTGCTGAGGACGCTGCCCAGATTTCCATAGGCTGAAACGAATGGGCGGGTGTGAGAGACGTCGTTTGAATTATCACTGGGAAAGAAAAGTTTAAAAATGTTTTCCTACTCCCACTCGTTAATATGCTGATTTCCTCATAGTTTTCTGAACGAATACGTAGCCAACATGATTTCATATCCATACAAAGTAGGATAGGAATTCCACCATTCACAGAGAACAAAATACCTGGTTACCAGGGACAACTTTGTAGAAAAGTCACAATAATTCCGATCTGTTTACCTACAAACACGTAATCCAAGTTATTTCATCTAGGCATAAATAATTGTACTCATATTTGAAATATTCTTTAGTTCAGTGAGTCAAGTTTGAATTGTCAAAATTGTTTTTTTTTTGTGAAATGGAAAGACTTACATCTACTCTTCATATGTATCAATAATCAACTGAAATTATACAGTCCTTGTGGCCTAGTGGTTGAAGTGACACGACCACTTTATTGTCGTGGGTTCGACTCACAGCAAACCCGACTTCTTGACCTCTTTCCAATTCGACATCACTTATTCAATTTGTGTCGTAGGATATTAAATTTTATGAAGTTTCTTTCCTTTGATTCCTTCATAAATATCGAAAGAAAACTCTACATCTGAAATCCATTATTAATATTATACTTAAAAGACAGTTCAGAAATATTTATCGCCCTCGAACGTTGTTTTTTTCGATATTCTTAGAAGTTTTTTGTTGAAACAGTGCTACACGTAAAATCACGAATGCGTGAGCGTTACCCGCAAACATCCTAAATCTTCTATTCACTCAGTTTGAATCAAAAAATGCTTAAACGATGAGATTGGAAGCTTTGTTATAAAAGTTGAAACTTTTTCTAGAGATCAATTACCCTAACACCAAACTGATATTATTGCAGTCACAAAAGAACTACAAAAGAATATCTCTAGGTGAATTGGTTAAATAGAACGAACAGAATTGAATAGATTTTGACATTTACAGTAAAGACACGAACACATTCAGATACATTCCCAATGACTCGAATCATTGTCCACAACATAAAATGGCGGCACTGCAAGTCCTTGTTCATAGGTTGATAACTTTTCCATTGAAAAAAGATGAGTACGACAATGAAAGGAGAGTGATCAGGTACGTAGCTGAAGTGAACGGTTTCAACCCAGAGATAGTAAATCTTGGACTTTTCAAAAAGTTGGGAAAAGATAAAATTTTATAAAAATCCCATATGAACCTTAATACACTAGAGGACTTCAACAGATATTTGACGAAATGAATATGAAAGTTGCCTATAAAACTTCTTACAAATTACAATAGCTTTTTGTTAACCCAAAAGATGAATTAGAAAACTCAGTGAAGTCGGGAATATACAAAATCAGTTGTTAAGATAGCAACAACAAATACATCGGTCAGAGCCGACGAGCTATTAAAACCCGTTTAGAAGGGCATTTCGCACACATGAAATACGGAAGGGTAGAAAATCCACTGTCGACCAACACGCTCTAGACAATGACCATAAAATTGGTGAAAGCAATCTTAAACTGATAAAGCATGTGCACGACACAAGTCTACTCGATGCATGTGAGAGTCTAGAACAAGCAAAATGTGAAAACAGCATGAATGGTGACAAGGACCTATCCCTTTCAGCTAACTCTTCAATTCATTGTTGAGAAAGTAATCAGAATAATCAATAATAACAGATGATGGACCCTGCAGGTAGTGACTGCACTAGTTCATTATCGAAAAATTTATTAAAATAATTAACAGTAACAAAGTTCATATCGGACCAAAAAGCTTTAGGTATATGAACAACGAACCCTATCTTTAGATTAAGTATCAATTTTCTTTTCCTAAAGATGCTAACCTTGTTAGCGAAAATGTGTAGTGCAAAAATATCAGTATGGTGTTAGGGTAATCAACCTCTCGGAAAAGTTTCAAAAAATGCTTACTTTGTTATTTTTTCTGTATATTTGAATGTTGAGAGTCAGTTTTCGACCCCTCAACATTTTTATATAATATTTTCTTTTTTTCTTGGTTGAAAGAGCAACATAGATTCATTTTCTCAGAATCAACATTATTTCCATCAAGTTATTTCAACATACTCATTAATCGTCAATTATGAAGCACATCAAATGGTTACATAATCTTTATTTTCTCAGTATTCTTTCCATATATCCTTCACATAGTCTATCGGAGATGAATTGTTCAAAAAAATTCAACTCACCTTTTGGCGGATTGACGGCAATAGCTGACCTATAGAGCGCCTCTTCATCCCTCCAGTCCCTGTTCCGAAAAACAGTCTTCGCACTAAACGCCACCACAACAAGCACCAAACAAAACAAAAACACCAGTCTGAATCTCTTGTACTTCTCCCAGAGCCAAGCCGCAGCCAACCCCAATAACAGACACAACCCCGCGCTGGGAAGGTAAAGCACCCTTTCCGCAACCACAAACCCCACGTAGAATAGAATATTGGTAGCAGGGAGGAAAGGAAGCGCTAGAAAGGATAGGGACAGAAGCAACGCGCCACTGAGGCTCAGAGTCCTTCGCTCAGGTTTGCTGGATGAAGAGCTGATGGGATGACACACACAAGAGTGGAGGCTTGTGGAGTTGTTGTTGTTTGTGGTGCGACAGGAGGGGGAATGTACTTCGAAGCAGCTAGATACACACACCGCACATAAATGGGTCTCTCTCACTTTGCCTTTCTCCTGTCGCAGAAGGTTCCCGATGCATCTCCTCACCATCTGCGCCAACCCAAGGTAGAACGCGATTGTCACCAGGTTCCTGCTATCCCTGACAGTCGTTATCCTGGGGATGGCCTCCATCCCCCAATCGAAGCTCAGGGTGTTGGGGAAGATCAACAACCAGAAGTTGAAAACTGGTAGATAGGAAAATGTGAGGAGTCTCGTCAGAAAGTCTGTCTCCCGTGCTGTTGGATTATCCGCCGTAGAAAAGTGAGGCTTTCGGGTCTGGAGTCTGATTGCCAGGATGACTGACAGGGCTGACGCCAGGATCAATAAGCTGCGGGCCTGTTTCTGAAACGAAAGATATTTCGTGAGTGATTTCATGTGGAAAGGATGTTTGGAGGCGGGTTTCGACGCAAGGGTTCGATTTATTTTTTGTAGTTGACGCGTGGTGTCGCTTAATATTGTTGGATCACGATTGTGGGGTTTCGATTTCAATACGGTTACTGAATAATCGGAAACATGATAGATTATAATGGTGAAGTTGTTCTAGAGTCATATCATGTTTCAAAACCGACAAAAATTTGATTTCCTTGATAGCGAAAGAACACTCCACCAATATTATAAGTAAAACAGGGTGTTCCGAAATGTAAATATATTGATAAACAGGAAAGATCTGAGGGATTATGTAATAATAATAATAATAATCTTTATTTGTAAAAAACAATCAAATACAGACATGAACAACCTGTAAAGGGTGTTTGAAACAAACGGGCGTCAACACACAAGTAAACCATTACACAAACAGTTATCAATATTTTTATAAAAATTGTAATTATGTAGGTATAATAAATATGCACACATATAACCATTTAGTACAAACAGGTAACGACCAATATGAAAATCATTCGAGTTGTGACTCTAAATAATCATTTATGGAGTATGGCTCTAAATTTATCAATAATTTCCAATTTGTTGTCTTCATTTTCTTCAAATCAACGTGGACGATTACAAATCTTTCATTAGGAAGTATTATCAGAGAAAATCACAAGTAATTTCTTTCGATATGTATATGTCATTCATAAATTGATTTATTCACAGAAAGAAACAAACACTCCATCTGAAAATCCTATGATTGCTATATATTTGATTCGAATTTCTTGTACTTGTCGAACACATTGGGCAAACCCATTTAGGTAATGAGAAGCTGTCTGAAATGTTCTTTTTTCTCGATGAGAATGAAGTATATCTCAATGAATGTCATATAAATACAAACTCAGAATATTTGCTGATTTTTTGATATGACTACTTGAACATAAAATTTTTATTCTTTTTGCGATGACCTGTAGAAGATGATGCCTGAAAAAGAACTCCTCGAATGGGGAGATTCTAGATGGAGATTATTGAAACATATTTCGAAAAGTAGAGATATTGAAGTTCTGAAAACTTGGAATAAAAAGTAATTGATATAATAGTATTGATGAATAGTAATTATATATTCAACAGTAATATTTTGAACTCACATACATTTGTAGTAAGTACTGATTTTTTTTATTTATAACTGAACACGTTGCATATTTTTCGTTTTCTTAATCACTTCTTCAATTTTTATTTTACTCTATTCAGGATGTTCGGTGTCTATCGGAAAAGCTCTGGAGTTGTTTATTTACATTTCGTCTGACGAAAACCAAAATTACATCAAAAAATTGATATGATTAGTCTAATGAAAAAATATGAAGAGTCCGAAACCAGTTCGAAATAGGCCTGGAAAAACGTGAATAATTGATCGAATGAGAATAATAATCTATGATAACATAATTAAAAAACACGCCTGAAATAGCTATTGTGTAAGTAAACATGTAAAGCAGTTTCGAAAATTTCAATGCAAATCACACAATCGAATGTTCCTCAACTACTTCAACCTGAATAGAAAACGAACTTCCTGTATATCTGATAGCGAAAGATAAATATACAAGGTATTTCCTAACTACGGTACAAAACTTCAGAGGGTGATTTTCAGGTCGTTTTGAGAAAAAAAATCTTCTATGAACATATATCTTGAGTTGCTTCGTTTCTATGATACAGGGCGTTGAAGTTTGAAAAAATATATATATCATAAATATCCCTACACCGAATTTGTTGAAATTTGTTGAAGTCGTTTGGAGTGATAAGGCGCTTATTATCGACAACTCTGACTTCCACTGTTATGATAATACTATCATTGTTAGCTTTCCTCCAAAGCAGGTGTTCATGATAAGCAGAATGGTTTCAATTTTTCTTTTTCCAAAACAAGGCGAGATATGAAGAAAACACAAGCGACAAAAAAGTTGTATTGTCAGTTGATTGATCTGAAAAAATGTGAAACTCCAGAAAAAGTCAGTGGCGTGTACTTTTTTCCACTATTGTTGGCTGTGGCGTCCACTTAGACGCCACTGGACCTAATGATTTCAATCTAGATAAGGATCAATGACTGTCTTATTACTTCAAATCACTGAAATCACCGTGTAATCAAAATATCATTGGTGTAAGAATATTTATGATATTTTATTAATACCGTTTTCATTTTCAAACTTCACCGCCCTGTATTTCAGAAACGAAACAACTCCGGGCATATGTTCATAGGAACTTTTCTTCTGGGAACGACCTAACGAATCACTCTCTGAAGCTTCGTAACGTAGTCAGGAAACACATTATATATTTGAACTATGAACCCACATCCAGAAGCAAAGTCACCGCCTTTCAATATTCTATAATTGCGACCAATTAGGTAACTATAGTCGGGCTGTTCAAAAGATAGAATTCAAGGACGCGTGAACAGTGAATGCCTGCATCTATATTAGCCTGCGCGGCGTAGCCACGCCTTCTAAACTGAAATAAATGAAGAACTGTTTACACTGTACTGTACTCATTTGTGCTTTGTATTTACGTGTGTTACGTTAATTAAATAATATGGATGGAAACACTCATTCACCTCCAAGAAAAAGATAAAAAAAAATGTAACTGTAGAGGAAAAAGGTTTAATAATGAACACTTATAAAAGAGCATCCCAAGAGTTTATGGGAGAACAGGGAAATACTGTTGAATTCACTGCTGAGGCGACGTTATTGTTAAGTGGTGTAAATCGGACTTGTAACATTGGGGAGAGGAACATTCAAAGAGTGCGTGCCGTTCACGTGATCATTCTATCTTTTCAGCGGCTACACTATAGTGAGGGGAATTATTTCAGGAGAGAGACTTATAAGTGAACTATTCCTCCGTCACTATTAGCTATATATGACTGTAATGATCATATTTGATGTTTATTGTTTTACCGGCCCAAGTAGTCAGTAAGATGTTTCTTCGCACACCACTAGGAAGATCTAGGTGAATTATTAGAAAGCAATAAATGGAAACACACTTTTCCGAATTCAATTATTCGAGTTATTTAATTACCGGTTCTTCAAAAATAAATTCTTGATAAGCGATTATCCGAAAATAATGTTTTTTTTAATATGTCGTTAATTTTAGAAATTTTAGAATTTTAGTGTTGTCATAGAATTTTAGAACAATTTTAGAACAATTGTTATCATTACGACAACTCAACTTCTTGATGGGAAGGCGTATTTCAACCGTATTTTCACTACTTGCAAAACCACTAGTGCTTGAATTATTTTCGGAAATTTTTTGAGCTCAAGAATATTTTGAAAATTATCCCAAGTAGAATGAATCGATTCGGTCAAGGAACTACCGAAGTTATTCATTGTACCGTTTTCAGTTGCATATAATTATTAGCTAGATTTTTAACACGATATATTTATGTTACGTACGTTGGTAAACATACAAGTCCACCTCCTCCTGCCACCTCTCGGTATTCTTGTGAAACATTTCAATGAATGTGGACGACAAAAAAAGATGCAACTGTAATCAATCAAATCTAATCACGATAACGACTTAGAAATCTGGCAAGTCTCTCAGTTTAGCGATGAGAACTTAAAATAATTATAGCAGTAATTTCGATTTCACCTACAGTAAATAGAACTACAAATTTCTACTCATTTCAGGTCCCTCCGGTTCGAAAAATAACGGATTCTCTGTAAATATTGAGGGAAATGAGTATCACCGGAATATTTCAACGCCCTGGAAGGCAAGTAATCCAAAGGAACAACAAGGCCTCACAAAATCCGTACTTTTTAAAATGATAATGGTGATAGTGAAGTGTCAGTGGCTCATGAATAAAGATGTGGATTCATTTTATCTTTTCATTAGTCTGCTAAATTTCTCTAGTGGCGGATTTCAACGTAACTTCTGCTCAAAGTGTGTGTGTGACATGATATGTCAAACAGAATATTCTCTGCACGTGTCAAAAAATTTCCACTATAATTCACTGTAGCTTACCCATGCGGAAAGAAATCTGATTAAATACCTGAATTGCCATGGTAACGCAAAACAAAATACACGTTCCATTGGCAAAATTTCTTATGTCGTTTACATGAACCAAATTACCCATGTAAACTTTCTACAAAAGTAAAAGATAAGAAAAATGATTTCTCAACAGGCCCCCCCAGCGGGGAAGAAAGAGAGGGGGGGGGGAAAGGGGGGGAAAAGAAAAAAAAGGTTCTTAGCCAAAAAAAGAAATTTTTTTCCTCCAAACAAAGCAATATTCACCCACAAAAAAAACAAACACACCCTATATTTACTCGAAAAAACCAGACAACAACAAAGAATCTAGATAAAAGAAAAAAAAAAAAGCGGGGGGGGGGGGATCGCCCCCCTCCCTGTAGTTTTTTAGGAAAAATATTTTATTAAAGAAAACAGATCATTTGCAACAACAACAAAAACAAAAACGAAAAAAAAAAAAAAAAACAAAAAAAAAAAAGACGACAAGGAAAAAGAAGAAGGACACGGGGGGCCCACCACGAAAGGAAAAAAAAAGGGGGAAGAACAAAACAACAACGAGGGGGGAGAAAAAAAAGAAGGAAAAGAAAAGAAAAAAAAGGATTATACTAATATAAAAAAAAAAAAAAAAAAAAAAAAAACAACAACAAGATGATGATACTACACTAAAAAAAAAACAAATAAAAAAAAAAAAAAAAAAAAAAAAAAAAAAATACCTTCCTCAAAAAAAAAAAAAAAAAAAAGAAAAAAAAAAAAAAAAAAAAAAAAAAAAAAAATTTTTTGAAAAAAAAAATATAGTAAAAAAAAAAAAAAAAAAAAAAAAAAAAAATATCACAAAAAAAAAAACTATAATTTTATTAATGGGAGCGGCCCGCGACTGGGGGAAAAAAGAGAAAAAAAAAAAAGAGGAGAGAAGAAAAAAAAAAAAAAAAAAAAAAAAACACAGAAAAAAAAAAAAAAAAAAAATCAATAATAATCAAAAAAAAAAAAAAAAAAAAAAAAAAAAAAAACACCGGAAAAAAAAACACAAAAAAAAGATATAAGAAAAAAAAAAAAAAAGAAAGAGAAAAAAGAGAGGGAAAAAACACCAAAACACGAGAAAAAAAAAAAAAAGAAATAAAAAAAAAACAAACACACAGAGGACACACCTGAGAACACAAACAAAAACACAAGGAGGGAGAGAGAAAAAGAAACAACCAAAAGAGAAGGGGGGGGGGAAAAAAGGGGGGGGAAAGAAAAAAGAGGAAAAAAAAAAAAAAAAAAAAAAAAAAAAAAAAAACCCCATGATCCCCAAACATGGGAATGATGGAGAAAGTTGTGCCCAACAATAAGAACAACAAAAAAAACAAAGGCAAAAAAGAGAGGGAAATTTGGAACGGTTTAAAAAAATTAAAAAAATTTCCTTAAAAAAAAAAAAAATTTTATTTTTTTAAATGAATTTTTTTTTTGCTTTGTGAATTTTTTTTCCAAAAAACCTTCCCCCCCGCGAAAAAAAAAAAAAGTGCGGGGGAGAACAAATTGAAGGAAAGTAAGCACTTTGAGTTTGAAAAAAATTTATTTTTGTCATTAATTGATTGTTTGAATGACTGGTGATTCAAGAAACATCCATTTCGAATAATTCATCATTCGATCAAGTGTTATTTTTCAAGAACTGATTTAGAACGATTGAATTTGAATAATTCATTCCGAACAATTCAACTCCAAAAATTGACTACTGGCACCGTCACCGGAATCTGATGGATATCAACACATTTCCTGGAAAGACAATGAAGGTCACGAAACGATAAAACAATTCACAGTAGATAAAAGTCAGGCAATCATCATTAAAAGATATTTCCACCAAGCATATATCATGTACAATATCTTATATTTATATATAACATGCAGGACATGTCCGGATATATTATCGTAGATATTTCACACACGTGTTGGAAGCACACTGAAAAATTCATGCTAATGACATTTCGATTCGTGACTGAATATGGATTATTCGTTTATGTTGTCAATCGTGAATTTTTGGACACACTGAACCACCTATCACATCACAATCTGATCGATTATCTCCGATTCATCCAGTCATTTTGTTGATTCTTCACCACAGTGGTTTTGAATTGTGTTCACTGTGATAGTTCGTTGAGTATTCGTAAGGTTTCCATATGGACATGATATTATGTGGTCCTGTGTATCAGTATTACTCGTGATTTCGAAAGTATACATTTCAATGCCTCTGTATGATTTTTTTTCTCTCTGCGATTGTTGCTTTCCAGAAGAACGATTCCTGAATGATCTTTTGGAAAGGGCTTTGAGTAACAGAGAAGGGGAGTTAGCTCAACCATACTCGAGGATCATTATGACATTGTGGTCCGTCGTGTTTGACTATAACTCGGTTCAATTATTCCAACACCGAACTAAATAAAATACTAGTTTCGTGTTAGGGTGATTTGATATACAAAAAGTTGAAACTTGTTCACCAAAGGTTCCAATCTCATTGTTCATAGCTAGGAAATCTGTTTTTTTTTTTAGACGGCAAGGAGCTCCATGCCGTGACTGTCAGAGAACATCTATTTGACAGACCAACACATAAGAATCGAACAGGTAATACGAATAAGAACTAGCAGTACCTAATTTGAACATGTCTTCGATCCTTTTCAAACATCACCATGAATCCGGATATAAAATCGACTCCAACCAAACACTATTGCCACGACAAAAACTCTCACTCCAGATTGATTCGCAAAGCAATAGAAATTGAAAATCTTCCCGAATGTCTTTACAAACGAGACAACTTCCCAATTTCTAGAGACCATTACCCATCACCCATCAAACAAAACCATATTAAATTGACAATGATACAGCGTCGATCCCATCAACACAGCCCCAGTCTTCACTTTATACTGATGAGAGCTGGGAATGAGGAAACATAGACCTTGGCGTCCAGTCACGCCAGAGTCTTGATAATGGCTCCGAAACGGGAGCCGAAACGTCGACGATTCCAGACGCAGTTTAACCTGAATTTCAAGGTATCTGATCACAAACAGCCATATATACTTGTGCCTTTAGAGAAAGGAACTTTTTGACAGCAATTCATCTGGGTGGTGCAGGGGTTCACGCATGCGGTCGGTATGGATTGACAAATGTGCACTGGTTCATCTCAGAAGAGGATCATGGGAGGATTTCGCTGAGGATGCCCAACTCGTAGACGGAAGCGTTCTATATCATTTGCATGCCGGAGAGACATACACGTAATTGGGTGTGAACCAACGCCACACCCAAAAGGGAGACTCGGTGGAAAATGCTCTCCGTGGCAAGTATAAGCAGACACTATGGGAGATCTTGTCTTCAGAGCTGTCGGGCAAGAATAAAATTTTTGCCGCCAACGCGTTTGTCATTCTGATTCTATTCTATTCCTTCCAAGTAGTCAAATGGAGTCAGGAAGAGTTGTTATAACTTGATATGATGATTCGTAAAATGATGCATATGCACAGAAGCATGATCCCAAATCGTCCGTTCCACGGTTATATCTCCTTCGACAACAAGATGGCCGTGGACTTTTTAGTTCTGGTGTCTCCATAAGAGAATGGTACTGGATGGAGCATGTGGAGTCATCAGGAGTTCGGATTCCCTACACTGACACCATGAACATGCAGGAATTGGAGCCTTTTTCTTCAAGGTAGCAAGGCGCGCTTCTGATGACCTTGGTATAGTCTTCGACACCAAACGGGTTAACCAACACACTTTTACCGAGTTGGAGCCCGCACGGAGAAAAGCTCACATCAGAGCTGCAGAGAATGCTAGAATGCATACAGACGACAAGTCTATGCATCCATGCAACATCGAGGGCTATGACATGTCTGTTAAGCTGACATTTGCCTTCCTCAGGTCAGATGAAGCTGAAGTCATCATGGCTTCAATACCCTCGTCTGCCGTAGCCGTGTGATGGGTCTTGAGGTCCCTGATACTAGATGCAGGGCCTACCGACAGGCGCCCGAGACACTGATGCGTTTGCTGTCATCTCGTGCAGTTTATGCGGTCTAGGCCTTTATCCATCACCATAACGCGACCTTACAAGTGTCATACTATTTTCTTCGCCACTCGTATGGAATAGACACGACACCATATGCTCCAGGGGATATTGAGTCCGTTGTGAAAAATGAAAGGTGTCGAATTTTTTGGAACTCTTCATACCCTACCCTCAGGCAAATACAAGCCAATAAGCCTAATAAAGTCCTCTTCGACCACCGAAGTAGGATGATATTCGTTATTGAGTTTTTGGCCCCAGCCGAAAAGGATTTAGTTCGCGAACTCCGCAGGCTCCACCCGGACTATTTTGTCAAATTAGTGGTTCTGATTATAGGTGTCCTCGATGGTTCCAGACAAACGCTACTCTCGGAGCTCAAGACTATACCCCGCCTGCCGAAATGAGGCAGAGATTTCGACCGGCCGCATACAGAAGGCCGTTATTCTCGGTTCGTAGCGTCTGCTCAGGACTCACGATTCTCGGGGCCGGTGATCACTTACCCTGCGGTGCGGGGTGTGGTCATTGGTTAATAATACTAGCGCGTTCGCCCACTGGGTTGGAGCAGCGGGCAGTACGGTCCCGACTGGGCGTGTTTAGACGACAATAATAATAACAACAATATCTTTATTGTTCCCAAAGACAAGAATCTTATATCAACTGTTTGGTTCACACAATAAACCAGAGGAGATGAAATAAAAAAAGGTATAAAGAGGGAGTGTTTCAACTACTATAGCATGATATGAAAAAATAGTGTTCTATTATTAGTTCATAAGGAAATAACGTAGCTCTAGTACTTTGAATAGATAATACTACAATATTTTTGCAGTCTCGAAAGTAATAGTATCATCACAAATGATTGGTAGTTGGTTGAAAACGGTACTGCAGGTCTAAGAACTGGGAGTATGGGTCATTCAAAAAGAATATGCCTCAGATTCTGTGGTTGATGAGTGTTGCATTAAGAGCAAATTTCTTCAAAATGGATGGACCAGTAGAAGTTTTCATTGATATCCTAAGAGTATCCTTGTAAGTCAGGCGAATCTGAAGTAATAATCGGATGACATGTACTGGTGACCTGAACGTGAGGTACTTTTGAGGGGATGAATGATATTAACTGAGTTTTTAACCTGAAACAGTTGGCATTATTCCGACTCATTATATCCAGAGAAGAATGTATTTGTTTGTAACAAACAATAATTATTGGAATGAACACAAAATGTTACTGCAGTGACTGGAATTCATTCAGTGGTATTCGATACTGCTGAAATACTGCGAATATTTTGAATTCAAACTGGAGGATATCAGTTACAAGCTCTCATTCAACTTCACGTGATTTTTACATACGTTTATATTGGCTATTCGAGTACGAGTTCATACTTATACGTGATAATGATTGTATGTTTCGTTCATTGTTCGACAATCAGTGCAACATTGTATGGATATGAAAAATAACAGATAGTATGTTTGGAACCTGCTCTGGTCTGGTTTGTTTCAGTTGAGCCCAGTAGTCATTTACACCTACATAGTTGTCCAACGAAAAGCTTTTAGTACCTTAAACCCATCCACTCATAATTTTTTTTGAAGATGTAATTATAAACCATTGGTAACCTGCTTCTTGAAGAAAGTGAACAAGTAGTTGAATCAATTTATCGAAACATTACTTCAACTAGAGTTGAACAAATGATTCATCTTCTTACATACAATATAATAGATTTTGTTGGAATTTTATTCTGAAATTCTGTTCTGATTGACATTACAGACGAATCAGGTATCGACATATTTTCAAACGACGAAAACAATTTTCTTGAAAACAAAAGTTGAAAATTTCAACTTGTTCAGAAATGAAATCAATTATGTTTTACGGTGAAGTTGAAATGAGTTTCGAAGTAACCAAACTGAATACTTACTTATTTGCAGTTAGTTTTTTAATAAAAAACAAAAGCTAACGATGAATGAGAAATTTTATTGTGATGAAAAATTTCAACATTGAAATCTTGCTTCCGTTTGAATGAGATGAATCTGAAATATCTGTAGTCATTCTGATTCCTAAATACCAAAACTTATTTGGATTTTCCATCAGTACCAAAATCATCGGGTTGATGTTCTCGATGCCGATTTTGCATGATTGGTTCTCACATAATTTATCACTCGAACCCACTCTCCATTTTAATGTTATGGTTGTGACACCCCCTTATAGGGGTTTGAGGGCAGTGGTTGAAAAATATGCGTGAAATGTTTCCTTTTCCAAAGCAACCTTTACGTGTCACTTACTTTCCGTTGGATCACCCTGTATATTGTAACCCATAACTTTTTTAAATAATATTGCTCTAGTACAGTTCACGAAACTGCTACAAGGAGGGAAGATAAAAATTGGAAGACAGAAAATATAATTTCATTTATGACGTCCTTCTTTTATAGCATTCCATATAATATTTTACAAATCAATTTCACAAAGGAATTAGGTACTCTAGCTCTATATCAGGTACTCTAGCTCTATTCCTTCAATATCCATACTGAAAACCGCATTCAAATTTGTTGACTGTGTCGCATTTTGCGCAAAGGTGAGAGTTTACTATGTATTTTTGAGTAGTCAGCAAAACATATTTTCTTACGTTCAAATCAAGATTTAGGTGATTCCAATGATAGAGATTCGGTTCTCCTATGAAAACCTCACAGGAAACTATATACATTTTTTGTTGAGATTTGATTGATTAATGCTGTTTAGCCGATGGAATCTCAATTGGTCTCAAATTGAAAGACGGGGATTTTATATACCAAGGAATATTCCCATTGAAAACCCACGCATATCTGTTTTTTAACGTATCACGATGAAGAAAGGTCACCTGTTGACGGTGCCTGTTTAACTTCTTCACCATTTTCCATAATAATTCAAGTATTATGATTGTTATAGAATGATTGTTCCAGAATATACAGTTCTTGATAACGAGAATCGTGGCAACATTTTTATCATTCATAGATATCACTGGTCAACACAGTCTTTGTTTCCTCGATTTCTTTTACTATTATTTGGTGTTTATTTGAAAAAATAGTGGGTGATTGCTAACAGCTTTACTTTTTGAAATATACAGCTCAACTATTTTGTCTGAAAAATACGAAAAAATCTATACATAATAACCGAAATTCTAATTGAACACTTCAAATGATCTTTCATGGGATTTTTTTGAACGGACGACTTTAAGTAGATTTCGTTGCATACTCCAGCAGTAGTCTGCAGCAAACTCATCCAACGCTATAATTTTTTTTTGATTCGGTGAAAAAAAAAAGCCAAAACATACTTCCTCATTGAAAAACAAGCTAATAACGCGAAATGCAATTGAAATATTCCAATACGACAGAACGAGAAGACATTCCTGCCCAACTCTGTTCAAATAAAACGGTTTCCGTACCAGCTGCATACGGTGCATAATTAATTTCCAGGCCCGTGAATTATACGGTCGAATAAATTACTCAACAAGATTTTGGAATTTCACATGATACGTACCACTATCATTTGATGTACTGCAGTGGTAATCAAATAAACTCCTTTCACCTACTTCGACTGCTTCAAAATCGTCGGTGCAGCTCAAACAGGTCGGATGATCTGATAAACTCAGTTATATTACGTTTTCAGCAAAACAAGATTTACAGTTTGTGGCGTTAGATTTCCTGACCCCACGTGTGAGTCAGGGGAAGAAATAAAGGAGCACGTCCACTCCAATAGTTGTCTGGTGTGTGTTCACTCATATGCTTTTTCCAGTCAAATCATCTCGATTTGATAATTTTAAACGGGAGTTTACTGTTTATAGTGATATCTACGAAAGCGTAGAAGGGCCACACCAAATTTTTTTTTTCGAATTGTATAATTCTGACTTGCAAGTCAGAATTCTAACCTTTATCTCAGAATTCTGACTTTTATCTCAGAATTCTAACTTGTATATCAGAATTCTGACTTGCAAGTTAGAATTCTAACTTGTATCTCAGAATTCTGACTTGTATCTCAGAATTCTAACTTGTATCTCAGAATTCTGACTTACAACTCGGAATTCCTATTTCCACTCGGAATTTCATTATTGTTCTCGGTATAGATATTTCTGGTTCTTGATATAATAGTGGACTGTATATAATTGTTTCAAAATCCTTCATTTTTGCGTAGACAGAAAATTATAAGAATGATCGCATCTATCAAAAGTTCTTGATGTCAATCTGACAGCCCTTTCATCTTTTTCAAATAAAACTAAAAAATCGAAACGAAATCGTTTACCAAGCTAGGAAAGGTTGATCTGAGGAAATCAATATACAGAGCAAGAATATTTATTTGAAACAATATTCATCTTCTGATTCCAACAATTATTATTCATTAATACGTTGTGTGTACTTATGTGGGGAGCATCATTAGAAATGGACACTGTCGAGGTGACTATAATTTTTTTTACTGCACTCAATTCAATGTTTAGATTGCTAGTTCATTAATTACGAAAATATGTACCCATTTCTTGATTTTTTAATATTTGTAGTCGACTAGCTTTATGCCTGTATCGTTATCCGAGTTGATCTGTTATTCAACAGATTAAGCGTCCTACCATCGTGTTCACTGTATTTTTTTGAATCAGTATCAGATCACTAAGAAATCAATAATCGAGAACCACATTTGTTAATAAGATACTCAATGGTTTACAATAAATGAAAAATATTAATTAATATCGTACTTTCAAACTCAAATACAGATCAAAATGTTGTTTTGAAAATATTGATCGGCATCCTACCCAGAACATTATACTGTAATGAATACTGATTCAATATAATACAATGAACACGATGGTAGGACGTTTTATCTGTTGAATAACAGATCAACTCGGATACCGATACAGGCATAAAGCTAGTAGACTACAAATATTGAAAAATCAGTAAATTGGTCCATATTTTCTTAATTAATGAAGTAGTACACTTAACATTAAATTGAGTGCAATAAAAGAAAATTATACTCACCTCGACAGTGCCCATTTCTAATGATGCTCCTCACATGAGTTCACACAACGTACTAATGCCAAATAATTAAATTCCGAGTGGAAATAGGAGTTCCGAGTTGTAAGTCAGAATTCTGAGATACAAGTTAGAATTCTGACTTGCAAGTCAGAATTCTGAGATGAAAGTCAGAATTCTGATATACAAGTTAGAATTCTGACTTGCAAGTCAGAATTCTGAGATACAAGTTAGAATTCTAAGATAGAAGTCAGAATTCTGAGATACAAGTTAGAATTCTAAGATAAAAGTCAGAATTCTGAGATACAGGTTAGAATTCTGACTTGCAAGTCAGAATTATACAATTCGAAAAAAATATTTTGGTGTGGCCCTTCTACGCTTTCGTAGATATCTTTCGTTTCCAGTAGAATCAATAATAAGTTCACAAAATTTGCGTAGACAAGGCCAGCTTATATTGAATTTCGTTTAGATCCATTTCAAGTTCAGCTGTTAGTATCTGGATGACCGAGCTTCACTCAGTAGTTTTCATTTCAAATCGTGTTCTCTATGAATTATATTCAGATACGAATTACATACTGATGAAATATGAATGAAAAAATCACGAGTGAGACGTATTATAGAAACTCCCTGTCTCATGAAAATTGTTAGGAGCCGTTTA
>JAVJAQ010003029.1:0-275965 GCA_032362365.1 Zygogramma bicolorata | reverse complement strand
TGTACTGTTTTCTTTGTAAACAATAATGCCGTTAGCTGTAAATTAGGTAGAGCATGTGGTCGAGGTTCACTAATGGGCTATATTAACTTAAAATCAAAGTGAAACAATTTAATTTGGACGCCACCCATTTCTCCTCATAAAAGATTGCTCAGATCTTGTTCGAAAAGGGAAAACAAGATACAAAAAAAAGTTGGTGTACACTTCGTGTAATATTTATGAACTACACATCAATATTCAATACTGCTGAAAGGTGGGAGGAGTCTGAAGTCGAACAAATACCTTCCTTAAATATTATGTAATGAAAAACCCCTTATGACATACACAAAAAATAATTTACGGTCAATCAACTTCATGGAAATGACACTTTGATGTTAAATAGTGATTTCAGGTCAGTTAAACCAAAATACAATATGAATTTATCATGTGATGACTTTTTGCAAGTGTTATGAAAATATGAGAGCGATCGTCCAGTACTGTACGAGGGCTGTTACACACAAATATGATGTAAGTAAAAAAGCAGCAGGTAAAACATGAAAAATATCAAAGTTGGTTTATGTATACTATCCTGTAAAGACTATGCGGTAGTCTAATGTCCCACGAAGTTGGTTGAAGCCAAAAGTTGTACCATCCACTCCAATCAGGTACGTCGTATCCAAGCAATAAAAGGAAAGACAGCTAGGGGAGTAGATGAAGCATCCTTGGGCTGAGCAGTTTTTGACAGGCTTCTCAGATGGACCACCCTCTCAGTCACCATAACCAGGTAAAAAGTGGAGAGACGAAAGTCTGGGGAAAGTAGTTCATCTGGAGTGGTTGGAACGGTTGCAAGGTTGAACTATCTTCTTTTCGCCTTCGACAAATAAGAAATGCAGAGACAAAAATCCTGAATCCTCATAACCAGGTACTATCCAGAAAGACGATTTTAGCAGGAAAATAATCCATCATTGGAACAGCTCGGGAAAACTTAATCAAAAATCATGGAAGTTGCATTTAGTCTTGGCTTGACAAAATGGCGGACAGGGCCAACGGAGTGGCTTCTACCGGTAAAATAACTCAAAAGGAAATCTTCCCATACTCCGAAGAATTACCCAAATAGAAGGGGTGAAGATTCTTCAAAAATCCCTCCTCCATAAAAACCTTTTGAAGAAATTGAAATTTAGAATTATGGATACCAAAAAATGCAAAAACTTACCTCGAATCGAGGTTAAATACATGTCCCAGCAGGAACAAATAAAATAAACATGATGTCCAAGCACTTTGGAACATTCATAACCATAATCAATCCACTCTGGATATAATTCTATCAATAAAATTGATTTTTCTGTCGGATCACTAATATCGACTGGCGTCGTTTCTTACACGAACAGAAGAATGAAAAGCCGACATGGCTACCTCGATTTCTTCGAGCTTATTCCAGAAATTTCAATACAAGTAACGACATCTAATTAAACAATTTTGAACAGAGTAATACTAGACAGCTAAACAACGAAAACAGAGTAATACCACAAAACGTGTCTCGTTAATTAAGGGTAGGCCACCTGGTGGACGATAGCCGAATTTGTAATTCGAACACGGGATCTTCAAAAAGAAAAAAAATAGATTGAAAAGCTATTTTTTTTTAAACTGACCCTAAATGTGATATGTATTGTAGTTAGTTGCATACTGGTAACTACGCGTACCACACGCCTATAAAAAAGGAAAACACAATATGGACATCTCTGTAAAATTGATTAGATTAACATCTAATGAGAGAAAAAGTCGAGAATCGGAAAATTGTCAAAATCTGGTTTAGAGTCTATATCAGGAAAAGGTCAAAATCGGTATTCTCAGGCAACTTACTAATACACCACCATTACTCTGTCGTTTAAAAGGTACTCAACACAAACGTACATATTTACAGTAATTTCCTTATTTATACATCAAAAAGAAATATAATTAATTTTAAAATCTACCCACTCAACCAAGGTGAACCCAACTGTTCTGTCATCAGGTGAAATGGAGCTATCCATATTGGACATTCAAAATGAAGAACCTGTTTGCATCGAAAAGTAACATACTTTTTTCAAATGCTTATCATCCGAGGCTGCTAACTGCAACTTATTCATTTGAAAATGTGGTCACCAAAACACTACAGACCTTCAGAACTGTTCCCTCTAGTATGTTAGGACTGGTTTCCCTGTAACCACCACCGAATATTGGTATCCGAGGCCTATTGACTGCTTGTAATACTCGGGAAGAAACTGGGATTCCTCCATTCATACGAAGTACTGAGCCCTTGAACATCAGGATTTGCCAAAACGTAGACAACAAGAACCAGTGGGAAACGAACCTTGTAAGACGATTACAAGAGAGAAATTAAAACAAGAATATTTACAAATGACGGGGTACTACAAAACAATATCAAAATCTTGTGGCAAGAATGAGAGGGCGATAAAGCAAAGTCTGAAGATTACCTATCCAACAGAAACGTCAGAATTTGAACCATAATAGGGCTTCAAGTCTTTGACATGCCATTCACCAGCTGGTGAACCATCAGAGTCTTGCAATTTATAAACAAGTTTTGACATCTTTTGTACTACGGTAAATGGTCTTGGACAATACTTTGGGGCGAGCTTGGCTGAGAATTTGTCAGGAGCACTGGAAAGAACTTTATTTTTCTTATATACTTTGTCCCCTACCTCATAGGTTATATCTTTTCTACGTAAGTTATATCTGTTGGCGTTATTTTCATAAGATTTATGGAGGTTCGCACGAACTTCTGTGAAAATCTCTTTTAAAGAATTCATGTCAGCAACGTAAGAATCTCTATCACCAGGCATAACTTCTAGGTCTGAAGTACTTTGGATTTCTCCGTAATACTTTCCGGATAAAGGTACATGTCTGGCAAAATTCAAAAAGGAAGGAGTATACCCTGTCACCTCGTGTTTGGCAGTATTTATTGCGTGAGCAATTTTTGGAAGATGTTGGTCCCAATCAGTATGTTGTTGGACATAACACCGGATGGCGGTACCAATGGTTTTATTCATACGTTCTACAAAGTTTACTTGTGGGTGATAACGAGCATTAAACCAAATTTTTTGGACTTGATAATTTTCACATAATTTCTTGAATAATGAACCAGCAAATTGCGTTCCATTGTCAACAATACAATACTGCGGAACTCCAAATACTAAAAAGACGTTATTTTCCATGAATTTGACAATATTTTGTGCCGTAGCTTTGAGCATAGGGTGCAAAATAACATATTTACTGAACCAATCACCAATGACTAAAAGATAAGAATTCCCATTCTTTGATCGGGGAAAAGGTCCCATAAGATCGGCGGCTACTACTTGCCATGGAAAATCAACGGATTTCTCTTTGCCCATTAAACCAAATCGTGTGGTATGAGGTAACTTTTGAGAAGCACAGATGGTACATTTCTTAAGATACGTTAAAACATCTTGCCGCATTCGTGGCCAATAATATAACTCTTTAATTCGTGATAAAGTTTTGAAGAAACCAAAATGAGCACTCGTAGGAGGATCATGTAAAGATTTTATGAGAGTATTTCTTTGAGATTTTGGTACTAATATTTTCCATTCTCTCACGTTAGATTTTAGGGAAGACTTTGAAGCAATGAATTTAAAAATTTGACCATTCTCTATTTTCCACTGAGGAAATTGATCAGGATTTTCACTGATTTTAGTTTTCATATTGTTATACCAGGTATCTGACTCAGTAGGTGAAATATCAAGAAATGAAATATGTGGAACTGGATTATTTTGAGAGATACGAGATAATGCATCCGGTACTACATTTGACGAACCTTTTCTAAATTTAATATCAAATGAAAATTGTCTGAGACGTAGAACCCACCTAGCCAGTTTGCCTGTAGGATTTTTCATATTATCCAAATATAACAACGAATGGTGATCTGTAATCACTGTGAAATGAGTGCCTTCAACAAAAGACCTGAATTTCTCTACACAAAATATTACGGACATTAATTCACGTTGAGTCACTGACCAATTTCGCTCCTGGCGAGATAAAGAACGGCTAGCATAAGCAATTATTTTTTCACTATTTCCAATTTTTTGAAGAAGTATTCCTCCTATACCCGTATCAGAGGCGTCGCATTCAATAATGAACGGTTGTGAAAAATCAGGTGGACATAAGATAGGAGCGGAAACGAGCGCTTCCTTGATTTTGAGAAAAGAGTTTTCAGCATCATCTGTCCATTTAATAGGCTGATTTTTTCTACGACCATGCAAAAGTGCATTAATCGGAGCCATCAGTGTTGAAAAATTTTGAATGAAACGGCGATACCAAGAGGTTAAACCAATAAAACGCTTTACTTCCGTGGCAGTGGTAGGCCTAGGATAATTCACCATTGCCGAAACCTTTTCAGGATCGGTTCTAATGCCATGCTCATCAATGAGAAAACCTAAATATTTCAAAGAGGGTTGTAAAAATTTGCATTTCTTTAAATTTACTGTCAATTTTGCTTCTGAAAGACGATCTCTTACTGTACATAATAAATCTAAATGTTCTTCTGAAGTGGGAGAAATAACAATTATATCATCAAGATACGTGAAAATGTACGGTTCATACTTAGGACCAAAAATTGAATCTACTAGTCGACAAAGAAATTGAGCTGAGTTTCTAAGACCAAACGGAACAACTTTGAAATGAAACAACCTCCTTCCAGGGATACTAAACGCAGTCTTTTCACGGGATTCCTGATCTAAAGGTATTTGCCAAAAAGCTTTTCGCAAATCGATGGAAGATATAAATTTTGCGTTCCGTAACATTGTTATGTAATGATTTTGGTTAGAAGGGTAAATCAAACTCCCTGATAAGTTGCAGGTAGAAAGTATAATGATCAAATCAAATCATTGAACCCCAGGTTCGACCTGGTTTTCTGGTTTACACAATAATGCTTAGTCCATATAAATTGTTATGATTACAGTAATGTTATTATACTAGCGGTATCAGCATCAACACAATATTCTAATACTGAGTGTTATATTCCTACATTACACCTCCCCGGGAAAATAAAGGAATTTACACTTCGTTTAGAATGGAAATTCATCAAAATGAACTGATTACATGCAATAAATCCTTTATAACACTCAGTTTTAAAGTAGTGCAAAATGACCTATCAATACCCAATAACAAATAGTACCAACCCATCATTTTTCAATAACCCAAACTAGTAAATACCCATCTAAATAGTAGCGCTCAATGAATAAAACTCAATTTAAAAATTACCTTCTTATCGGTAGGGCCCTTACACTCCTAGTTAGAACACTAATGTTATCTATACCACTTAATAACTAACTATGATATAATTTAGTTCGGTTTTTGTGTACTAAAATTTCCTTATTATCCTTTACTATTCTAACATTTGGGGATTCATCCGTTACGACTAAATATGGACCCAGAAAACATGGACTGGCGATTTTATTACTTGTACCTTCATTTTTAACAAGAATCAAATCTCCTTTCTTATATTCAATCGGATTTATGTTTTTATCATAAGCTGTTTTTCTTTTTTGTTTTGAAAGTAATATATTAGTTCTTGCGTCTTCCTGGGCTTTTTGTAACCTATATTTTAACTCTATTGGGTAATTATCAAAATTGTAAATAGGTTCTACGATATTTTTTAAACTACTAGGTATATGACATTTTTTGCCAAAAACGAGTTCAAAAGGAGTATATTTCGTTTCAGTATGTACCGTAGTATTATACGAGAAACACCAATAAGGAATCCATGAGCTCCAAGCTGCGTCATGGTTTTCGGACTGGATTCTCAAATATGCGCCTAAGACCTTGTGTGAATTTTCTAATGATCCAATACTTTCATGATGGTATGCGGTTGATTGAACCTGTTTTATTTGTAAAATTCTGCAAATCTCCCTCATTGTAGTAGAAATGAATTCAGAGCCTCTATCAGTTGCAATTTCCTGTGGAATTCCATATCGCAAGATAAAGTTCTCCACAAATGACTTTGCCACTGACACAGCATCTTTATTTTTCAGAGGAAATGCTTCTACAAATTCTGTTAATTCGCATTGTAGCGTAAGGATATAAGTAAATTCATTCAAATCTGTTGGTAGTGGTCCAACAATGTCCAAATAAACTTTCTGAAATGCGTTATGCGCCGTGGAAGTAATCATCATTGGTTGTTTAATGTAATGATTAGAAAACTTTTGCTTCTGACAGGTGTCACATTTCCTTACAAACTTCTTCACATCATCATATAGACCTGGCCAGAAGTAATACTTTTTTATATTATTTATCATTCTGTTTATACCCGCATGTCCACTGGTTGGAAGTAAATGAAAATCATTTAAAATAACTCTTTTTTCATCGTTGTCCATTACCTTGCTAACTCCTTGCAAAATATTTATTCGGGGCCCCTTATAATTAGCATTATCATTTATTGCTCTACCTATCCATTTAATGAATTCTGCATTACATTCATTTTTCAAAATATATAATTCCTTCAAGTTAGCTTTCTTCCTTATTTCCGCCAAATCTCTCAACATTTCGTCTCGCGCCAATGTTGATCGAGAATTTTGGTTTAAATATAAGGTAAGATGTAATGGTACATGATAAAAATTCCCTACTTGTTCAGTTACATCTTTTGATAACGACTTTATTATCGATGATTTTGTTAAAACTAGCTCAGTGCAATCTCTTGGTTGCTTAAGGACTTCCACTATGTTTGGTTGATCAGGCCAAACATCATGACTATCCATTTTTGACTCATCATCTTCCTCTCTAGTACGTTTCCACTGACCCCTAGTTATAACAGAAATCATGTCATTGTTCATATTTTTCAATTCAAGTGACGTTAACTTAATTCTAGACAAGGCATCCGCGGCAACATTCTCACTCCCTTTTATATATTCAACATAAAAATCGTATTCCTCAAGTCCTAGTCGGAATTTTGTTAATCTGCTGGAAGGGTCTGTTAGGCTGAATAGATACACTAAGGGCTTGTGGTCTGTCAAAATTTTGAACCTACGTCCATATAAGTATGGACGAAAATGTCTTACAGCCCAATAAATAGCCAAAAGTTCCTTATGAATAACTGGATAATTTATCTCCGCCTTGTTTAAACTTCTACTTGCATACGCCACTGGTTTATTATTTTGATTCGAAAGTACTGCCCCAATCGCAAACTTTGAAGCATCTGTTTGGAGGATAAATTCATTACTGTCCGTAAAATCAGGATACTCTAACACCGGATGTTGCACCATTGCATCTTTCAAAATTTGAAACGCACTATTACACTCATCCGTCCATTCAAATCTTGCATACTTTCTGCACAACCTGTTTAGAGGCACAGATAATTCCGCGAATCTCGGTATAAATTTCCTATAATAATTGGCAAAAGCAACGAATCGTTTCACTTCATCCGCACTTTTTGGGGTAGGATATTCGTTTGAAGCTTTAATTTTTTCTGGATCAGGAGCTATTCCCTTATCACTAACAATATGACCTAAATAAAGGATTTCTTTTTTCAAAAATTCACATTTCATAGGATTCAATTTTAAATTTACTTTACGAAGTCTACTAAAAACATCCATAAGATTTTTGTTATGTTCCTGTAGATTTCTCCCAAAGACTATAAGATCGTCAAGATAAACAAAGCATTTTTCATAATTTAAACCCGCCATCGCGATTGTCATTAGTCTAGAAAATGCGCTGGGGCTAACTTTCAACCCCATTGGCAGCCTTTTCATCTGCCATTGGCCGCGATCCGTTGTAAAAGCGGTTAGTTTTTTGCTTTGCTCATCTAGTTCAACCTGATAATAACCCTGGCTTAAATCTAAATGTGAGAAATAAAGAGCTCCTGCAAGAGAGTCTAATATATCCACTACATTTGCTATAGGCCATTTAATATCTACCAAATTGCGGTTTAAAAATCTGTAATCCAAAACAAGTCTGCTACGCTTTTCACCTGATGGTCCTTTTTTTGGTACTAACAAAACGGGAGATGACCATTCGCTCTGCGCCCTCTCAATTATATCATCCGCGCACATTTGTGAAATTTGCCTATTTATTTCCTCTTTTTGTGACTGGGGAAGTCTATAAGGTTTTATATAAACCGGTTGAGTATTTGGTTTAACCTGAATTGACTGTTTATAAATATTTGTCACAGATAGTCTATCCCCTGGCATGTGAAATACGTCTGCGAACTTTGCACATAGCTTTTCTATTGAATTTTTCTCCTCTCCGTTTAAATATCCGAGTTTGAGCATATCAAATAGATCTTTTACTCGATTGCTTGATATGTTTTGAGAAGTAAACTGACAACAATTATAATCGCTTAATTTTTCAATTTTTGGCAAACAATTTCTCAATTGTACTTCACTTTCCCGCGTATTCAAAATTCTAACAGGAATTCTTCCGTTATTCGGTTGCGCAATCACACCGGCCACGAACACTCCCTGACATAATTCACTCGGCAAAACCACACATTCTTCAACTAACCCTGTCTCAATATATTGAATACTTTCACATCTAGGAAGTAACGTTAGAATTTGGCTATCACTGGTATTTAAATCTAATAGGATTCTCTTTTCATCTTTAATCAGAGCTAGAGTATTTTCCTCATAGTTTAAATTAGCTTTATACTTTCTTAAAAAATTTCTGCCAATAATCCCATCGGCATCACATTCTAAAGAATTAAACACATAAAATTTTTCCCTAAATTTTATGTCTTTGATAGCAAGATTCAAGTATACTTTCCCTACGGAAACCAAACTACCTCCTATGCCTTTAATTTCAAGATTTTCTTTCTGTACAGGTATTGTGGGGTCTAAGTATTTTACTTTAAGTGCGCACAATGACGCTCCGGTATCTATTAAAAATCTTAATTTTTTATTATTTACATGAAAGAAAACGGAATTTGAATAGTTTGTCGAATAAGTAAAAATATTACTATCCGTGTCTACACTGTTTACATCATTAGGGACGAAAAAAAGTGTGCTGATTATCTGAGATATTTGATGCTCCCTGACCTACATTAACTTCAGTTTCAGCAAAATTTATGTGTCGCGAATTTCCACGAAACCCTCTGGCTAATGAACGTCCTCTGTGACCTCCCTGATAACGCTGACCTGACGGATTCCCATTACCTTGACCACGATTGTATTGACGAAAATGCGAATTACGATTATTAAAATTACTGGCATTGAAATTATTGTTGTTGTTAGAGCTTCTATTGAAATTATTATTTCGAAAATACCTTCCTGATCTATGGCAACCCCTAGGATTCCTTGGAAAACCACTGCTTCCCCTAGATATGTTGAAAATTTGCTGATTATTGTTTTGAAAAGCAATCTCTTCATCTTGCGCCGCTCTTATGGCATCTTTTAAAAATGTCAAATTCCTGGCTGAGACGATTGTGCTAAGCTTTTGATTTCTAAGACCGCTTGCAAACCTTTGTACAGCTAATTTCTCGTTAATAGGTCTCAGAATGTCAAAAGTACTTGAATCGCCATCTGCCTGAGAAAGTGTCAAATTTACCAAGATATCTTCCAGTTCCTTACCAAATTCAGAAATAGATTTATCGCCTTGTTTGGCTGAAATTAATCTAACTTGAAGAGCCGTATCGGATTTTTTAGTTAATAAATGTTTTCGTATGTCCCTTATTAAGGCATCCATAGAATCATAACTTGTCTTTAACCGTAATTTTGCACTTCCTGAAATTCGAGTTTTCAGAATAAATTTTATCAACAAGGGCTTGCCGTCGTTATTAAGCATTGAATCATAAAATTCGGCTGACTCAATTAATTTAAGGGTAATGGCTTCTGAATCATCCATTACAGGCAAGAGGCTTGTAGCGATTTTGAGGTCAAAGGAAGACATATTCGATTCGGGATTCGTGTTTTGTTTTTGAAAATCTAGGATTTCCTGGTAAACGGTTTTAATTTGCACTATAATATCTCGAATAATTGTTATATCAGAATCAACTATTTCTCCATTTTCATATTTTTGATTCACATCCGATATTTCTTTACTTAGTTGCGAGTAAACGGACTTTGCTTCGTCAACTTTTAATGAAATAATAGGTTGCTTCCTTCTTTCATAACTTAACTTTACCAAATTGGTTCTGATATGTTTTAAAGCGCCTAAAAGTTCATTTAATTTATCTCCCATTAATTTTGAATATAGTTAATGAAGTTCAATAAAAAAAATCTTTGGTAACTGGGTCCATATTTAAATAAACCGATCCCTATATAGTACTTAATTTTTAAGACTCACATGCACCAACTTAGTTATTACTTTCTGTTCATATCGCTTATACAATTTCCGTTCATCTTCTTTCTTATTCTTCCCACTTCATTTTCCATTCCACTTTTCTTTCAATGTTCATATAGAATCCTAAAAGAGAACCTAAAATAGAATTTAAACTTGCTCCTCTCGATCTAGTTCAGCTCTCGAACGTCTCAATTCACTTTTATTAATTTCTCGGCGGATTGTCTGCTTCAACCCCTTCTGACACCTTTTAATGAGAATATATGTTGCGACCCCAGCAACAGCTGCTACAAGTGTTATCAGAAGGCACTCTGATAGTGAAAACCCACTGCTTGATGATTCGCTTCTAGCATCTCCATTCGAGGCCTGATTAATAACTATTTCCTCTTTTGACTTGGCACTTCCCATCTTAGATCGTCAGAATATCCATCTGGTCCATTTTATAGTACTTCTCATTTGACTGACTTAAAATTTGGATGGCAGGATCGCCATGTAATGATTTTGGTTAGAAGGGTAAATCAAACTCCCTGATAAGTTGCAGGTAGAAAGTATAATGATCAAATCAAATCATTGAACCCCAGGTTCGACCTGGTTTTCTGGTTTACACAATAATGCTTAGTCCATATAAATTGTTATGATTACAGTAATGTTATTATACTAGCGGTATCAGCATCAACACAATATTCTAATACTGAGTGTTATATTCCTACATTACAGTTAAAATTCTATCCACGCGTGGAAGTGGGTAACTGTCGTGTTTGGTGAGTGCATTGAGCTTTCTCCCGTCAAAACACAGTCGCTTTTCACCATTTGACTTATCTACAAGGAGAACAGGTGAACACCATTCACTCTGCGATTCTTCTACAATTCCTAAACGTAACATCTCATCAAGTTCTTCATTCATGGTTTTCAATATAAAAGGGGACATAGGGTAAGGCCTCTGCCTAACAGGTCGTGCATCTCCCGTATCTATATGCATAATTACTTTATCAGTCCTACCAAAGTGCAAATCTCCATCTATAATCTCATAAGAGGAAATAACCTCATCAACCCTTTTCCTATCTTCAACACTTAGAGTGTCTAAAGAGGATAATTCTTTAGAACAGAAAAGTTTAATATCATTTTTGCCAACTGACAAATCAACTTTACATTCATTACTCCTGACTTGCCAAGAATTATTTTGAAAATCTACAACTACCCCAAAGTTCTGTGCAAAATCGCTACCAAATATGAAAGACTGTTTGATAGAGGGAACTACTAGAGCTTTTACCAATCGACAAACGTCAGTGACACAAATGGGTAAATCAACAAATCCTATAACTTTATTTTCAGTACCATCTGCTGTCATGACATGCTTTATAGAGCTGTTATTGTTAGTAACCTCTAACCCCAGCTTTTCAAGAAAAGGAATGGCTTCTCCGCCGACAATACTGGCGGTAGAACCAGAATCAAAAAGAGCAATTATTTTTTGATTAAATAAAAGGACCGAAATATAAGGCCTGTTATCATTTTCTTTATCTACAAATAAAGGTGCAGCTCGTGCATCAGTTGAAATATTTTGTTTATAAAATTTTTTAACTTCATTTAACCAAAGCTTCCATTTTGAAGCTTCTTCAACGAGTGATTTTTTGAAATTTGATTTTGAAAGACTGGCCTCGAAAGGATCTGGAGGGAAGTGTTGGCCAGATGAGCACCCACTCCTAACTAGTTTTTTGAACAAACTTTACAAGTTTTACTCACTTCACCTTGAGCACCACATCGGAAACAAAAAACTGTCCTTTTCATCATGCAGTTATGATACGTATGATTCGGAAATCGACAATTCCAACACAATAAAGTTTTTACATCTTTTGAAGATTCTTCCGAGCTTTTAGATGAACTAGGGGTTCCTTCTCTAGCTAAATGCTCATTTTTAACAAATGATTGACTTGGGCTCTTATTATAATTTCTGGAATCTTTACTAAAACTTGAGTTTTTATCACTCCTAAAACGATTTTTATTTGAGTTTGAATTTCTATAATGATGATTATTTTGGGAGCTAGATCCACTATTCTGAGTGACTGAAGGTGAAATTGAAACAGTTGAAACAGAGTTCTCAGCATGGGAACATGAACAGGTCACTTGTGAAACTTTTGTTTGTAAAGACTTATTTTTTATATAATTTGCTTCTTCTAGACGTTTGCAAAGTTTGACTAATTCCTCTACTGTATTTGTTTCAGAAAGAGCTAAATAAGGAATGTACTCGGGTAGAATATTTTTCCTCATTATTTTTACTTCAGTGATTTCTAAAGGTGGTCTAGAGAGACGTTTGAAATAACTTTCCATGATAGCAGAGTATATAACAATGGTTTCATTTTTATGCTGTTTCCTAGCCTTGATTGATTCCCAAATATCATCTTCCTCATGTGGAGGTAAAAAATCAGATTTCAATTTTACTACTAAACTGTCCCAGTCTGTCACCAAGTGTTTGATTTGCAAAAACCATAAGAATGCATTACCGGAAAATAATTCAACAGCAGATTTGAAAAGTTCTAACTTTGTGAGCCCCCTTGCATTTGCATATTCAGTTGCTTTATCAATAAAATTGTATAACTCTTTGGGATCCCCTGAAAATTTCAAGCCCCAATCAGACACAGGTAGTTGTCTTGCACTATATGAAACAATTGGTGTTGGAATATTGAAAAAAGGTTGCACAGGCGTTGGTGAAATAGGTGCGTTTGTCCCTGACCCCTGCTGTTGGGAGTTAGCTTTCTCATGCAAATCGGCATCTAGTAAGAAACATTCACCTAAGGTTTCATTTTTAAATTCAGTTACTTCATCTACATTATCTGCAGGAACTGGTAGTCGTTTGACACGTCCAGTTACGTGGGCTAGTCGAGACTTTATACGTTTGAAAATTGAATCCTCCGATGTGCCCTCAAAGTCATTTAAAATGAGTTTAATAGAAGAAATAGAATCACTAATTGCTCTTTTTTCTGTTTCAAAATCGTACTTATACAATGACAGTTGTATTAAAGCACCAGGACGTTTAAGTTCATTATTCTCTTTATCAAGCATACGAGCAAGAATTCTCCTTCGTTCATCTTGATTTTTTGTGTAAACTACACCTCTTATGGCCAATTCGTAAGTGCACTCTTCATAGAGTAAATGTACCGGTCTGAATGTCTCCTCCATATCAGAATTTCAAAAAAACTATCCTGAATCCTCATATCCAGAAAGACGATTTCAGCAGGAAAATAATCCATCATTGGAACAGCTCGGGAAAACTTAATCAAAAATCATGAAAGTTGCATTTAGTCTTGGCTTGACAAAATGGCGGACAGGGCCAACGGGGTGGCTTCTACCAGTGAAATAACTCAAAAGGAAATCTTCCCATACTCCGAAGAATTACCCAAATAGAAGGGGTGGAGATTCTTCAAAAATCCCTCCTCCATAAAAACCTTTTGAAGAAATTGAAATTTAGAATTATGGTTACCAAAAAATGCAAAAACTTACCTCGAATCGAGGTTAAATACATGTCCCAGCAGGAACAAATGAAAAAAACATGATGTCCAAGCACTTTGGAACATTCATAACCATAATCAATCCACTCTGGATATAATTCTATCAATAAAATTGATTTTTCTGTCGGATCACTAATATCGACTGGCGTCGTTTCTTACACGAACAGAAGAATGAAAAGCCGACATGGCTACCTCGATTTCTTCGAGCTTATTCCAGAAATTTCAATACAAGTAACGACATCTAATTAAACAATTTTGAACAGAGTAATACTGGACAGCTAAACAACGAAAACAGAGTAATACCACAAAACGTGTCTCGTTAATTAAGGGTAGGCCACCTGGTGGACGATAGCCGAATTTGTAATTCGAACACGGGATAAGATATTCGATGCCTTGAAATACGCAAGATTAACATTGAGACTCGCTAAGTGCCAAATTTTCCTAGAAAAAGTTGAATACCTTGGACACGAAATTTGTCAAATGGGCGTTCAACCTGGAAGAAGAAAAATCGAAGCTGTGGAGAAGAATCCATGTCCCACGGACATTAAAACGGTAAAACAATTTTTAGGATTGGCAGGATACTTCAGAAAAAATATATCCAAAACTTCGCAAGTATAACAAGACCGTTAACCATGTTAACAAAAATGGACGTAGTATTCTCTTGGGGATCAGACCAAATTAGAGCGTTCGAGATCCTTAAGGAAAAACTCATCACCAGACCATTACTGGCCATCTACGACCCAAAGCTAGGGACGGAAGTCTATACGGACGCATCGAAATGGGGACTCGGAGGGATCCTTCAACAAGAACACGATGGGAAACTGCGACCAGTCATGTACTATTCCAGGCAGACAAGCAAGGAGGAACAACGGTATCACTCATATGAACTGGAAACCATTGCCGTTGTTAGCGTTCTGAAAAATTTCCGCATCTATTTGATAGGGATTACGTTCAAAATAGTTACAGATTGCAACGCCGTAAGAACGACATTCTGTAAAAGAGATCTTGTACCTAGAATTGGAAGATGGTGGCTGGCGATACAAGAGTACACATTTGAGATAGAATATCGTCCCGGATCAAGAATGTCGCATGCCGATGCACTGAGTAGGAATCCAACAGGTCAAATTCATTATCAAAATTTTGGTGTTATCGTGAATGAAGTAAATATTACCAACGAAGACTGGGTATTACATGCACAGATGATGGACGACAGATGCAAATATTTAATTGAAGTGTTGAACAAGCTGCCCGCAGACTACGAGGAACAACAAATTCACAAAGATTATTGTATCGAAATAGTCGTTTGTATAGAAAGTTACCCGATGGCAAGAAGTGGGTTGTACCAAGAGCTGCGAGACGGCAAGTTGTATTGCATTTCCATGACGGAGTGGGACACTTATCGTTCGAAAAGACCCTATCAGCGATATCCTAGTTATATTGGTTTCCTGGAATGAGAAGGTATGTCAAGGAATTCATAGACGCCTGTTTGCCATGCATATATAACAAGGAACCTAGGGGAAGACAGCCTGGATACTTGCATCCTATTGAAAAAGTGGCAGTACCATTCGATACGTTACACGTCGACCACTTAGGCCCTTTCGTAAAGTCGAAGAGAAAGAATCAATATCTCATTGTGATAGTGGACTCCTTTACAAAATTCGTGTTCATGAAGGCTGTGCCATCCACCAAGACTCAACCACTCATATCGTTTTTGAAAAGTATAGTAGAGAACTTTGGAGTACCAAGAAGGATAATAAGCGACCGGGGAAGCTGTTTCACAAGCAAGGCATTTGAAAAGTACTGCCGAGAACTCAATATCAAACACGTCCTGAATGCTACCGCAACTCCCAGAGCAAATGGTCAGGTGGAACGATACAATAGAACGATTCTATCTTCACTTTTCACATCAACGGAAGATGAGGAAAGATGGGATATGAACGTCTCAAAAATAAAATGGGGACTGAATTCAACGAAGAATTCAGCGACGGGCAAGACGCCATATGAATTATTCTCCGGTTATAATCCGCGAGGAATAAAAAACGCGGTTCTAGATAGCGAAATAGCTCTAGAACCCCAAGGAGGTTGTAACTCAGACGAAACTAGAGCAAACGCAAAAGCTCGAATTGATAAGGGGCAACAATGCCAAAAGACAAAATTCGACGCGCGTCGTTCAGCTGGTAGGAACTTTAAAATTGGAGATCGAGTGCTGATCCGAACGATACGAACAAATAATAATGGAAGAAGTAAGAAATTACTTCCCAAATATAGTGGGCCCTACGTTGTTGTTGAAGCATTGGACCACGATCGATCGTAGTGAAGGACCCTGACGGATCTTCTCGATCGCAGAGAAAATATCATGGGGTTGTTTTACTTGACAAGATGAAGGCCTTCAATGTACAAGTCAGTTCAGATTCTGACGAGGAGAATCTGACAACGAATAAGCGCTTAGTTACGGAGAGTGAGGGGACCTAGTTAACAACGTATGCTAACTGGGACTCCTCCTGGGTAAGCATGTCTGACGGATATGTTACATGCTGTTGTTGTTGTTATTATTTGTTTCCTTCACTTGTGTTGATGCATCAACCCCTTGTGTTTTACTAGTCGTGTGGGGTTTACTTTCAGCTAAGCGAGTATCCAGAGCAGACCACCTATGTTGATTTAAATGTGCATTCGTGCCACCACTTATTACTAAATTGTTGTTGTTTCTCAGGTGATTGGACCGCGAGGACGCGGACAAGTGTAGCGTGGCCGACTGTTAAATCTGGAGGAAATTTACTGGCAATACGACTATTCAAGGGAACAAAGGCAACTGCAATGACTCGCTATGTGATTCACTAGCATCGTCGATATCGAGTTGTATAAGTAATAAGTGAATAATAGTTAGTCTTGAAATAAAACGAGAACAGTGAGGATTGTGTCTTATTTCAGTAGTATTGAAATAAATCATTTTTGAAAAGTTTATATAACATTTTCTACGAAATATCTTATCCAACGTTTGTGGGTCTCTGGTGTAGACTGGGATGAGCCACCTAATGATGAAATTCTTCAGTATTGGATACTTTATAAAGAAGAACTCCATTCATTGTCTCGTATTAAAGTACCTCGCAGGATATTGAGTAATCCTAAAATGGAATGTGAGCTTCATGGATTTGGAGATGCTTCCGAAAAAGGTTACGCAGCCGTTATTTATTTTCGCGAATTATAGAAAACTTACATTTTGTTTGTGCTAAATCTAAAATCGCTCCAATCAAAAGCAAATCCATTCCATGTTTAGAACTTTGCGCTGCTGTCCTTTTATCATCCCTCATTTCATTTGAGACTGATACATACGGTAGTAAAATAAAATTCACCGCTGTTCATGCATGGACAAACTCTACAATTGGATTAGCGTGGATTCAGGCATCACCGCATAGATGGAAGACTTTTGTAAGCAACAAGGTGTCATAATCCAAGAAAAGGTTCCACTCGAACTATGGAAACACATTGATTCAGAATTAAATCCCGCTGACATTGCGTCACGAGGAGCTCTCCCATCTGAACTGTTGCACAATAATTTATGGTTTCAAGGTCCTGATTTTTTTAAAAAAAAGGAACGCAAGATCTTGTGCTGACCCGTTTTGTAATTTGACGTTTAAGTGGAAGTGCATAGTCATATCGATCATAGTCGATCGATCGACAAACTATATATTCTTTGATTCGAACAGTCAACAAAATGGGAATAATCTGATGTCATATTCATGAAAAAACGAAATTAGATGAGAGGGACACAAAAATAAATGAGAATGAATCAATGAAATTCCTTTTTTTTTGACAATGACGTTCAACTACTTTTCTGCACATCCGCACTTATTTCAAACTAAAATAAGATGAGAGATGAAAATTGGCCAACTTTTATTGCTCATTTCTCATTCTATTTCAGTTGATGTATAAACGTTTCCATTGAATCACGTATATTCAACTTTCTTATCTTGTTTCTTATTTTATTTGGTGTATGAACCCAGGGTTACATAAAACGTTCAATTCGTCGTTATTCACAAGACATCCCTTAATTTCCAACTACGAATTCATCTAGATAGATATATTCGAATAATAATCCTAGAGAACATTAAACAAGGAGGAATATTGTTATAGTTTATATGAACCTTGTTAGAATACAAAATGAAAGCATGTAAGTGAATCCATCAGCACTTGATATTAGGTACTGAATCAGAAGCGGTACTTATTCAACAGTCAGGTCCTTGATGGCGCCACAGTCTGAACAAAAATAATCAATAAGGAAAACGTGTTGCAATTATTCTAGAATTCTATTTCTATAAAAAGCTGCATATTGAAATGAAAATTGTTGATGAAAACTCTTGAGAAACACATACTACAGAGCAGGCAATTAAAGACAATGAAGATTGAGTCCCACAGCATGAGGACAATCAACTTGGCTAGCAGTGATCATTTTTCATAGTCTCGAAAATGATCTCTACCGACTTTATTACGGCCAAAACAATTCACCACACCCTGTGTATAACCTCTCATCCGATGTTTCCATCAACTGAAATAATAAAAATTTTAGCACATAGATTATTTCGAGTACATTATTCTTGTCTTCGGAGAGAAAATAATCTCCATTGACTTCATTACGGCCAAAACAATTCACCTCACCAAACCAAACTGTTAAACTATTTCTCCATCACCTACAGTGATCATTTTTTTTCGATTATTTTGAGTACTTTTCTCTTGTTTTCAGAGAGAACATAATTTTTCCGACTTTATTACCGCCAAATGATTTCACTACACTCTGTATATGAACCTTTATATGAAATCTTCAATAAATTTCTGTAGTTTACTGGGTTAGGAAAAAAAAATTCTGCCATCATTACGGCTGAAACTGCACCCTGCCTTTTTTTGCTACCTTCATGCCTCATGTCAATGTGAGTGCTTTTTTCCATGTATTTTCCCCACTATTCATAATACCTAGTAATAGATTTATAAACCTAAAGTAGATAAAATATGTGGGAACTCTGCACTCATGCCCCACCCGAGACAGTAGTATGCATAAGAGAGTTCGGTCTCATCTCCAGGTGAGGCAGAACTCTCCTAACGTATTTCGGGAGTTTAAGGGGAACGTAGTACGCCTATGTCAGCGGACGCGGTCGGGCCCCCGGTAACCCCGTTAGTACTCCGCCCATGTCCGGGGTCGTCGTCGACATGCTGAGACCTACAGAAGACCCAACGGAGAGTTCCCAGTCTCACTTGCAAGGCGGCTCTTTTGTCGGCAGGTTTCTCAAAGACAGTTATCGAATCATCGAATGATTAATGGGTTCGGCAAAGCCAGTGAATCTCCAAGTTGTTTACGTTTTCAAGGACACGTGCAAACGTAATGACGCAAGCGCTTGTCCGAGAGGTGCAGAAGGTCATACGCCGCGTCTCACCGTCATCGACATGCTGAGACTTGCGACACGGGACGGCAATGCTATCTTAAGGTGAGCCTAGAGGTCAACGAGATGGGCGCGGCGCGGGAGGGCGTCAACTTGGCTATCGAACCGCGTTTCCACATAGAGGTGAAGAGTGGAGGGGGCGTAGCCATAGGGAAAATGGTTATGATCGACGATTGTCAGTGTCAAAATGTCCTCTGAAGGATATAGACGTAAATTGGAGGAATTTGGTGCCCGAGTACGAGCTGCAGCCAAAGACTTGGAGTTTTGCGAAGACAAGCTAACTTGCACGAAACAACTGGAGAGGTAAGCCATATCTGCTGCAGATTGGGACAAGGATTTCGAAAGGTACACCACAACAGTACCACCGCAATCGCCCATAGGACCTGTCAGAAGAATTCAGTCAGAAACACTCTGATGGCGGCCAACTCATACGTCCTGCTCGTATTTGTCAGTATGGCAGGCAGATTGTACGTCAATGCTCCGAATGATGTACATGAAGCTGCAGTTTGTTTTTGAAAAATGTATCGACGACGACGCGCAATGGCAGAAAATGGAGCGAACTCATGTAAATGGAGGACTAGAGGTATCCTCCCATCAACTACTGACCATGGGCGACCACATTTGACGTACCTCAACTTCAAGCTGGATTCCTCCTTGAAGAATGGATCGATGTCACTCGAGTCGGTTGCTGAACGAGAAACGCACGACTTGTTCGTCATTGTATGCGTCATCATGATCGTAATGATTGTAGCCATATTGAAATTTCTTGTGATGAGCATAAGCAATAACATACTTGATTCATCATGTAATTTGAAAGTGAATGCTTGAATAAAGATGAGAACGAAAAAGAGGTCTTTCATTTTGGAGGCAGAGTCGCCAGATGACTGAGAGACGACGTATGACTGACAGAGGAAGTAACAGATGACGCCCCCGCTAGGACGCCATCTATCCACGCCACTGTGAGACAACTCATAAGTGTGAGTGACAGATGACGCTCCTCTGAGGACGCCATCTATCCACGCCACTGTGAGCCAATTCATAAGTGTGAGTGACAGATGACGCTCCTACGAGGACGCCATCTATCCACGCCACTGTGAGTGAACTCATAAGTGTGAGTGACAGATGACGCTCCTTCGAGGACGCCATCTATCCACGACACTGTGAGTCAACTCATAAGTGTGAGTGACAGATGACGCTCCTCCGAGGACGCCATCTATCCACGACACTGTGAGTCAACTCATAAGTGTGAGTGACAGATGACGCTCCTCCGAGGACGCCATCTATCCACGACACTCATAACCAACTCGCACAGTGTTCTGTGTCCCACACTCTTTGAGTTGTTTTTTTAATTTTTTTTTCTCACCCCACAATCTGAAAGACAAAAAAAACAACAACCCTTTCGAAAATACGATTTATTGATCGAAAAAACATACATTTTCTCAACGAGGTAAAACATTATTTGAAAACCATCTGAGCATAGAGTCTACATTGAACTGTGTACACATACACTTGAAATTGTAGGCGGCGGCGATGTGGTTCCGACATGGCGTGGGCGTTGGCTGGAAATTCTCCTCCATTCCCTGCGTCGACCACTCCGATTTCTCGCACTCTCTTTGTGAGGAACTCGGCTTCGCTGGCCTCGATGTCGAGACGGACGTCAACCGTCGAGGATTTCATCCGTTCTTCTTGTTTCGAGCAATCTATGACGAAGAGGGCGCGGTCCTTGAAAGATACGTAATTCAGAAGAGCCGACTTCTTTGCCGCCATATTGGTGTAGCTCGGCAGGAACTCGGGTGTAATTGAAATGGGCGTCTGTATAGTGATTTCACTGGAAATCCAACTGCATACGTTCATTAGGCCAATATTCCCCGTTCAGAGACAGACGAATGTTCTAAATGTGAACGTGATCGAAGGACGTCGGATCGGCAGCTAGAACGTCGCGTTTGTCCGTCTGGAAACATACTACGACGAAACGTGGTCTTTCCACAGCCGTACTCGTCTTGACAGCCCAAATTTCTTGTTTAGCGTCCTTCGCGATGGCAGGCAGTTCGTTCAACTCCCATTTTCGAAATGGTATAACTATAGGTTCATTCGCCTGAATGGCCCTCATCAACTGTTCCCTAATGTCATCGTTCGGATAGATGTGTTTCATTTTCAGCTCGATATTCTCGATGACAACTTTAACGGTGGTTGGTCCTGCAGCCGCCGCCCCCAATTCTTGATGATTACGCAATCGGTATCGTTGCGAGCTCGAACGAAGCGAAGTGTCTGTCTACCGCACGTTATGAGCGGATAATCGTTGAAAATGTTGAATATGTGCTTCAGCGGAACAAGTACGCTGAACGACTTGTCTTGATAGTTGAGAACAGGCGGAGAATCGGGATAATTCCATCCGGCTATTGCCATGTGAGTTACAGTTCGATAACCCCTTACATCAGCAAGATATTGTTCGATGACCCGAAGACGACATCAATTATTTATGTTGATATCTGCAAAGTCAGCAATAATTTATATATAAATAGAATCAATTGAATTATATTCAACAGTACTTATATTTCATAGTGTTAAGTTGTTACTCTGTTCAAATAAAAAAGTTTGTAAAAACCCTTTTGTGTGAACGAGAAATATAATTGGCGCAGTCATTAGGATAGTGGAAGAGCTCTTGGAAGATCCTCGTCGTTCTCAAACGTTTATCCACTATTCTCCGAACCAAGTTCCATAGAGAAGCAAGTACTCCAAGAAGAATTTCGGCCGTAGACAAGAATACCTCTTCACTATCGACCATCAAGAAATATCGACATAGGAATAAGTTATCAGATAATTTTCGGTGACCGAATATGCAACGAGCCATCATCGTCATCCTGTAAGCACAAATGAATCCAACCTCATCACCAATTGCAAATAATATTTTACGTCCTCCTACCTTAGTTCTATCAAATCCAGTTCCAAATACCAATTCTATCCCACCAATTATTACTCAAATAACTGACCAACCTATAAATCCCATCAACATGGCAAACCCAAATTCCATAAACACCGCAAACCAGTTCGACCTGAAGAATTTTTGGATTGTACCCGAATACGATGGAAACCCAACTGAATTATACCAGTTTATCAACGTATCAACAATGCTACTGAATGAATACTGGAATACTGAAGATCCCGGTTGTTTCCAGAACCATATATTGATACAAGGACTACTCAATAAACTACGAGGCACAGCCAAAGATGTCATCTCAGTTTATGGATGTAGTGACTGAAACAGCATCAAAGGAACCTCAATCCAAAACTTCGCTGACCAACGGAACGAAAATTCCTTGACAAGAGATTTGGTAAACCTGTGACAAGATCAGGATGGAACCCCACAACGCTTTTACGAAAAAGTCATAGGGCTATTGAACAAAATATCAAACTATATCGAATTACACACTGCCGACAATACGATAAAGACCAGCAAGAAGAATTTTTTCCAACAACAAGCTCTAACAACAGCCGGACTACGAGAACCCATGGGATCCACCATAAGAGCAATGAAACCACGAGACTTGGCAACAGCTATGCAGTACATTCAAGAGGAAAATAATATCCGTTATCTGCGAAGGACCTTTGGACCCCCACAAGTCTCCAAGAAACCACTCCAGACTCCACAAAGAGCTACAAATCACCAATATGCCCTACATCCAATACCACAGCGGATGTACCAACCCATGCAACACTTTCAACGACCTGTACAACAATCTTATCAACCAATGGGACAACAACCACACCTTCAACAATCGACCTTCAGACCACATTGGCAACCAAACACTCAACAGAGACAAATGTGGCCTTCAGTCCAACCACAACGTTTTGCACAGAATCAACCAAATAGGCAGAACGGACAAGAACCAACACCAATGAGCATCAGTACCAGGAATACTTATGGAGCACCAACAAGGAGCATGAGAACCCCAAGCAAGACCAAATTTCAATTTAGCTCCCATGTTCAACATTGAGCAGCACGACGAAGACTTTGGATATGAAGCGAATCCCTTTTACGATGAAGAAACCTATTTTTATCCCAACCAGGAAACAACTGAAGAATTCCAGGTTCAAGAGGACCAACAGGAACCAGATGTAAATTTTCCATTGGGTCCAAGACAAAATCCAGAAACATAGTGGAACTGCATACCTTCGACGATAAGAGAGAACTTCCCTATATAACCATTTCAAATCCCCCTCTCAAACTCCTCATTGACACCGTATCAACGAAATCCTTCCTCAATCCCGATTTAGATTTCCAACATACAAGGATTACATTAAAAAAGATCCCTTCGTCGTCACCTCCATTTTCCAAAACTATTCTCAAGATTACAGTGCAGAAATTCCCATATTTCCTGAGTTCAACTCAAATGGTATTCTCAAATTCTTCCTTTTCAAATTCCACAAAACTTTCAATGGCTTCATTGGACTCGACAATGTGAAATTTCTCAAAGCTGAACTGAATTTACCTGAATCCTTCCTTTCAACCGAGCACTCCTCTCTTCCAATCCAGTACTACGAAACCAATAAGACTCAGTTCTACTCTATTCAATTGGAGCCAGACAGCGTGACGCAAGTACGACTACCGGTGAAAGAGAAGGATGGAACCATCATGATACCAAGACAAGAACTGCAAGGCGCTCACATCCGAGAAGCTCTCACCGATACCTGTGACCATCTAGCCTGGACGGAAATCGTCAACTTCGGTCCAGAAAAACTTCAAATAGTTCTAGCCGAACCAGTATACAGCAACCCCATAAATCTTCAAGAGCATCATATCTATTCCGCTGATATAATCCCATCAGGGAACATAGACCCAATCATCAATATAGATGATCTAATCAGAACAGACCATCTCAATCCAGAAGAGGAGATGCACATCAGAAAATTATGCAGGAGATATGCCGACATTTTTCACCATCCAGATTCCTCACTCACATTCACCAATCAGGTCAAACACCACATAAGAACCAAGGACGAAATTCCAGTTTACACCAAATCATACCGATATCGATACGTGCATAAAGAAGAATTCAAGAAGCAAATATCTTCGTTATTGGACCAAGGTATCATCAGACCTAGCCAATCTCCCTGGTTCTCACCAATTTGGGTTGTTCCCAAGAAAACGGACGCCTCTGGAAAAGCAAAATGGCGTATCGTTGTGGATTTCCGCAAGGTCAATGAGAAGACAATAGATGGTCGCTACCCGATTCCGAACATTTCTGACATCCTCGACAAACTGGGAAGATGTCAATATTTTACTAACCTGGATTTGGCAAGCGGTTTTCACCAAATAGAAATGGCAGAGGCAGACATCCCTAAGACCGTATTCAACGTCGAAAACGGGCAATACGAGTACCCGAGGATGCCTTTTGGACTTAAAAATGCTCTAGCGACTTTTCAAAGGGTTATGGACAACGTCCTAAAGGGCCTACAAGGGACTATCTGCTTGGATTATATGGACGATATTATCATCCTCTCTACATCTCTGCAGGAGCACATGGTTAACCTTACAAAAGTTTTGCAATGCCTACGAGAAACTGGTTTCAAGATACAAGTGGACAAGTGTGAATTCCTAAAAAAAGAAGTCAGCTTTCTAGGACATATCGTAACTCCAAATGGGATGAAACCAAACCCAGCAAAAGTCAAAGCAATCATGGACTACTCTGTACCTCGAACTGTCAAAGAGATCAGAGGATTCCTCGGACTCCTAGTGTACTACAGGAAGTTCATCAAGGATTTCGCCAAGACAACCAAACCGTAAACCTCCTGTCTTAAGAAAGATGTCAATATAGAACATACGCCAGAATTCCTAAAATGTGTTCAAACCTGCAAAAACCTGCTTACCAATGAACCGCTACTACACTACCCCGACTTCACAAAGCCTTTTAATCTGACCACAGACGCTAATAATTTCGCCATAGGAGCCGTTCTATCCCAAGGCCCCATAGGAAGAGACAAACCAATAGCTTACGCATCCAGAACCCTGAATGAAACTAAAATGAAGTACTCCACCATCGAAAAGGAAATGAGAGAAGCCAAAGTTTATGCTAACACCTACCCCAACAAAGCCTCTTGAAATAATACACATGGATACCTTTCGTTTGGGCTACCAAATATTTTCGACCGTATATTTTCGGAAGAAAATTCAAAATTCTGTCAGATCACCGACCCCTCCAGTGGCTCTTTTCCTTGAAAGATCCAAATTCAAAACTTGTCCGATGGCGCCTGAAGCTAGATGAGTATGACTACGAAATGGTCTACAAAAAAGGCACGAGTAATACCAAAGCCGATGCGCTCTCCAGAATACAGATACACACGAAGGAGCTTCATGAAGCAGATTACGAAGACGACAAGGCATCTCTATTTAACCATCCTCCATCAGAAGTTCCCGAGTCTGCGGATGACATCATCAGCGATATATTTGAAGATTGCTTCCGTCACTCTTTCCATGAAGATAAAGACCCCGTACCGCACAAACAGGAGATTCAGATAGAACCCCCAACTGAAGGAGACAAGGAACGTGTGAATCTGAGCCAGGAAACTACCCCAGATGAAGATACTAGTGGCATCACAAACCATACAGCCAGAGAAAGCCCAATATTGGAAATACCAATATCGGAAAAACCTCTGAATGTCTTCAATAATCAAGTCATCTTCAAACGGGTGAGCTATAACGGTGATAGAAGAAATATTTCCGAATAAGAAGAGATACCACGCTCAGTTGGGAAACGACAATCTAGATGAAAACGTTTTCAACTTTTTCAAGGAATATATCAGCCCAGGAAAGAAATACGCATTGATGTTTGAAGACGAAGAACTGTACCCCAGCATGTGCAGAATCCTGAGAGAGACATTCAATAACTCTTCTTTCGATCTCATAAAATGCAACCGCCTGGAAGATGTCAACTGCCCAGCTAGACAAAAAGAAATAATTACGCAGCAGCACGAAGGAAAAACAAATCATAGAGGAATCACCGAAATGGAAACCCGAATCGAAAGATTGTACTATTGGCCCAATATCAAAAAGGATATCGGGATGCTATCAACTTTTGCGAGATCTGTCAAATCAACAAGTATGATCGAATACCAGAGAAGCCAAAGTTTATGCCAACACCTACCCCAACAAAGCCTCTTGAATTAATACACATGGATACCTTTCAGGCTAGTGGACAAAAATTCCTGACGATTGTGGATGCATTCTCGGAATATGGCCAAGAATATCCAAAAGAGGGATCTAATGCTATCAACTCTCTCAACGCTCTCTTAGTATTCATCAACCACCATGGAATACCACATATGATCTTCACAGATAATGGAACGGAATTCAAAAATGGACTGATCCAAGAATTTGTTGACACACAAAGTCAATATTCACTTTACCACTCCGGAGAACCCTCAGTCAAACGGGATAGTTGAAAGATTCCACTCCACACTGATCGAGCACTTGAGAATATTGAGAGAAACGCATAAGAAAAGAGACATCAAAGAACAGATGCTCTATGCCATCCTAGGATACAATAATTCCATCCATTCAGCAACAGGGCAGAAACCCATGGATATTCTGAACGGACTTCTCAATAGTCAAGATCCATTTGATATCGATATAAGACGAGCCTTAATCAACAACACAAAGAAAAAACGAAGGAAATATATAGGAAAATCAACGAAGATTTACAGAAACAGAAGACAAACATCATACAGAAGAGAAACAAGGAAAGAGAAACTCCTATTACCGACAAACCCTGCACTAAAGTGTACACAAGAAAAACAGTGAAAAGAAACAAACTGCTTCCACCCTTCTCCCCAAAACCCATCCGAAAAGACCACACACTAACTGTCGAGACAGAGAATGCAAACATCCATAAGAAAAATATAAGACATTTGCCCAATAAGAGAACTAAATTCTCTGCCCCTTTACAGCCTTCATCTGACGAGAGGACAGGAAATCGAGATCCAAAACCTCAAGAGCAATCCGGGATTACTCCCCCTCAAGCTGGGACAAGCAAAGATCAAGACTAGCATCCACGATTTCATCCACTACTACGATCTTCAACCAATCCACGATGAGATACTTGCCATAGAATCCCAGTATGATGCCGTCTCCACAGCAATTCGTAACGGACTAAGCGATCCCTATTTCTTCAACCTGCAGAATTTCGATCAAGGACTGAAGTACCAGCTGAAAACTGCCAAAGAAAAGCTACAGACCCTGTATCCTCTCAGTAGACCCAAAACACCAAAATAATGGAGAGTTATAATGAAACCATCTCATTACTAACACATAATCAAGATACCATCTCAGTAGAAGTGAAAAGAATTGAAACCGACCTCAACAGACTCCTTTTTGACTTCAATCACTATCTAGAAACGTATTAGATCAAATCAACCTGATACTTCAAGTTATTTTACGAACACCGAACGACTTAGAAACTGCAGTATCTCTGGCAAGGATCAATACAGTCCATAACAGCGTTCTTAAAAGCGAAGATTTGAGTTGGATCATAAGGACGCTGCTCACCTATCACTCAGAGAACCAGTTACTCTATAACCAGGAGGATGACATCCATGATGACATCCAGAGTACTATGACGTCATCAAAATCGACGCCTACCACATGGATCGTAAAATCGTTTTCATCCTTCATGTTCCCTTAATATTCCCCGATATATTCACCTACTTCCACTTATTTTCCATTCCTACACAAAATTCGACGATAATCATTCCACCTACTCCCTACTTAACAGTAAGTCCTTACCTCTATCAATACCTGAATTCACCTTGTGAACGAATTGGCCTCGAATACCTTTGCGAAGAAAATTTCGTTCAAGATGCTGGTAGATCCTTTGACTGTGTTACCCAGATGCTGGAAATAACAGATGAAGAAGCAAGATGTGAACACATTCCAGTTTCGATTAATTCAACTTTGATTCTGGAGATGCCAGAAGCCCATTACATAGGAATATTTCCACAAGCCACGAAGATCTCGACTCGTTGTTCCAGCACGAAAATAATGGTTCTGGAGGGAGTGCACCTGATAAAACTTCCACCAGGTTGTGAATTCAAAACTAACAACGAATCCTTCATAAACTCCAGAACGGTCAGCTAGGACGAACCCCTCACTTTACCAAATATCAAGACAGCCCACATCAACTCTTCGTTAAAATTCAAACCGCTGAAACTGGACAAGATTCCATTGGAGGAACTACAACATTTGACCCTGGAAGAAGAAAGATTACAACTCATCCCAGAAGAAACCAGGCAATTTGATTTTAGCCATTTCTGGATGACTGTCATTTATATTTCACTTACCATCTTCATTCTATACGTATTTTATAGATTGAAAAGGCAAACGAAGAAAGAACCATCCAAGGATGATCCACCAGTTCCCGAACACGAAGCATCATCTTCAGTCTTGTTCGTCCCTTACAAGACTTCCCCAGGGGATGGAGAAGTTACAGTTCGATAACCCCTTACATCAGCAAGATATTGTTCGATGACCCGAAGACATCAATTATTTATGCTGATATCTGCAAAGTCGGCAATAATTTATATATGAATTGGATCAATTGAATTATATTCAACAGTACTTATATTTCATGGTGTTGAGTTGTTACTCTGTTCAAATAAAAATATTTTAAAAACCCTTTTGTGTGAACGAGAAATATAATTTGTGTGAGGTGTCCTCGCGCTCATAGCAAACCATGGCTCGGGTGGCGCTTACGATCCCAGGATCACCAACCGTTTCGATTTCTAGAGCGCTCTCGCTGTAGGTGCAAGAGTCGAAGAGGATGGCGGCGAAATTGGGGGCGAACGATACGTTGCCCGTCCCGGTAATTTCCAGCTTTCCATTAATCGACATTTGAGACTCGTTCATGGCGAAATACGAGTCGACTTGATTGATGTTGAACTCTACGATATTGTTGCAGTTGTACGACTTGATGAAAGGTGTGTATGAGCGGTATTCGGCCTTGCGAATAGTTTCGTCGAATTTTGGCTTCCGAAACAAGTCGAATATCGTGGTCGGTGGCTCAGAGGACCCCGACGACAACTCAAACTCATTACTTCTTTTGCTTGTTTGCGGCATAGCTCTTGAAGCCACCGTCACCCAATGTATATGCGGTGAGAATTTGTTTGAGGAACGCTCTGTTTGCACGAGTTAATTGGTGGTGACGCTCTGAAGGTTGCTTCACAACTAACTGACCTCCTGCAGCGCGTTTCTTTATTGGATTCGAAGATCAGTCCCATCTGTCTCTGGCAACTCGCACCTCCAAGACGATGGTGCTTTTTTCACCTTGAAAGTCTACGGGTCGACCGTCCTGATCGAGGGCTGATACGGTAACGTTGGTGATTTTAGCTGCGGAGTCACCAGTAGGTACAACAGATTCGAAGGTGTTTCGTTGATTGCGTATCCGGGGTCCACTTGAATGGCGAATTCGTAGATGGTGTGAGCAGGCGTGTCACCGTCGAAGGCTCCCCAAGTAATACTGCACTAGAAACGTATTGTCGATACTTTTATAATGTTGACAGGAGAAGGAGACAAGGAACGTGTGAATCTGAGCCAGGAAACTACCCCAGATGAAGATACTAGTGGCATCACAAACCATACAGCCAGAGAAAGCCCAATATTGGAAATACCAATATCGGAAAAACCTCTGAATGTCTTCAATAATCAAGTCATCTTCAAACGGGTGAGCTATAACGGTGATAGAAGAAATATTTCCGAATAAGAAGAGATACCACGCTCAGTTGGGAAACGACAATCTAGATGAAAACGTTTTCAACTTTTTCAAGGAATATATCAGCCCAGGAAAGAAATACGCATTGATGTTTGAAGACGAAGAACTGTACCCCAGCATGTGCAGAATCCTGAGAGAGACATTCAAGAACTCTTCTTTCGATCTCATAAAATGCAACCGCCTTTGGAAGATGTCAACTGCCCAGCTAGACAAAAAGAAATAATTACGCAGCAGCACGAAGGAAAAACAAATCATAGAGGAATCACCGAAATGGAAACCCGAATCGAAAGATTGTACTATTGGCCCAATATCAAAAAGGATATCGGGATGCTATCAACTTTTGCGAGATCTGTCAAATCAACAAGTATGATCGAATACCAGAGAAGCCAAAGTTTATGCCAACACCTACCCCAACAAAGCCTCTTGAATTAATACACATGGATACCTTTCAGGCTAGTGGACAAAAATTCCTGACGATTGTGGATGCATTCTCGGAATATGGCCAAGAGTATCCAAAAGAGGGATCTAATGCTATCAACTCTCTCAACGCTCTCTTAGTATTCATCAACCACCATGGAATACCACATATGATCTTCACAGATAATGGAACGGAATTCAAAAATGGACTGATCCAAGAATTTGTTGACACACAAAGTCAATATTCACTTTACCACTCCGGAGAACCCTCAGTCAAACGGGATAGTTGAAAGATTCCACTCCACACTGATCGAGCACTTGAGAATATAGAGAGAAACGCATAAGAAAAGAGACATCAAAGAACAGATGCTCTATGCCATCCTAGGATACAATAATTCCATCCATTCAGCAACAGGGCAGAAACCCATGGATATTCTGAACGGACTTCTCAATAGTCAAGATCCATTTGATATCGATATAAGACGAGCCTTAATCAACAACACAAAGAAAAAACGAAGGAAATATATAGGAAAATCAACGAAGATTTACAGAAACAGAAGACAAACATCATACAGAAGAGAAACAAGGAAAGAGAAACTCCTATTACCTACAAACCCTGCACTAAAGTGTACACAAGAAAAACAGTGAAAAGAAACAAACTGCTTCCACCCTTCTCCCCAAAACCCATCCGAAAAGACCACACACTAACTGTCGAGACAGAGAATGCAAACATCCATAAGAAAAATATAAGACATTTGCCCAATAAGAGAACTAAATTCTCTGCCCCTTTACAGCCTTCATCTGACGAGAGGACAGGAAATCGAGATCCAAAACCTCAAGAGCAATCCGGGATTACTCCCCCTCAAGCTGGGACAAGCAAAGATCAAGACTAGCATCCACGATTTCATCCACTACTACGATCTTCAACCAATCCACGATGAGATACTTGCCATAGAATCCCAGTATGATGCCGTCTCCACAGCAATTCGTAACGGACTAAGCGATCCCTATTTCTTCAACCTGCAGAATTTCGATCAAGGACTGAAGTACCAGCTGAAAACTGCCAAAGAAAAGCTACAGACCCTGTATCCTCTCAGTAGACCCAAAACACCAAAATAATGGAGAGTTATAATGAAACCATCTCATTACTAACACATAATCAAGATACCATCTCAGTAGAAGTGAAAAGAATTGAAACCGACCTCAACAGACTCCTTTTTGACTTCAATCACTATCTAGAAACGTATTAGATCAAATCAACCTGATACTTCAAGTTATTTTACGAACACCGAACGACTTAGAAACTGCAGTATCTCTGGCAAGGATCAATACAGTCCATAACAGCGTTCTTAAAAGCGAAGATTTGAGTTGGATCATAAGGACGCTGCTCACCTATCACTCAGAGAACCAGTTACTCTATAACCAGGAGGATGACATCCATGATGACATCCAGAGTACTATGACGTCATCAAAATCGACGCCTACCACACGGATCGTAAAATCGTTTTCATCCTTCATGTTCCCTTAATATTCCCCGATATATTCACCTACTTCCACTTATTTTCCATTCCTACACAAAATTCGACGATAATCATTCCACCTACTCCCTACTTAACAGTAAGTCCTTACCTCTATCAATACCTGAATTCACCTTGTGAACGAATTGGCCTCGAATACCTTTGCGAAGAAAATTTCGTTCAAGATGCTGGTAGATCCTTTGACTGTGTTACCCAGATGCTGGAAATAACAGATGAAGAAGCAAGATGTGAACACATTCCAGTTTCGATTAATTCAACTTTGATTCTGGAGATGCCAGAAGCCCATTACATAGGAATATTTCCACAAGCCACGAAGATCTCGACTCGTTGTTCCAGCACGAAAATAATGGTTCTGGAGGGAGTGCACCTGATAAAACTTCCACCAGGTTGTGAATTCAAAACTAACAACGAAGCCTTCATAAACTCCAGAACGGTCAGCTAGGACGAACCCCTCACTTTACCAAATATCAAGACAGCCCACATCAACTCTTCGTTAAAATTCAAACCGCTGAAACTGGACAAGATTCCATTGGAGGAACTACAACATTTGACCCTGGAAGAAGAAAGATTACAACTCATCCCAGAAGAAACCAGGCAATCTGATTTTAGCCATTTCTGGATGACTGTCATTTATATTTCACTTACCATCTTCATTCTATACGTATTTTATAGATTGAAAAGGCAAACGAAGAAAGAACCATCCAAGGATGATCCACCAGTTCCCGAACACGAAGCATCATCTTCAGTCTTGTTCGTCCCTTACAAGACTTCCCCAGGGGATGGAGAAGTTACAGTTCGATAACCCCTTACATCAGCAAGATATTGTTCGATGACCCGAAGACATCAATTATTTATGCTGATATCTGCAAAGTCGGCAATAATTTATATATGAATTGGATCAATTGAATTATATTCAACAGTACTTATATTTCATGGTGTTGAGTTGTTACTCTGTTCAAATAAAAATATTTTAAAAACCCTTTTGTGTGAACGAGAAATATAATTTGTGTGAGGTGTCCTCGCGCTCATAGCAAACCATGGCTCGGATGGCGCTTACGATCCCAGGATCACCAACCGTTTCGATTTCTAGAGCGCTCTCGCTGTAGGTGCAAGAGTCGAAGAGGATGGCGGCGAAATTGGGGGCGAACGATACGTTGCCCGTCCCGGTAATTTCCAGCTTTCCATTAATCGACATTTGAGACTCGTTCATGGCGAAATACGAGTCGACTTGATTGATGTTGAACTCTACGATATTGTTGCAGTTGTACGACTTGATGAAAGGTGTGTATGAGCGGTATTCGGCCTTGCGAATAGTTTCGTCGAATTTTGGCTTCCGAAACAAGTCGAATATCGTGGTCGGTGGCTCAGAGGACCCCGACGACAACTCAAACTCATTACTTCTTTTGCTTGTTTGCGGCATAGCTCTTGAAGCCACCGTCACCCAATGTATATGCGGTGAGAATTTGTTTGAGGAACGCTCTGTTTGCACGAGTTAATTGGTGGTGACGCTCTGAAGGTTGCTTCACAACTAACTGACCTCCTGCAGCGCGTTTCTTTATTGGATTCGAAGATCAGTCCCATCTGTCTCTGGCAACTCGCACCTCCAAGACGATGGTGCTTTTTTCACCTTGAAAGTCTACGGGTCGACCGTCCTGATCGAGGGCTGATACGGTAACGTTGGTGATTTTAGCTGCGGAGTCACCAGTAGGTACAACAGATTCGAAGGTGTTTCGTTGATTGCGTATCCGGGGTCCACTTGAATGGCGAATTCGTAGATGGTGTGAGCAGGCGTGTCACCGTCGAAGGCTCCCCAAGTAATACTGCACTAGAAACGTATTGTCGATACTTTTATAATGTTGACAGGTAGATCCGACGAATGTAATTGGTTAACAGGTAGGAATTTCTAAGAAAAGCCCAAAATGTGTCCAATGTTGCCCTCCTCTTCGAACGAAATGTCAAAGTACTTGCTGTACATTTCACATTTCAACGTGTTATTGTTGGGTTTCAGCGAAACTCTTTGTTCGGGTTGAGCACGATAGGCGCTTGCGGCCTGAAGGAAAACACGTGATTGTGACTGTTCACTCTCAACAGCTGCGACATGACGACTGATGATGGATGGAAAGGTGCAGAGATATAAATAGCCAAATCAATACGTTCATTCGTAATACAATCTGAGACAAAATACACAGCGTGTCTCCATTCGAGGGCCGCAAACGTTAGGCCACACGTGACGATTGTAGTACCGGTTGCAATGCAGAAAACGTTTCAGCGTTTGACGTACATCTTCAGGAAACCAGAGCCACGTTTCGATGGTGATGTTCCTCATCAGGACGACGACGAACCACATTTTCTCCTCGGACAAGTCCATTACGCGGTGGTAGTCGGACGACTCCATAGAAATTTCAAACAAAGATGGCCGCAATTGTATTGATTGTACGTCTGGTATTGTTCGTTGTTGTAGACGATGGTATCGCACAAGTTCTCTCATCGGTTTCAGATTGCCGAATGAGTCAAAGTACTCGACGCGACCGTTTATCGTTTTGACGATGGAGCACTCCAGACGACGAACTTCAGCGGGAAGAGTGTCCCGCATGAAGACGCCGCGAAAATGCGCGATTTTCAACTGCTTGTCGTAATGACGGAGTTTGTGATCGCCGAATACTGAAATTGACCAATGTTCACCGAGACGCTAGGGGACGTCTGAAGGGCTCCTCCAAGCGCAAGTACAGAAACATTATGAAACCCATGTTTGTATATCATAGGGTAGCGGCGGCAGCGGCAGTACATTAACTTATAATGGCAAACCGATGGAGTACACCTATTGGATGAAACTTTTCCTAGAGATCAATTACCCTAACACCAAACTGATATTTTCTCACTCGACACGCGTTTCGCTAACAAGGTAAGCATCTTCAGGAGAATAAAATTGATACAGATACGTCGGCGGTCACCCTGTCATCCATTCTACATATTCCGCCAACGTTCCTGCGCACTCCCGACGGTGACTTGGACATTGAGAATGTGAAAATTTGTAACTTGAAAGAACCGAAGGTCGACAGCGATGCCGTCATCAAGCGATACGTCGACTCTATTGCGTCTCAGCTGAACGAAGCGATGAACGGTCATGTGGCAACGCTGCATGACTCATCGCGCAAGTATGCAGACGAGATAAGCGCACGTGCAAAGGAAAATTTGCACAAGGAAATAACAAGTTTGAAACGCCGCATCGAAGAACAAGAAAATACGTTGAATAAGCGACTGAATTTGGATTCGGACCAACTGACTCTGCTGGAGGGTCGAATGACGGACATATCCAAAAAAATGTTCGAAATACAAGATAAATTGGGCAAACACCTGGACGGTAAGGTCATTATCGATCTGGACTCGAAGCAGCATTGATATGGCTACGGAAAAACACGTGGTGGACGAGCTGCATCGGCAGGCTCGACGAAGGTTTCCGCGACGTCGAACCATCATCAGGGGATTGGACGATACTTGGCAAATGGACTTGGCCGATTTGCGGTTGTACAGCACTCTCAATGAAATCACACCATGATAATGGTGGTCATTGATTGCTTCTCGAAATTTCTATGAAGTCGGCCGCTGAAAACGAAGACGGGGGCCGAAATCACCGAGGCATTCGAGGACATCCTCGACAAGTCGAGGCGGTGTCCGAAAAATTTGCAATCCGATCAGGGCACAGAGTTTTTCAATGCCAAATTTCAGAGTCTGATATGTGAGAGGACCATCAACCACTACAACACGTATACCATCATGAAAGCCGCCATTGCAGAACGGGTGATTAGGACGCTCAAAGCCAAATTGTTCTAGTATTTCAGCTTGAAGGGTTCGTACAAGTGGTTGGACGTTCTGCCGAAAATCACCGACGAATACAACGCCACCAAACATTGAACGATCGGTTGCAAGCCCTCCGAAGCGAACAAATCCAACGAGAAACTCGCTAACCACGCATATTCGAATAGAAAAGTTGTGCGAGCACCCAAGTTCAAAAAAGGTAACGTCGTACGCATTTCCAAGGCGAAACACGTTTTCGAGAAAGGTTATGTGCCAAACTAGACCACAGAGCTGTTCGTTGTGAGCGCCGTCAGGGCTACCAACCCCATAACGTATATGCTGGAAGACCGACAGGGCAACCCCATAAAAGGTGCGTTCTACGAGGAGCTGCGAAAGACGCGCAACCCAGACGTCTATCTCATCGAAAAAGTATTGCGGAGAAAAGGAAAGAAGATATACGTCAAGTGGCTCGGTTTTGACAACCAACACAACAGTTGGATAGACTGCTTCGATGTGGTGGGGGAAGACGATGCTTAGTGTTGCGCTGACCGCGTCCTTCTCAGTTCAACTTCAGTCATGAGATAGTGGCTATTCAAGCGGTTGCAGCATCACAAGTATGCTTTCGGGTCGATTCAGTGGCGGCGGCAGTAGTGATGAATCCAATTGGTATTCGACAGACGGCAACTTTGATCGACATTTGATACGTATATTGGAGAAGTACGAGATGGCTGCCAGAAATGGGGAACATATGATGCTGCAGTTTTCCTTGATGGTGGGGAGTTTAGAAATACGTGTGGGACTTTCTCCGGCAAGAACCTTCAGCCCGTCCATCATACTCGCGCATCCGTACACGTGGGCGAAGTTTTCGAAGATTTCTTTCAGTGCATACGAATGGTTTGTCCTCTGTGACCTGTTTCAACAGAAGATGGATGACTTTTTCACCGAACCGATCAAGGGGTACGCCGACGATTATGATCCGATAACTTTCCCAGTGGGTGACTACTGCAAATTGACGCAGACCGTCTGGGAAGATACAAAAATGGTGCTTGTGGAGAAGCATGGCGAGTGTTTAGAGATGCACGAAAATGATGTTTGGAAAATCATCACGGCGAACAACACTATAGTGAAGAACCGAGTCGCCATGTTGGATTCCATCAACTTTTGTGCCTACTACCACAATCTGCTAGATGGCGTTAGACGCTACTTTCGCTCCAACCCGGATAAAAAAACGTCGTTTTTCACGCAACTGTTTTTCGATGCGTAAAAACACATCAAAAACCACATTTTTTTTGTCACTTCGACGCACCGAAGATGAGCATCAAAATGTCGTGAAAAACTGGGCGTTTTTCGATGATTTTTGTGCGAAAAAAGTCGATCAAAATCGCCGGTTTTTCCCATAAGAATACATGTAAAATGGGTTGAAAATTGTGCGGTTTTTATCGACTCTTTTTCGCCCAATAATTGACATTTTCAAAGTGACCAAAATGCGTCAATTTCGACGCGTTTTTCGATACTCATTTTCGGTGCGTGAAAACGACGTTTTCACGCATCGAAAATGATCATCAAAAAAACACGCAAAAAAACGTTTTTGGTCACTTTTGACGCGTGAAAAACGCACCATTTTTGTGATGTTTTTCGCATAAAAAATGGCATGTTTTCGTGCACTTTTTTGCGTGCAAAAAACATGCTATTTTTGAAGTGCCTGGAGAGCCTCCCTCTCTCACACACAAAATCAGAGTCAGTAGATTTCAGATACAAGTATATATATTTTCTATAACATATAATTCCAACTCTGTCTATATATATATATATGTACAATTGTTGAGATGGGGAAAACACTCTACACCAAGTCATCGTGTACATCTTCCATGATGTCGACGTTTTCGGAAGCGTCGGGGTTCACTGAACCACTGGCGTTTTCGGAATCGTCGTCGACGACGTCCTCCAAAACCGAATAATGGTCCCACGGATAAGTATCAAAGCTATTCGGGATCAGTTTCCTCTTGTCATCGTGAGGACTTGGCGCGATTTTCGTCTGTTCCACAATAAAAACGTTGTGAGCATACGAACGAATGCACCTTTGAGTTGCGAGTTTTTCGCGATTCTCCTGCAAGCATTTCAGATAATCGTCAAAGGTGATATCGTTCGTGACCACATTGTATTTGACCCCCTTGGACTTTTTGAAGCATTTTTGCCCCTGAATTTTGAAAGTGTACATTTTTGCCCGCAACCCCACGTAATCTGTCATAATGCACCCGTTGGATTCATCTTTCATCAAACCGGGTACTTTTTTGTTCACTTGCGGAACTTTGAATTGGTTATCGCTTGGGTAATCGCTCGTATCGAATTTATCCTGGTGAGACGCAATGAGATCTTGATAGGCGTCATCACAGGTGAGTTCGTACACCAAAGAGTCCGTATCGGTGTACATGAGCTTACACTGGTCTTGCGTATACTTTTTCATCATAAAATCATAATGGAAATCGTATACGCAGACCTTGGACACTTGAGAACTTCGATAGCCATGAGGTCGTTGTCGAAGATGGTTCGGCTGTGGAATTTCGGACTGCTATTGAGAGTTTTAGCTCCAAACCTGCCGTGCCATCGGTTGGCCAGTTGCACCACTCGGTGTTTCCGGATATTTTCCATTATTTCCATCCGAAAACAGAATTGTTGGCAAGCTTGTAGTGATTTTTGCCAAAGGTCGTGGTCGCCTGCGCCCGCAACCTCGTATTCAGTTCAATGTAGGGCTTGAGCCAAGCCTTCTGCTTGAACTGAAGTACTTTGTGTACTTTTGTGAGTACAAGTCCATGCGCTAGTGCCTGTTTCAGTAGCCGATAGTGTACGACGTATCTTTCCTTCCCAACGTCGAACGAGTCCGAAACGTTGCGAATATCCAGATCGTCGAAGTTTTCGACCCATTTGAAATATCCCATCGGCAAATGTTCCATCATGGCCCATCCATAGAGGTTGTTGACGTCGAAATACATCAAGTACTTGGACGGTTTCGAGGGATTGAACTCGGCCATGTACTTGTTGTTGGCTGTCGAGAAGCGGTTGCAACACTGGCTGATACCGCCTCAAATGCCTCGCTCTATGGATAGCACCATGTCGACGTCTCTGAGTAGTTCCAACTTGCACTTTGTGTACTTCAGCATACACGACCACGTATAGCCGGGCATGGTGAAGTACCAAGCGGGATCGAGCCCATAGGTGCTATGGCCGATCTTGCGGAAATTCTCAAAGATGTCTGTCAGCAACAAGATGTCGGTTTTCATGTACAGATCCGAATATTCGCCGAGGGTTTTCACCCCGAACGATTGCCACACCCGTTGCGCATGCTCGTACTCGCTTTCGGTGATGTCGCAATCGTTCAGTTTATTGTGAAATTCTTCGAGAGCTGGCAACTGTGTACACTCCAGTTTGTTCAGCGTGTCGACAAAGTCGTATGGGAATACCCCTTTGCGCGTGAGCAGTTCGTATTGTTCGGCGCTCACGTCACTGAATTCTTTGCACGTTGCGTGCAAGTCTTCAGTTTTCATGGTGCGCACCAACCCATCCAAACTCATACTCAAAAATCGGAAAGAGTCGATGAAACGGAATCTGATGGTCGTCTCCTCGTCGTACTGTGTAAAGAAAATGTACTTTTCCTTGTTGATCGGCAACAGGACTATGCGTCCACATTTAGCCAAGTCTCTGATGACGAAATGGCTGTCGTAGCCGCCCAAGTTGTGGAACACAATAGGTACTACGAAGTGTTCCTTGTACTGGAGGTTGCATTGCGCATGCGCCCAGCCCCGGAATAATCCGGTGAAATGGTCGTGGTCGGCCACCTTTGCGTCCTCTGCCTTGAAGGGGTGTTCGCAAATGTGGCAGACTTTGGCAGAGTCTCGGCCCGAAGGATATACATCCATCGGTACGATATGATGAATTTTGCTCTCAACCTCTTTGACAATGTCCTTCATCCGATCGGCGAACCATTCCATCGAGTCTGCACCTGGATGGCTATCGTAAAACGACAAAGAATCGTCGTATGTGCATTTGAAGTAGAAGCCTGCGCTGAAAGGCGAATATTTTTGATACTTTTCGGTTTTGCTCATTTTGGACTTGGTCGAACTGTCATCCAGAATGCTTTCAAAGTCCGCGTATATCGCAAAAGGAGCTTTCTCCTTGAAAATGAAATTTCGGAATTCGACATGAGTGTATTTTGGAAATCTTATTTTGCATGAATTTTGAGTTTCGCAGTCAGCCGTATGACTGGCGAGTTTCTCCTGCGACGAAAAGTAATTCAAACATCGGTCGCAAAAGAATTTATTTCTATGATGTTTGCTGAGTTGTGAACCGACAAGTTGAGACAAGTCTTTGATCCAGCAGTGATGTCCGCGGATGTTTGTGACGTCATCGTCCGTGTCGTCATCGTCTTCCTTGTATATTGTCGGTACTGGGTCATAGTCATTGATTTTGGGTGTGTACGTTTGTTCATCCAAAAGTAGATTTACGTGTCTGTCTAATTTCTTTTTCGTCTGTCGAATGGGAGCAACATCGAAATAGGATCGAGAGTCTGATGATGGTTTGATCAATTCCAAAATGAACACATTGATCGAAATTGAGTTCAATTTTTCGAATTTATCGATTGTTTGATGGTCATGGGAAATTTCAAACCCTCTGTATTCAGCTTTTCACGCCAATTCGGATACGATGATGTACGATCAGAATTTTTACCATTTGGTACTGGATATAGAGCCGAAATGATTGCCCAAGCGAAACATGCATCATCATCGTTTTTGACGTTGATACATGGTTTTTTCTTGATTGGTTCCGGAAGTTCGATGAAAGATGAACCACGCCCATTTCCGAACCCCAGTTTGACATTTATTTCCGAATTCACGATTTTCCTCAAAGACCACCCGCTTTCCCTGCCGCTGGATTCGTCCAAATTAGTCCAAATTAGTCGATATTTTCTTCGAACCACGCTTTCAATTCCGTCCACTGGTCGATCACTACGTTTTTAGTGTTGAAATATTTCATTTCCACACTTTCATGTTGATCTGCGGAAATTTTGAAGAACTCTCCACAGAAAGCTGCATTCACTTTCTGCGACGCTCCTTCTTCAGTGCGTTCAATATACGACGCTTGAATAGGCTGAAAGCGTCGCTCAAAAAAGTACATATTTGTGCTTCAAGTTGGAAATCAAGTCCTCCCAGATGACGCGGCTTTTCAATTTTCGCGCCCCTCCCGCTGCCAATCCCCGCCCCTCGATAGGATTTTTTAGTAAATTTTGAAACGCTATGACATGGCCTAAATTCGTTTGAAGTTTCCTCAATGTGCCGATTGAAGAAGAATCCGACACCCGAATAGCTTTTTTCAATATACGAACAGATCGTTTGCTGTGCTTTAGACAAAGTTCGCGTTCCGCCGCGCTGAATTTTGCCCCCAAAGTTTTGTGAATTTCCCCAAATTTAGCAATCATCCCGTCACTGACGGCGAATATTTCTGCCATTATTCGGTTTCATATGGAAATATGGTGCAGAAAGAGTATTTTCCTCACCTCTCAAATCAGTTTTCGACAAATTCGAAGAGGATCGTCTTTGCGGCGGCGGTGGTGGCTCCCCCCTCCTTGATGACTATCGAGTATTTTCCTGGGGTGAACTGCTTCAATTTCTCCCGCAGGACTGTCACCACTCGTCTAGGCAGGAATACTCCCAAACTTTGCCTTCACAAGACGCAGCTTCTGGATAGGATAGGGTTGGTTTTTCTGCAAGCTGCTCAACGGAATAGTCTGCTTGTATCCAGATGAGCTGGCGACTGCGTTTATTTCTTCAATTTCCATCTAAAATGAGTGATCATCGTTTCAGAAAAAATATCAAGTGCCCAAAGTAAAAAAAATTCGATATATCCCCAGCCAAAATAGTTTGAGAAAAAATTTTGGCTCACCGATACGTTCGAAAAACTCACACTCTATGAGCTAACCCACCCCCCATGAAAAATATTTGAGCCGGCAATCGAGACACTTCAGTTTGACAGAAAAAGTTTTCGACACACACTGCATATGCCGATATGTTCGAAAAAATTCACACTGTATAGGTGTCAACACACTTGGCGGAAAAAGTTTCGACACACGCTGTATATGCCGAAGATCGCACGAATAGCTCAACATGTATGAGCCGTTTCGCGAAAAAAAAACACTCCCGAGTATGCATGGAGGTACATTTTTCAGTATGAAGACACTGGGCACACACACAACACCTTGTTGATTTAGAGAGGGAGTATTGACTGAGATGTTCACTCGGCGAGTTCTAGCAGCAAAATGATGCGCGTCGCTTGTCGATGATAGCCAAGTTGACGCAATCCCCTCCCGCGCCGCGTCCCGCCCGCTAGCGAAAGACGCCGCGTATGACCTTCTGCATTTCTCGGAAAAGCGCTTGCGTCATAGGTTTGCACGTATGCTTGTTTGCTCCGTTGGGTTGCAAGTCTCAGCATGTCGATGGCGGTGGGACGCGGCGTATGACCTTCTGCATTTCTCGGAAAAGCGCTTGCGTCATCACGTTTGCACGTGTGCTTGAAAACGTAAACAACTTGGGGATTCACTGGCTTTGCCGAACCCATTCATTCGATAATTGTCTTTGAGAAACCTGCCGACAAAAGAGCCGCCTTGCACGTGAGGCTGGGAACTCTTCGTTGGGTCTTCTGCAGGTCTCAGCTTGTCGACGACGACCCCGGACATGGGCGGAGTACTAACGGGGTTACCGGGGGCCCGACCGCGCCCGCTGACATAGGCGTACTATGTTCCCTAAAGGTACGCGTCCATAGGTACGCATCTTATGAAACGGATTTTAGAATTATTAGTATAGTAAGTTATACATATGCGTCCACTGACCGGCAGCGGACGGATCGCACGTATCGGTCCGTCGGTAATGCCGATGAAATTGATCGAAGGGGCAACTTTTCCGACTGGTGCGGATGACGTCATGCGGATTGCCGATAAGTGGACGCATGAGACATACGAAAATACTGAAAGAATTTCACGTCGTCTCTACAAATTGTGATCTTTTTTTGAATATGCCATGTATACACATTCTAGGTCTTCTTTTATTTCCTCTTTTTTCTTCTTCATTTAATAACAAAGCAATAATGACAAGTTCTTCATCACTTTCCATGATCGGAAACATTACACACTGTAATGTTTCCGATCGTCCACTCACAACGAAAATGCGAATGTTACTTAAAAGCCGACAGTCGCATCGGCAATCCCATCGCTACGGATACAGTGGACGCACTACCACAAATCGATCCGTTTTATACGATCCTTACGATGCATACCTATGGACGCGTACCTTGAAACTCCCGAAATACGCTAGGAGAGTTCTGCCTCACCTAGAGATGAGGCCGAACTCTCTTATGTATACTACTCGAGACATTCACCATATCGAAAAGTGTGGCTAACTTCACATTTATAATAATCATTATTGTTAACTCTTCACTTCGTTTTCGGAGTTTCATTTCTTTCTGTTATTTTAGAAACCAAGTTAATTCAAGAACTGAGCCTACCAATATAGACAGGAAACATAAACTGTTCGAAAACGTTGATAGACACAAAAGCATCATAAAAGACGATTGGGGAATATGGAAGAGGGAGAATTGTCAAAGCATTTCAGATCACAGAAACGAACAGAGATCATTGGTGAGCATGAATAATCTGTTATTTCTCATGAGTAACCATTTGTGAATTTTCAGAAATACCCAATGAATTCAATTGAAGGGACAACAGGAAGAGATTTCACCAAAAGGCTATTGAAGAAATTATTTGCTAATGAACTTACCGAGTTGTACAGTTGGACAGGAGCCAAAAATAATATCGCGTTACAGGAACTGACAATTATGGAATATAAGTAAATATTTTTATGCCATTGATTTCAATACATTTAAATAATGGTTTACTTTTCAGAAATGTTCAGGATCAGAATAACGAAATCTTAATTTTCTGAAAAAAAATATTTTTGTTTCATGAATAAAATTATATATGTATTCTCTGAATTCGAAATATATCAAGTTTTCATGTTCAACTAATTTTTTTGTTGGAGAGTGATTTAAATAAAATATATGAAGAATGCCATTCATGAATTCTATGAGTTCATTGAGAGCCACACTTTCATTTATATGTATGAGCATTATAATCAGCTATATTTCAAATAAAAATCACAGAAGCTTTCCGATTCTTGATTAGATTTTAGCTGATGAAAATCCTCAATTGATGTAGAAACACAGATTTTCACTATATAAGAGTTTCCAAAATCAGGGCACATGTTTTGCGAAACGTTAGATTTTTCAGCACGAATATAAATAAACTATAATTGCATTAAGTATTAACTTGGTCAGAGGTTCAATAGACGAAACATTACTTGATTTTCAAAAAGCTGTTCATTTCAAGAGACGAATTATTCAAGTTCACTTGTTATTTCAATGAAAATGGTGAGTTTTAATTCTTGTTGGTTTCTTAATTTTGTAATAGATAGAGTCCTAGAAGTTTCCTTTCTATATTGTGATAACTTAAATTCATTAGGAAATCAATGCTTCTCAGTGAAAAATAACAGCAACCATTGAATTTGTTTAGCTGCTAAAACTTTTCTATGTTTTGATGTATGCGTTGTGTCACAACTAATTCAACATTTGCTTATATAATCTTTCGACTGAGACATTGATTTGCTAGAATGAGTTTGAATTATTGCATATGGTATAGAAAATAAAAAGATCAGACTTGATCTCTTATGAAGTTCAGAACTCAATTATCAAGAGTTAAATCACAAAATTTTTACTAAATGACCAGGTAAACTTGAAAAACTCATCAGAATATGTTTCATAGAACTCAACTGATCTCAAATCCATCAAACCTCCTTTAATGTCATCACGAGATTATTTAAATTTATGCACAGTAATTATAAAAGTTTAATTACATCTTCAAGCGAAACAAACGGTGACGTAGTTTTGAAAACCTTTTTTCTGTGAGAATCTTTAGTGTGGAGTGTTTTTATTTACCTCTAGAAACTTTCCGTACCCAGGCATCACAATGTGGTTGGCAATTTTAAATGATTTATTCAATATTTTAGCCAAGATGCAAAAAGAAATTCAGTTTGCTTACCATAAATTCATTCCATGCGAATTGCAAAATCAATCAATCAATTTGTTATCATGGATAACAAATATAGACTACTGATTTAATGCCATGATGGCAATTACCAAATAGTCCGGCGTGAATATAATTTCAACAAATGGTTCACTTTGATAACTCAATTATTCAATAATCTTTCCAATAACTGCCACCATGAGAAGTCGCAATCATCGTCCATAGATATTAGAGAATATCTATGGACGATGTCGCAATGTTGCTATCGACAGTAACTTTCTAGCTACATTGCGATGTATTGGGTAATTACCGGCAATATGCCATGTTGTGGACAGTAAGCAATCGCCAATTAGTTCTGGTTTCACTTTTCTAGATCAACTTTGTGAAGTCGCATTTCCACAATGTTAACTCTCTACAACTTACCTGCAACCAAAACTGGTTAGCTGGGTATCAGTGGAGTCGAGGCTGACTCGTATTCCAATAAAATGTCGAAGGAGCGATTCATTCAAAATCATTCAATCCAAGTTAGGTATACCACTGTAATATACTCAAATCAGATAATAGGAATCGGATCTTTTTTTCTGAAAGACACTGAACAAGTGAAATATATCTTGTGGGCGCTGAAGGTACTAAATATGTCGGTCAGCATTACTAAATATTTAATTCATTCAATAGAGATATGATATAAAAGTATAATACACCTATACCAAAAAAATACATAAAAGGACTTATGGAGACTCGAAAAACTAGTATAGAATTTGAGATGATGAAATGATCTTGGCTAGGTCAAATGACCACAGAAAAAAAATTAATAACTCATTGGAACTGAGCTATTGGCGTTTTTTCCTGGACACACTAATAAAATGGATTGTTTCTTCCTATATTTTTTGGGTTCTCACCCTACCACAATCTGGAAAAGTGAGAAATATTGGAATCTATACAAGTGTAGAAGGGCATTTCTTTCAAATACACCGAAAAGTTGCTGCGTCAATTGAAAAACAGTTACTCCTTATTGGAATACGTTTTATTAGTCAGAAACTTCTCGTATAACTCAAACTTGAGGAAAAGAAAATACAACTTTCATGAAAGAATCACTTGTATATAATTCAAACAAATTTGATCCATGGCCATGTCTGGAACCACGCTAACGTGGATTTTGGTTCCAAAATTCATCTGGGCGAAATGGGCCGTATGAAGAAAGTGACGTTACAGTTTCGCGAGGATCTTTCGCTCTTGATCAATCCATGCTGATTTTGCGTGGACCATTTTCTTATGAATATATTGAAACGAGCTTGAGAATGCATCATTATAAAATTCTTCTAAACTATAATAGAGTTCATCCAATAGAAGAGCTTTTACTCTCTTTTTGAAATGTTCTACAGAACTTATTTCTTTGATGAGTTTTGGTAGGTGATTGAACATCTCACCGCCCCCATAAATAACTCACTCTAAAATTAGCGTCGGTGATGGGATCGAGTGTTGTTGCCAGCTTGGCAGGTGGCGGGACGTGTGTCGGTTGTGTCAAATCTCTGAATATGCATACATACCATTTCCATAACAAAAATTGCTATTGTGTTGATATTTTGTGTTCAACAAAAAGATAGTTCCCAACGAGACGGCCCAAAAACTAGGTGCCATTTTATTACTCTAGAGACCGTGTAAAAAGTATGGGGAACGACGTAACTAAGACTTTTGGACCACTGCCGTCAATTTCTGGTGGCCCGATTTTCCGCCATAATTAAATAAACATTGCATCTGGAAACGTCATTTTGTATAAAATTATTACTGACGGCATACTGTTTATATTAACAGTAGTAGTTAAAAATTAAATTTAAACTTATTGCCGTCAAAAAAAAATGGCACCGGAAGTCAGGAAAAATATTGAAAATTTGAAAGTTGAGTATCCATTTTAGTATCAAATCATTATTGACGGCAATAGCATAATTTATTATACTTTGTGATGTTATTTCGTGTTTTATTAATGCCGTCAAAATTTACTGGCACCGGGGTTGAAAAAAGGGGGTGGTAACCCCTTACGTTGAATAGGGTTTTAGTATTATTTCATTACAAAAAATTTTTTAATATCATTAAACTACTTGAGAATACAATATTATAAATTATTGTGCCGTCAATTTTTAATGGCACCGACGGCTATTAAAATTGAAAAAAGTTTAAAGCGTACAAGACGTGATACGCCGTCAAAAATATTTTTATGGCACTTGAAATATTTAAAAGTTGTAAAAAACAGAAACCACATGTTTAGGACAGAAATTAAACTATTTTTTAATAATAAACAGTATCGTTAAAATAAAATTAAAAATTTTGATGTTTTTGAAAAAAAAAAGAAACCTATAAATGGATTTATGTGTAGAAAAAGTTTTGTAGGTGCTGAAAAAAAATTCTTCTCTCCATGTAGAGATTTGAAAAAGATGTTGTGAGTGCTAGGGTCTCAAATAAAAGGGGGAATGATGAAAAGAGAGAGAGAGAGAGGAGTAGAATGGAGAAGGCAGCTGTCCGAGTGGCCGCAGTACACCGTAGTACCACGCTTGCTACCAGTTGCTACGCACATCTTTAGTTAGGAAGGTTCAGATACATTAGCCTGACGCTAAAATGGAGTCCGACAACGAAAGTATTGTGGTAGATGATGAAGTTGATGTCGATAAAGTTTGTTTCATTTGTTTAAGTGGTGGTGATCCGATAATTAATAAATTAAAAATAGTTACAGCTGATTTATTTTGCATATTAAATATGATAGATACATTTAATTCGTGTCAATATTTAATATTGTTGCTGGTTAAAACAGATAAACTGTATGCTAAAAAAACAAAGTGTTTCCCTAAAATTTTTGACTTTAAAACGTTTTAGTTTTTTACTTTTCACTTTTAGAAGACAAAGTTCGAGTATCTTTGACGTCAGGCTATTTGTAAACAAAAGCATTTCTTAATGCTGGATTGATGGCATTTTCAGAAGAGATTAAATTGGAAGAATAAACTTGTACAAGTCTGCAGATTAAAAATGAAAAAAAAATTATAAAAAAAAATTATTTTTGTTAGAATTAGTTTATTTATAAATAACAGCACCCCTCGGTAGGTGTTCAGATTCCTAGATTCTTAATCCACGCAATTTCTTTAACTAATTTACTTAGAAAAAGGCCGTCTTCCTGACTTTTTCGTTTTTTCCGAATTTTTAGTTTAATATTTTAGGCTGCAAGCATCAAAGGCGGCCGTCCACCCCCTTTTCTCAACCCCCGGGCCACCAAATTTTGACGGCGATGATGAAAAATCAAATAACATGATAAAATGAAATAAATTTTACAACTGCCGTCAATAATAATTTGATACAAAAATAGTACCTCTACTAGACGTAAATAAACAATTTTTCTGACTTCGTTTACTTTTTTTTTTGACGGCACCAACTTTAAATCGTTTTTTTATTGATTTTGATGTGAAATATAATTTTTTTGTAAGTGCCAAACACTATGCAGAAATTCTGCACCCAGGGTGCCCGAGGTTGGGGTGACCACCCTTTTTTTCAACCCCGGTGCCAGTAAATTTTGACGGCATTAATAAAACACGAAATAACATCACAAAGTATAATAAATTATGCTATTGCCGTCAATAATGATTTGATACTAAAATGGATACTCAACTTTCAAATTTTCAAAATTTTTCTTGACTTCCGGTGCCATTTTTTTTTGACGGCAATAAGTTTAAATTTAATTTTTAACTACTACTGTTAATATAAACAGTATGCCGTCAGTAATAATTTTATACAAAATGACGTTTCCAGATGCAATGTTTATTTAATTATGGCGGAAAATCGGGCCACCAGAAATTGACGGCAGTGGTCCAAAAGTCTTAGTTACGTCGTTCCCAATACTTTTTACACGGTCTCTAGAGTAATAAAATGGCACCTAGTTTTTGGGGCGTCTCGTTGGGAACTAAGAGGTTTACAGGAATCTCGAACTTTTGATTTGCACATGTAGTACGAAAACAGAGTCTATGAGATTCACATTACACACCCCCCAGAATGGGAATCGTTATATCAAGTGGGATTCTACTAATAAATGGTACACAACCTTGGCAAAAGAAAGACCAACTCAATTCGATGTTACTCTTACTGCATAATATCCAGAGAACAATTTTTTTATTCAAATTTGAAACATGTTCTACACATTTTAGTCTGCAATCTATGAGAACACCTAGGAATCTTTTATATTTAATGTTTCCTATAACGTCGCTACCCATGGCAAGCTTATCTGATTCACCTGTGAAAGACATAATATTAGTTTTTGCCATATTTATGGATAACTGATTCGAGTCGCACTAGGTTTTGTAACGAATAATCGTTACATCATTTATAATAAGTAAATTTATCATTTATATGAGCCCGACATCTATCATTCGAAAGTGGAAACTTCACATTAATCAATAAAAGCGATTTCATGCATATACTAGAGCATCTAGCGGAGAATGGCTGAAACATCAGAATTTTTGTTCAGCGACAAAAGCGCCATTTTGGCTTTGGGCCATTGATCGCGCATGATCGAATTGAAAATCTGTCGATAAGGGAAGAAGCTCATCAAGCTCTCTCTTCTAATTAGGCTATCATAGAGGCAACATTGTTTTGATTTTTGATCGCTAAATTTGTTTTCACGTTATCTTAATATCTTTACATTATCTTCCTTTTTCCACAAAAAGTTCTCATGAAGTGTTTGTTATCTTGAATGGAATATCAGGTATGTGAAAAGAGTTCCTATAATTTCTTATCTTCTGTTCAACAATTTTAGCCAATGGTGGCAAGCATACCTTCACGTAATCTTTATCTTGATTTATCTTTGTAATCCTTCAACATTCAAGTGATTATCGATTCCATTCATTGATATTTTCAGGTTATTATCGCCAGAGGCGTATCAATTTAGTTTTCACAATTTCGTGAAACGAAAATTTCTGATTTTTAAGAATTTGACTGCGTTTTTATTTTCACAGCATTTGGCCGAATGACGAATGAAATTCTGAAAGGATCTCAATCAATTTATTCGGAATAGAGGCTGAAAGTTGATTCCTGTTTGGAAAAATATATTGAAAACGCAGTAACCCACATGGTATCCTGTACATCCAGGCTGGAGATGATTCTAGGTGAGTATTGATCCACACATTTTTTCTTCTCCATAAAATCAGTAATTGTGTGTTTTAACTCACCTCGAGTCATTTTCTTTCAAGCCATAGGGTCCAATGGGCATATTTTCTTGAAAGTCAAAAATTTTGTCGTTCCTTAAATCAGAAATTTTGTTCCTGATTTAAGTATTTACCGTTCCCTTATCTTTCCTTTATCTCATTGAAAATATCTATTTTGAGTCCTATTCAATGCACTCAAAAGTCAATTGCACTTGAAACTTGGATTACGAAAGATTTTGTGAAGTAGTATTTGGATATCTTTTCCTGGGAACTTCTTTATCACATTATCAGATATTTTGATTCCAAACAAACGAAAGCTGAAATTCTCTGAATATCTTTTCTATTTCTTTTATTTCAATATATTTTCTATCAATATTTTTCTTATGATCATTAACTTGTAGATATCAATAACCGTAATAATTCATATATCGTTAGCAGACATTTCTTAATTATATCTTGAACAAATATGTAACTAGCTCTAACTGTTCATAAATTCAGTAATGAATCATAGTCTCAACACATGTTGAAATATCATTTAAGAGCTTCAATTTAAGATCATAGTTATAAGAATATCTTGTTTTGCACTGTTTTACACAAACATCTTTGAATTATATAATTGCTGAGAGACACTAGCTAGTTACGTCAGTCATCCAAGGTTCAAGTCTGGTGTACAACTATCTGGTTCGTTTGTAACTCTGCGATATAATTTTCATGATACGACAACTACGGTGAGTCCAAGCCCAGCCACTGAACTGCAAGTCCAAACCTGAGATTCTACCAGGAACACTAGGGTGAATATAGTAGCCCGACTTCTCCCAGGAACATCAGGGTGAATATAGTAGCCCAACGTCTTCCAGAAATATCAGGGTGAATATAGTAGCCCGAGACAAGGAAACCTGATCCAGCCACCATAGAGAAGAGAAGCTTGAGTTGGCCACCACCACAAACCATACGACCAGAGTCCAGTGAACCAGATACCAGACAAGGTACATCAATAACTGAACAATATTCAAAATCAATATCCAAGTTGTTTTATTATACTTTATAGTTTGTTATTATACACCATATATAGTTGCTTTGTGTTTTATTGTTTTGATCAACATAGAAGGAAGTTATCTTAAAAATTATCTTCACCTATCAGGGAAGTTTGAATTTTTATCCTTTTAAATTAACAAAAAATTTCTGGCGTCCAGCCAAAATTAATTTCAAGATCCTTGCTTGACACCAACCTAAATTCGATACTGGCAAGTCAGTCCAAAGAACACCACGCCAATCTCCACTGAATTAGTCTGGCAAATCTGCAGTAACAGTTACCTTATGTAACTACGTTACATAATTGGCGCCCAACTATGTTTTATCTAAAGCGGAGAACTCATTTTCTGCAAAATTTGCTCCAAAGTTTATTCCTTGTATTGTTGATAAAGTTCTTTCCCCTTTGGTTTATTCCCTTAAAAATGATAGTGGCACTGATCTTGGCAATTGGCATGTGAAAGATTTGAAACCTGATCCTACCTTTCTTGATTCTGATGATGATCCTGAACCACAGACTGACCAAGATTCAGATAATGAAGTAGACCAAGATTCAGATAATGAAGTAGATTAAATATCTTAGCTGCGCAGTGTACGGCTTAAGACTATCGCTGTAGGGGCATACACCAACCTGTCGGTAAAACTCCGTCATTTGGCCACTATGAATCAATTTAGAGCGTATTTTTATGTGAACATTTTGATTCAGCTCAGTTACTAACATCATTACAAGTATTCTCTTTCCAAGAAATTACCTTCATTTTTCAGTTTTTGATCTACTATCTGCATACGTTCTTAATTGAGACCATTTGGGTAATTGAAATAACACCAGTTTTCGAAATCATATCTGCAGTGTGTAATTCAATGTTCGTCGTGGGTACTAGCCCGGAAAGTAGTTGTTTCACTAAAGGCATGATCAGATTACTTGATTTCCCGAAACTTTCTCCACTTATGAATTCTAGTTTCTTTCTTCAACAATGAATAAATCTTGGAAAGAAGAAAACTATTAAATACCGTTATCGTTTTCTGTTTTCATTTCTGAATTTTGGATCAGTATGTTGTGACATGACTCTACTACAAACTATCTTTGATGGTACAGCATTTCAGAATATTTTTGAATGGTTTTATTGAACATTACAGCTTGCATTACAGTTTACATCACTTAGATATTTTCTGGAACATTTTTCCTTGTGAAAATTATCATACATGTATACATATTCCTGCCTACTATTTTCTTCTGGAAATTAACTTGTACCGTAAATGATTTTTATTGTTTCAGTGACTATAGGCAAATTTTCATATCTTTGAAATAATCCTGTTATGCTAAATTGTAATTTCCTCAAGTCAGAACTTTTCTGGAGTTGCACAGCTTATTAACTGATCTTTGACTTTCTTAGCTTTAACTTTGAGGCAGATATTTTTTTGGAACTATCAAGTGTCATGGTATTTTATAGTATTTAATAGTATCACTATCTGAATCATGTTTTGTGTAGATGCAATTTTCCGGTCTACTTATCTTATGCGGATTCTTGCACTTACTTATCTAAATTCCTGAAATATATCTTGCACATAGTACCTACCTTATCTTTGAGACATGCTCAAATTATCTGGTATATGTGAATATCTTGGATATTATCGATTTCGGGAAACAGTTTGCTTATTGGGAGCAGAAGTCTATTCAGATAGTTGATATTGATAAATTCTAACTACACTTGTTTACCTATTTACCGTTTTGTATACATAGCATTATCTGCCTTGCGTTAAATTGCCATACCATCGCAAACAGTTTTGATGAACAGCTCTAACTTTCATAATGTCTTGTCTGAAATGTGTTTCCCTATTCCTTTCCCAATTTTACTACATATCCCGCAATAGATACTCTAATGAAGGAGTTATTTGGAGGTTTTACCCCTTTCCTGTAAGAAAAAAGGATGATTCCCTTTAAATTTTTTTCATAGGGACTCACTTTGGTGGGGTGTGAGCACCGCTCAGATGTGACAGCTAGTTCACTAGCGGGGTCTATGGAAGGGTGAACCTGGGGGGTATTGTCTGCGCTAGCGTGGAGGCCTAGGCCGGTCAGCGCGTGAAGCCCGCCTAAGGGCGGCCGGGCAATGCTACTGGGGGATCCTGAGCTCCATGGATCTGTCACATCTGGGGACTTGTTCGCAGCACCAAGGAAGAAATGAGGGTATCCCGCAAATTTTTTCCCTTGTTCTAGTGAAACTTCTTTTCACTATTTCAGTTTGGTGGTACTATATCTCACCCCAGTTGAAGGTGACAGCTGGTTAAATTAATAATAAAACATTATCCTTTTTTTTCACCGCAGCTGCACTGTGTGGGGATTTCCTGATTGGGATTCAGGGTGGTTGGTGGTTGTTTCAAGTATTCTGGGGATGAGTGGATAGGGATGTTTCTCACCGGCGCAGCTTATAACATCCAGCAGCGAAGAGAGCATCCAAACCAGATTGCTTGGAATGACTTCTGGCTATACTGTCTCCTCGTCTGGGAGTTGCCAGACATTGCATCTTTCGTTAGCTTCTCTCATTCAACCTGTCTACAGTTCAGGGAGTAAAGTTTTATCTTTGTCAATGCTATAACTTATATTTTCATTTCATTTCAATTATCTTATCTTAATATCACATAAAAAAAAATTCAATGCTCTGCTTCGAATTTTTTTTGTGGAGAAAGGGGGATATGTAACGAATAATCGTTACATCATTTATAATAAGTAAATTTATCATTTATATGAGCCCGACATCTATCATTCGAAAGTGGAAACTTCACATTAATCAATAAAAGCGATTTCATGCATATACTAGAGCATCTAGCGGAGAATGGCTGAAACATCAGAATTTTTGTTCAGCGACAAAAGCGCCATTTTGGCTTTGGGCCATTGATCGCGCATGATCGAATTGAAAATCTGTCGATAAGGGAAGAAGCTCATCAAGCTCTCTCTTCTAATTAGGCTATCATAGAGGCAACATTGTTTTGATTTTTGATCGCTAAATTTGTTTTCACGTTATCTTAATATCTTTACATTATCTTCCTTTTTCCACAAAAAGTTCTCATGAAGTGTTTGTTATCTTGAATGGAATATCAGGTATGTGAAAAGAGTTCCTATAATTTCTTATCTTCTGTTCAACAATTTTAGCCAATGGTGGCAAGCATACCTTCACGTAATCTTTATCTTGATTTATCTTTGTAATCCTTCAACATTCAAGTGATTATCGATTCCATTTATTGATATTTTCAGGTTATTATCGCCAGAGGCGTATCAATTTAGTTTTCACAATTTCGTGAAACGAAAATTTCTGATTTTTAAGAATTTGACTGCGTTTTTATTTTCACAGCATTTGGCCGAATGACGAATGAAATTCTGAAAGGATCTCAATCAATTTGTTCGGAATAGAGGCTGAAAGTTGATTCCTGTTTGGAAAAATATATTGAAAACGCAGTAACCCACATGGTATCCTGTACATCCAGGCTGGAGATGATTCTAGGTGAGTATTGATCCACACATTTTTTCTTCTCCATAAAATCTGTGTGTTTTAACTCACCTCGAGTCATTTTCTTTCAAGCCATAGGGTCCAATGGGCATATTTTCTTGAAAGTCAAAAATTTTGTCGTTCCTTAAATCAGAAATTTTGTTCCTGATTTAAGTATTTACCGTTCCCTTATCTTTTCTTTATCTCATTGAAAATATCTATTTTGAGTCCTATTCAATGCACTCAAAAGTCTATTGCACTTGAAACTTGGATTACGAAAGATTTTGTGAAGTAGTATTTGGATATCTTTTCCTGGGAACTTCTTTATCACATTATCAGATATTTTGATTCCAAACAAACGAAAGCTGAAATTCTCTGAATATCTTTTCTATTTCTTTTATTTCAATATATTTTCTATCAATATTCTTCTTATGATCATTAACTTGTAGATATCAATAACCGTAATAATTCATATATCGTTAGCAGACATTTCTTAATTATATCTTGAACAAATATGTAACTAGCTCTAACTGTTCATAAATTCAGTAATGAATCATAGTCTCAACACATGTTGAAATATCATTTAAGAGCTTCAATTTAAGATCATAGTTATAAGAATATCTTGTTTTGCACTGTTTTACACAAACATCTTTGAATTATATAATTGCTGAGAGACACTAGCTAGTTACGTCAGTCATCCAAGGTTCAAGTCTGGTGTACAACTATCTGGTTCGTTTGTAACTCTGCGATATAATTTTCATGATACGACAACTACGGTGAGTCCAAGCCCAGCCACTGAACTGCAAGTCCAAACCTGAGATTCTACCAGGAACACTAGGGTGAATATAGTAGCCCGACTTCTCCCAGGAACATCAGGGTGAATATAGTAGCCCAACGTCTTCCAGAAATATCAGGGTGAATATAGTAGCCCGAGACAAGGAAACCTGATCCAGCCACCGTAGAGAAGAGAAGCTTGAGTTGGCCACCACCACAAACCATACGACCAGAGTCCAGTGAACCAGATACCAGACAAGGTACATCAATAACTGAACAATATTCAAAATCAATATCCAAGTTGTTTTATTATACTTTATAGTTTGTTATTATACACCATATATAGTTGCTTTGTGTTTTATTGTTTTGATCAACATAGAAGGAAGTTATCTTAAAAATTATCTTTATCTATCAGGGAAGTTTGAATTTTTATCCTTTTAAATTAACAAAAAATTTCTGGCGTCCAGCCAAAATTAATTTCAAGATCCTTGCTTGACACCAACCTAAATTCGATACTGGCAAGTCAGTCCAAAGAACACCACGCCAATCTCCACTGAATTAGTCTGGCAAATCTGCAGTAACAGTTACCTTATGTAACTACGTTACAGTTTTTACCTCATACATATCATTCTTTATAATTTCAGGAGTCTTTCGGGATCTTTATTATTCCAGAGTATACTCGTATTATCCGCCAAGTCATTTATGTAATGTAAGAAGTTACTGGTCTGAGTATTGCCCCCTGAGGCACACCACATTCTACAGGCCGCTAGCTCATCGGAGTATGTTGTCGTTTTAACAACTCGACTTCGCCCTGATTTAAACCATTCCTGAGAACCCCCCCAACGACATAGTCGAAATCACCGAATACCGCCGCAGTAGCTTCGATTTATTATTATATATATTATATTATTATATTTTTAAGTAAAAATTGCATCATTAGTACCTTTTCTGGCTTCGAAGCCGAATTGGGTATTTGCGATGATCTCCTTTTCAACCAAGAATGCAGATAATCTAATCTTCTCAATAATTTTTGCTAATATAGGAATGAGAGAGATAGGTCTATAGTTGGATGGATCGTCACGGTCACTACCCTTATGCAGGGGAATTACTACAGATATTTTAAGGAAATCAGGAAATATATCATTGGAGAAAGTTTCATTCATCAGATAAACCAGGATATCAAGTGTATTTTCTGGTAGTTTCTCTAATATTCGTACAGAGATGTCATCAATGCCTGAAGTAGTTTTATTTGTAAAAGTTGTTATAGTATTTCTCAGTTCATTCAAATCGGTATCTTGGAGTAGTAGAGAATTAGCTATAAAAAGACATTGAAAGTAAGCTAATGGATCAACTTGTTGGGATATATTTTCTGTTATTTTTCCAGCAATGATTATTTAGAATAATAGGCGATAATGACGTCTCAACTTTCCTGATACTTCTGCTTCCGAGGCTATTTATCACATGCCAGCTCTCATTTGGCTTATTTGCGGCATTTTCTATTTTTATCCATAGAATATTTTTTTTTGCTAGTTCGGTCAAACTTATGTAGATTCTATGATAATTCTGGAAGTAGGAGTGAAAAAAATATGAATCTGTAAATTTTCTGACATAATATTTTTAGACGATATTTTGATCCCCTGTCTGAGCCACTGTTTTTTTTTGTTTGATTTTGGAAGTCTTGCCCATTTTCTTCCAAGCAAGCTAATCTGATCCTTTATCCTTGAAGGGCGGCCGGCGGCCATATATATAGGACTCATATATGGTGGAGGTACTTAACCGGGTACAAGGTATCCCCCTGTATATTGATCTGCCGTGCTTTAGTAAATCCCGAAATCCCCTTTTGGGCTCCCCTATTGAATACGCTTAGGGGAATGGGAATGTGAAAAAATATGAAAAGGTACCTAAAAATGAAAAAAAAAAAACTCTCGAAAAACTCTACGGTACATAGGGAGACGTAAAAGTTGCTATTGTGTTTTTATTTAATTCAGTCAACCAATTTCCAAGGGCCGTAATTCAAAAAGGAATAATTCACCCAATTATAATCAAATATTACCGAAACATAAAGGACTATAAAATTAAATCTAATTTCTCACTATGAAGTGAACGTTGACGATCCAAAAAAATCCACAAAAAATACAGGTCCGTATTCAAAAATTCAAAGATGGGGGTGGCCCAAGTCAGATGACACCTTGTATAAAAGATTCATGGACATATTCTGATAGCTCTCTTCAAGTGACAATAGCAAAATGTTGTCAGATTTTCAATATGTTTGCTTTTAAAGAAGATACAGGCAAACACATAATTTAGGAATTTTCATATACCGTGTGACACAGATTCATAGTACACCCCCGTCTTCTCCTTTGTTTTTCTAGCCATATTTTTGAAATTCGGAACATTGAATATGCTCACTGAACAGCATTTCTCGACATATCTGAAAGAAAAAAACAACTTCCAATTTTTCCGGTAATGACATTAACTTTCGATTCTTGAATGGGACACCCCGTATATTGTTACATGATCGGTTAGGGATGATCATGAGGAATCCAACGATACCAAGTTTTATGGTGTTATCTCCGATGACTACGGAGATATCGCCATTTATTTTATTCATAAGCTCAATGAGTGGGAGAGAGAATTGGATTGACCCGCCAGAAAAAGTTGCTCTCTCCTACTCGTTGAGCTTATGGATAATATTAATGGCGATATCTCCGCAGTCATTGGAGATAACATCATAAAACCTGGTATCGTTGGATTCCTCATGATCATCCCTAACCGATCATGTGACAATATACAGGGTGTCCCATTCAATAATCGAAAGTTGATGTCATTACCGGAAAAATCGGAAGTTGTTTTTTTCTTTCAGATATGTCGAGAAATACTGTTCAGTGAGCATATTCAATGTTCCGAATTTCAAAAATATAGCTATGAAAACAAAGGAGAAAACGGGGGTGTACCATGAGTCTGTGTCACACGGTATATATATATATATATATATATATATATATATATATATACATATATATATATATATATATAGGTATATATATATATGCTCGGATAGGCTTCCGCATATATATATATATATATATATATTATGAAATGAAATTGTAATGAGCCAGTGGATCTTGAATAATGACTCAACTGTTTATGATATCAGATTTATTTTTAACAACTTCAATGTTACAGTATTCCTCGTTATGTACATAACATTTACTTTTTTCTGCGTCATCGAATTAAAATTCATTAAGTGCATCGAGCTTTGAGGCTATAACACGTCAGTTTACTACAAACAACAGAATATGTTCATGACACAGGATTGAATACTTTCAACACAATTTCGAACAAATAAATACATAATATATAAATGGAAATTGAAATAAGCAACAATAGGCTCAAAGACATGAACATATAACAAGATTGTTGAAATATCCATTTAGATATTCAATATTTGGGACAGAGGTCGAGGAGAAGCACTTTCATTGCCTCTTTGAACAAGTGAACATTTCAGAGTTTTCAGACGAGTGAGTAATTTCTCAGCCGAGTAAAATGATCATGAAAATATCAAGCACTTTCATTGCCTCTTTGAACAAGTGAACATTTCAGAGTTTTCAGACGAGTGAAGAGTAATTTCTCAGCCGAGTAAAATGATCATGAAAATTCTATCATTAGCAAGTCATTAAAAGTAATAGAGAATTTTTTGAATAATCACCTGCATGAGGTATCACTCGAGAGACCCATCCATCGCAAGATCCTCATCTGCATCAAAAATCTTCACGAGCAGTCATTTTTGTCAAGGAATGTATGGAGTCTTGAAATGACTTATTGAATTGATTTTGGAAATAGTTGTGGTTATTGCAATTGGACTACAGCTAATTAATGTGGATTTCCTTCAGAAGGAAATGCCTGATCAAAATGAGAAATCAAGACATCATGAAACATGTAACGCGGGTTGGAATTGCTAATTGCGGACTAAGATTATACGATGTGAGTTATTTGAAAGGATATCTTTGTGGTTCATAGACTCAATATTGATATCATCAATCAATACACTGTAATATTTGGGACGGAAATTGAATTTGAAATTCCATTTGAGTTATGTGTGAAGAGCGCACAATTGCTTGATGGTGAACGGTTGACTACGACTCCCCCACCTCTGTTACCTAGTTGATATACTCTCTCTGTCTGTCTCTCTCTCTCTCTCTCTCTATATATATATATATATATATATATATATATATATATATATATATATAAATAAATATATATATGTGTATATATATATGCATATATATATATATATATATATAAATATACATATATATATGTGTATATATATATATATATATATATATATATATATATATATATATACATATATATTAACAAATGAATCAAATTATATATTTTCAAGGCACCAACACGAGTATGTCTTTCCGTACAGAACCGGCCAGTTCCCGATACTTGACAAGCGAGGACTTTGTAATGCTACAATATTAATTGCAATATCAATTGTCATTTCATTGAACAATCATATCATTTTAGCAGGAATCCTCATAGGATCAGCTGAAAGGTAAGAAAATATTTATACCAAGAATAAATTAAAAAGACAGTAGTTTCCTGTAAAATTCGCTTTAGCCATGACGACCAACAAATCTCAAGAGAAATTTTGAAGGTGGTTTTTTATGATCATAGTGTGTGTTTCAAGAACGCTGAGAATCCAACCAATTATGGGATACTCTCGAGCAGAAAAAAGTAATGATAGTGGGGAAATGATAGCATTCAACGTTTAATACGAATAGGTACTGATATGAAATTTGCATATGAAATGAGAATAAAATCTGTGATATTATCAGACCCCCTCCTAGTTTTTTATGAATCTATATAAAAAATATACCATCTTTTCAAATGCTTCGAGATGATTCTGATCCATCTGAACGGCGAAAACATGTAGGCCACCAATTCATCAATGATAATATTGATCGAATTGTGCAAGCTTGAATAACATGTTAATGGCAGATCCAGGGTCGCATTTATTATAGTAAATCTACAACAAAACAATGAATTTGTGATGTTTCTGGAAAAAAAACAAAAAAAGATTTTTTTTACTCATTATCGAAAGATTGCAAGTGGAATATTTCTTATAGTATAATCTTCTTTGATGACATGGTATAATTTTCACGAACTCAGTTGAAACAGCACAGAACTCTATGCCAGCTTATAGGATTAGTCGCCGCCAGTGTTTCATCGAAAATACGCCGACTGTTAATGGAATTTCAGTCTTCATGTTGTATCAAGTGACTTCGTATGGAATATACCAATATCGCATTTTTTACCCGCCCAGAATTGATAGAAGTTTCAACTTTTCATTGCAAAACTTGAACTCCATTTCGTTGAACAAAATGTTAACACATGAACTATCAAAAAAAAAATAGAAATTGAAACTTATTGCGCTCGTTATAAGCACGATCGTCATGTCCGAGAAAATCTCTTTGAAGACAACGTCTGATCGTGTAGAGCGCACGCGAGCGGAAAAGTCGTCGATTGCGACGCGGCCCTTTTTCGTTTGTGAACGTTGTTGTTGAACGAACTCGACAAACCTTTTATTTGCGACCTCAGAACAGGTGAGACTACCCGCTGAATTTAAGTATATTACTAAGCGGAGGAAAAGAAACTAACTAGGATTCCCTCAGTAGCTGCGAGCGAACATTCTCGATACTGAGTAGAATATACTTCGGTATCCTGGACCAGAAAATCAGGAAGCTGGTGGAGTTCTCACCCCGCCAAAAAAGGTTCGTCAACGAAGAGGGGTGCTTCAACAATGTATGAGGTGCTTGCGCCAGCGTTACGAAAGAAAGGCATCCCGGAACAAGTTATAAAGATAGTAAAAGATGCCTATACAGGTGTACATACCGAAATTAAGCTAAATCAGGCTACAGTCCAAATTAGCCTCCAACGAGGGGTCAAGCAAGGTGACCCCCTTAGTTCATTTTCATTTAACGCAGCCATGGAACCCCTGCTGCAGATGTTGGTAAATCGACCAGGTTATCAAATCGACAACAATAGTCTATCATGGCTGGCGTTCGCAGACGACTTAATATTGATAGCTGCGAACGTCGAAGAGGCTAAGAAACAGCTAAGTGATACGGAATCTTACCTAGAGGGGCTAGGTATGAAACTCTCCGAGAAAAAATGTCAAACATTCCGTATCGTCAAACGCAACAACAAAGACTCCTGGTACTTAGCTCATTCTGGTCTGACATTCAGCAGTGGCGAAGCTGTACCGGTGACACGCTCGTCTACCTTGGTGTCAAATTTTCTCCTTGGGTAGGCCTAACCTAACAACGGAGGCCTAAGAGCCGACCTTGCAGCAGCACTCAGCAGAGTCAAGAAGCTGAGTCTGAAGCCACACCAGAATGACTCTCTTAAGGGGGGCCTTCTCGGTGTGAGTGCCGGGAGGCTGACGCCCTTTTGGGTGAGCTAAAGTCGGCGGCGAAAACCAAGTGCATAGCCACCGAGCTAGAAGTGGGAAAAATACGCTTTATGCCTACCCAACCCACGACTAGTTCTGCCTCTGTCGGCCTATCATGGCGGGCGTGCCGGTTCCTTCGGGTAGGTACTGCAAACGGTCACAGGATCGGCGGTATGGGGCTGCCAACCCCTAACCCGCTTGAATCTGTCAAGGAAGCACCGATATAGAAGAAGAGAATTCGACAAGGGCTCGCCACCGGGCGGGTCCACTTCCTGGGGAGGGTAATCGTGAGCACGATAACGGCAGAGATGATAGTCTGGATAGTTCTTCCTCGGAAGAGCTTCCAGAGAGATACCAATGCGAACACTGTTTTCGAAGCTTTCCAACCAAGATCGGTAGATCAGTTCACTCTCATAGGACACATCTAACCGAGTACAACCGGGGAATTAACGTGGGGAGGGTGAAGGCCCGTTGGTCCGAGGAAGAAGTACGGGTAATGGCTCGTTTAGAGGTTCAGGCAACTCGAAGGGGAGTGAGATTCATGAACCAAGAGTTGCTCGACCTGATGCCGGATGGATCGCTAGAAGGAATCAAAGGTAAGCGCCGCGAGGCGTCTTACAAAAGGTTGGTTCTAGAGATCATCCAAGAGCAGGCTGAGCACGCCATCGACCCCGATTCCGAATCTGCCGATGAGCAAGAACCAGTACCCCCCGAGGTGGCACAACCTGTCGACTTGGCACAACCTGTCGACTTGGCACTCGCAGATACGATGCACAGCCTAGCTGAAAGCATCAACTGGGAGGGTCTGGGCGACAGAGCAGGGTCACTTCGTGCACTAGTCGACGAAAGTGCGTGGAGAGATGTCACGGAGTCGCTCCTAGAGTGGATCCGGGGCGTCCTTCCGCGTCCCAAGGAGATGAGTGGCGCTAGACGCGGGCGTACTCTTCATGAGCCCAACATCAGTAGACGGGATAAAAGGCAGCGGGAATATCGGCTTACTCAGGAGTCTTATGAGAATCATGAAGCGCAGTGCGCGCGACGAATCTTTGATGGAGAGCGAGGCGAACCGGAGATTAAAATCGATGGTGAGGCCTTCCACCAGTACTGGCGTGGAGTCTTTGAGACTCTCAGCCAGGAATACGTGGCGCCAAGTGCGGCGGCTCCCGGCGAGACCCACAACCAACTGTGGGGACCGATCACCTCTGAGGAGGTCGATCGCGCTTTCGTCACAAACTCTAAGGCTCCTGGGCCTGGCGGTATTCAGCCTAGGGACTGGAGGAAAATACCCAGCCCTATAATTGCCATGTTATTCAATTGTCTTATGTCGAAAGGGGGACTACCTGAATCACTTCGTGCGTCCAGAACGATCTTCATCCCCAATCGCATTGGGGAGGATCGAGAGGCACAGCCGGCCGATTTTAGGCCTTTGAAGATACCCAGTGTCATCGTAAGACACTTTCACAAGATTCTGGGTACCAGACTCGGCAGCGTTGAGGGGATCTTGAGCGACGAGCAGAGGGCTTTCAGGAGGAAGGTTGACGGAATTGCAGAGAATCTCTGCGTTCTTAATTCCGTCCCCAGGGAAGCAAGAAGCGGGATAAAGACGGTTCATCTGGCCACTTTGGACGTGTCCAAAGCCTTCGAAACCGTCTCGCATGAAGGCCTTTTCGATGCATGTCGACTAGCTGGTATTCCGAATCCGATGATTGCGTATTTGAGAGACGTGTATGCTAATGCATATACGTCGTTACATTGAGTCAAAGATACGGTATAGCATCATTTTTTATGGTAGTAATAATATACAACAAATTTTTGTGATGCAAAAAGCAGTCCCAAGATGCCTTTTGAAAATGAAGTATAGAGAAACATGCAAAGGAAAATTTAAAGATAACAAAATATTAACAGTCTATGCTATATATATCCAAGAGTGTATTATTTTTTTATTCAATAACAAACATTCATTCGAATAACACTGCAATCTTGAAGATAATTACAACACTCGATCTTTGAACTATTATTATCCCAAACATGGATTAACAGTAACAGAGAAAAATGCTTACTATACATGTATTAAATTTAACAATAAGCTACCAGACAATATAAAAAAGATGAATACTCAAAGACTCTTCAAAAAAGCACTATATGATTTATTACTCAATCTAGAACTATACTCGATAGCTGATTTCCTAGAAATGTAATATTACAGATATTTTCATGTCTACGCTCTTGTGACGTTATTGACTTTCTGTTGTGTATACAATGGAATTGTAACACCACTGACTAGCAATAAAGATTTGTTTTGTTGTTGTTGTTGTCCAAATATCGAAGGGCAGGGTATCGTAAATCGCCCGGTTGAGCCGAGACGGGGAGTGCGTCAGGGTGACCAACTATCGCCGTTACTCTTTAGTCTCGTTATTGATCGTGCGTTACAGGCACAAATAGAGACGTTGGGCTCAGAATGGGTAACGAACGAATTTCCTGGTTGGCGTTCGCAGATGACCTAATATTGTGTTCAACTTTCAAGGTCAGGCTCCAACGCAACCTAAACGTGTTGGACGCAGAGCTGAGCCGGTACGGACTTTTGCTAAATCCGGACAAGTGTAAGATCCTATCCGTGGTGGCATCGGGTCGCGACAAGAAGGTCAAGATCGTGGACTCGCCTACCTTCAAAATACGAGGTGAGTGGGTCCACCAATGCGCGATCCTGGATCTTTGGAGCTACCTTGGAGTCAAGTTCATTGGTACGAGGGTGGATGGGGTCAGGGTCTCGCTGACGAACGAACTTGACCGTGTAACCAAGGCGCCGTTGAAACCTCAACAGCGTCTCCACATACTCCGACAATACCTTTTGCCGGGACACACCCAGTCATGGGTGTTAGGTAGGGTAACGTCGGGGTATTTAAAAAGGTTGGATGTGACGGTTCGAGCGGCGGTGAGGCGCTGGCTACACCTGCCTAAGGACGTGACAGTGGGATATTCCCACTGTCCCGTGGTGTCTGGGGATCTTGGTATCCCGAGACTGTCGGAGTTCATTCCCCACTTGAGGTTACGGAGGCTCATGGCACTCAAAAAGTCCACCGTACCTCATGTGTGGGCTTGCGCGGGTGGGGCATTGGTCGAGATGGAAATCGCCTGGTGCCACGCTCGACTTGCTGATGTGGCGGGAGTCGGGTGAGAGCCGACTCTCTACGAACTGGGTTCTGTCAAAGAACCCATACATGAAGGGCAGCGACTTCGTGCATCATAACTGGGTTCGGTCGAACGCACTTGCAAGTGGCATGAGATGCTCCCGTGGCCGCCGGAATCGTGACAATCTCGGAATCGTGACAATCTCGGAATCATGTGCCGGGCCGGATGTCAGAAAACTGAGACGGCGGGACACATGATTCAGGAATGTTTCCGTATGCACGGCGGGAGGATCTTGCGCCACAACTGTATAGTTAAGGCTGTGGGGAATTCGTTGACAGCTAAAGGATGGACGATACAGTATGAGGAATTGTACCAGACTCGGTCAATTCAACTCGAAGTGAACGGATGTGTTTCGAGAGCTAAAGTTGAAACTAAACCATAAATATAACGGAATAAGTGTGGAAAATCAGTATAGTGATAGGAAGTTTTCAGTGCGTTTTCCTTAGAAACAAGGAGGAAAGTAGTGGAAAGTAACAAGTGTGAAAACTATAGGGTAGGATTACCGTAATCCCCGAAACAGTGAAAGAACAGTGAAAAGGACACCAGAGCAGCAAAAAAGTGTAAGTCTCGACCTTTTTATAAGACATTTCAAAACAAATTAACAGTCAAACCAACCGGAAAACATCGGAAATCAAGCCGGAAAGGCAGATTTCGAAACACAGTGATCAGGAGTGCATGAATCTAAAGAGCATACCTGAATTCTTTCGAACATTATAAAAACCTTCTGTGAATTTCTTTGTGCCATAAAACGACACGAACAATTAAATGCAGACAGCGGGCAATTAGTTCCAATTATTGTAATTTATTGCAAAGAGGTAATTTATTATAGCAAGTGATTTCTGAACGAATTTAAACATATACAGTGAGTCGCGAAACTGTGTAAGAACAATACCAGGCGCGGAAAAGATACTCTTTTGGACTAGGGAAAATATAAGGGAACGACGCGGTCATACAAGGGTTAAATCTAAATAAGTTTTTCACACGCTTTAAGAAAAAAGAAATTTTGACGCGCGTCATTTTGCCGCGCGGCAAAAAAAGTGTAGTTTTCTCTGAAACGGACAAAAAACTAGTTAACCCATTTTTAGGAGGCGTCAAAAAAAAAAATTTTTTGACGCCTGGCGTCAAAAAATCAAAAAAACGTAAAAAAATTTCCTCTACCAGAAAATAGCATCAACAAAGATTACCATAGAAAATTTTAGTATTTACTTGGGAAAATCAAGGTAAGTAGGAAACTAAAGGCGCAGCAGCGCTAAGGATAACAATGGCTGAACAGGACCAAATATCCAGAATGTACCAAGATATCGGTACAAAACAAGGCACCAGCATATTTGGAAGACCTAGCGGAATACATAGAAAGCCACCGGAAAGATTGGACGATGAGACCAGGAAAAAAACCAGGACAGACACAGATATGTCAGGGGATCTAAACCCAGACTCATCTGGAGAGGAACCAGAAGGAGCATCAGGACCAAATGACACGGCACCAACGACAACAAACGTAGGAAGTAGGGACTTTTGGAATGGGGAGATGAGGGAGGGAATTATAAAGCAACGATAGCGTCAGCAAAGAAACGGGATCCGAAATCTCTTTCACTAAAGGGGACCAGCAGACAGTCAGGAACTGCACCTACCAGCTAGCCATTTCACTAATAAGGGTCGTCTCTGAAATCGGACAGAAAAATCAAGAGATCGCCGAATTACGAGGTCAAGTTGAAATGTGGAGAGAGAGAGCACAAAAAAAGGCGAACAGAGGACCTTTCCCACAATTACCATCAACAAACGCACCAAAGCACGCACCTCCTATGGCAACCGGTAACACAACAGACACAAATCAACAGATAAACACAGGTACCCAACAAACAGGAAGTCAGACAATAAAAACATATGCACAAATAACACAAAGACCGGTACAACAACCAGAAAACCCCATATGGAAAACGCCGGGAAAAAAACACGAACTAATCGTGAAGTTGACAGAAAACAAGGACCCAAAGAACACACTAAATAAAATAAAAGAAACCCTAACCACCACAGAAACAGGGAAAGGACTGAAGGGAATAAGGCAACTGACAAGCGGTTCCGTCATAATTGAGACTAAAAGACAGGGAGAGCAAATGAAAAAAGTTAAAGGAAAACTAGAAATCAGGAATGACATAGAAACCCGTGAAATGCAGACCAACGAACCAATGGTAGCCATCACAGGAGTAGGCTTTGGCATCAATGAAATCGAGATGATAGAGACCTTACCCCGAGAGAACGTGGACATAGCAAACTGCATAGGAGAAGGGAAACCGGAGGATCACATAAAGGTAATAACCAGGCGAAGATGTCGTAACCCCAGAAAAGATACCTGGATAATACAAACGACCCCAGAAATATTCAGGGCCATCATTGCACAAGGAGAGGTAAGCATAGACATGGTAGCCTGCAGAGAGGAAGAACACATAAGGCTCGCACTCTGCTTCAAATGCTGCAAATTTGGCCACGTCGCAAAATATTGCAACGAAACAAACGCAAGATGTTATCGCTGCGGGGGGAAACATGAAGGAAACGGATGCGAGAAAGAAGAAATCAACTGTACCAACTGTGAACTACTGAAAGTAGAGCCAAGGAAACACGAGGCAAAAGACCCAATGTGCCCCATCTACAGGAGAAAATTGGAAGCATCAAGAGTTTACATAAACTATAGTCGCGATGGCGCATGAACTCAGAGTGGTCCAGGTCAATCTAGGAAGAGGGAAAGAAGCTACAACACTAATAGAGAGGAAGATAACCGAAGAGGAAACGGATCTAATCATCATACAAGAACCCTACCAAAAAATGGAAAACATACAGAACTACAGAACATACAGACAAAACGGAAACTCTAAAACCTGCACATTAGTCAAAAATAACATAAGAAACGTAATGACAAGACAAGACATGACGAACACAAACACAACAACAATACAGATAGGAACAGACAAGGAACAAATAACGATCATTAACACGTACGACGAACCAGGGGGTTCACAGAACAGAAGACTGAATGAGGTTAAAGGGAAAATAGAAAAAATCAAAGGGCAAATAATATTAGCGGCAGACATGAACGCAAAAAATGCAGTATGGGGAGGCGGAGAAACGGACGTTAGAGGGGAAGAACTATTGAACTGGATAGTAGGGAACAACATGTTAATAGAGAATAACAGAAGGGATAAACCAACCTTCTCCAGCACGAGAGGAGAAAGCTGGATCGACCTCACCATAACAAAAAATGCGGAAGTAAGGAAATGGAAAGTGAAGGAAGAAGAAACACTAAGCGATCATAGATACATCACATACAAAATACTACAGGGAAAAAGAAAAAAACCAAGAAACCAAGAAGGAAATAAATTTGACACAAAAAGAGCAAACTGGAAAAGATTCGAAGAAACACTGACGATCTATGAACACAACACTGAGGACGACATTGAAACCCAGGCGGAAAAATTTCAAAAGATATGCATAGAAGCCTGTAATAGAGCCATACCGAAGAAAAAACGCCAAATAAAAAGACACACAAATATGGTGGAACGACGAACTAACGAGGGACAGAGGAGAAACAAACAGGAAAAGGAAAATATGGCGCAACATGAAAAAGATAACAATCACAAGAAAGAGCAATATCAAGAAGCTAGAAGAAAATACAAGAATAACAATGAGAACCTTCCTATCAGAACAAAGACAAGACGACCCTTGGGGAACCGCGCACAGAATACTAAGAAGCCATAAAGCACAAAACACAACACTCACCAACATACAGAGACTAGACGGAACATGGACACAAAGAGAAACAGCACAAGAACTAATTCACCAATACTTCCCAAGAGACAACATAGAAGAAGACGACGAACATCATACAACAATACGAAATAGGAGAGACATACAAGGAAACTACGACAGACCTTTCACGAGACAAGAATTACAAAAAATAATCAACGACCTCAAAACAAACAAAGCCACGGCAGAGGATGGCATTCCAAATGAAGCGATGGGTCATATAGAACGAATACACGGAGAAACCCTAATAAACATTTACAACAAGAGCCTAGACGAAGGAATCTTCCTAAGCATATGGAAGATAGCTAACATTGTATGGATACCAAAAAACAACGGCGGATATAGACCAATATCATTACTTCCAACGCTGGGCAAAATCCTAGATAAATTAGTCACAGGTGGACTAACCTTCCACTTAGAAAACACTAACAGGCTAGACGAGCGACAGTATGGATTCAGAAGAGAAAGGTGCACTACGGATGCGATAACAGAAATAGTAGATAGAATAAAGAAAAATAAGAAAGACATACACAGGTTGTAACGCTCGATATTTCCAATGCATTCAATTCAGCATGGGCCCCGGGAATAATAGAGGTGCTAAGAAAGAAAAAAGTTGCGGAAAACATTAAAAACCTATGCAAGAACTTCCTAGAAAACAGACGCATAAAGTCTAAAGAAATCACAAAACATAAAGACAGAGGATGCCCACAAGGGTCCAGCCTAGGACCAATGCTATGGCTTCTAGTAATGGAGGACTGGTTTAAAAAAGTGGACGAAACAGAGGGTTTGGACGAAACCGATAGGTTTCAAGCCTATGCCGACGACCAGATAATAATAATAGGAGAAAAATCGGCCAAAACGATAGAAAAAAAATGGGACAAAATATGGACTAAATGAAGAAAAAACAGAAATAATGTTCATCACAGCTACAACAGAGATAAGACCTCCAATAGTTGAAATGGGAGACTGCAGCAAAACACAACAACAAAACCTGAAATACTTGGGAGTGAGAATAGATAGAAAGCTCAATTGGATTGACCACGTCAAGGAAGTCAGGGCGAAAACCCAAGAGCTCTCTAACAAATTATTCGTGATAACAGGAAGGGAATGGGGTACCACAAAGGACAATCTCAAGCTGATATACGAGCAAACCATCAAACCTTTGGTATTATACGGAGCAACTATATGGGGGGAAAGGGCGAAAGATTCAAGGATACGCAGACATCTGCAGGCCATAGAAAGACCTTACCTCCTGGCCATAACCAAAGCGTACAGAACTACAGCCACGGACACACTGCAGGCAATCACAGGAACCATCCCGCTCCATATAGAAGCAAACATAGAATATACCCACAGACTAGACCACCAACGAAGATACCAAGAACATAAGACTAGACATGAAGAAATAATACACCCAGCAGAACAACCTCTGAATATACTGACAGAAGAAGGGACCAAAATTCACACAGACGCAGGAAGAACGGACGAACAAAAAAGAATATACGGCTTAGTGAAAGAGGAAATAAACGGAGTATCGACAAAAAAGGGAGGCAGACTGACAGACGGAAAAGACATACATAGAGCGGAAATTTATGCCGTCTATAAAGCCCTAAAATGGAGGAAAAAATGGAAGAAGAACACATAACAATAATCACAGATTCAAAAAGGGCAATAGACGGCATAAACAACCCAAACAACAGAGACAGACTTATAAACTACATAAATAAGGAAATACTACTACGGCTAGAAACACGAGGAAAAACAACAACAATCAGATACCAAAACAACCGCGCAGAAGAACAAGGAGTCAAGAATGCAGACAGAGAAGCCAGACAACACATAAACGACGAAACACAGGAACACATTATATGGACAAAAAAGGAAATCAAAGAAGACAAAAACAGCAAAAAAGTAAAAGAGTGGCAAGAATACTGGAACGAAACACAGAAAGGAATCGCAGCAAGAAAAATAATCAAGACGGTAGACAAAAACCTAATAGACATAAACTTCAAAACAACACAACTAATAACAGGTCACGGTCACATGCAAACATACTACAGAAGATTCAACTTAAGACAGACAGACGGAGCATGTGAATGTGGAGGAGGACAAGAAGACACACAACACATAATAAACGAATGCACGCTAATAAACAGAACAGAAGCAAGAATGAGACTAAGAACACACCTAGAACAAAACGGACGACAATACCCACCAACAATACAGGACAGACAAAGAAATGATAAGGAAAATAAACGAATGGGGGAGTATGATGATTGCAGACGATATCAACCAGGAACCGGATTGACCTTGGCCACAATGAATTAAAGCCAATGTACGCTCTAAATTAAAGATATATATTCATATATGTATATATATATATATATATATGAAAGGAAAACATAAATAAAAGGAGTACCCGCTAATTTTTAGGAGAAGTGGAGATGGGATGGCGTTCGCTTGACGGGGGTTGCGCTAGATGGACGGTAGTTCTACGGGGCCTAATGCCGAAAGGTGGGCGGGTCCATTCACCCCTAGGGGTGGAAAAAATTCTCTTTCCTGTACCAGACGCCGCACTGGTGAATACCGGGACTCAGCTCTGTACCGACAGCTACCTCCACGCGGTCTTGCTGGCACTCGGGCGTTGCTGCGCCGCCCACTCACGACAGAGCTGGTGACGAGGCAACGCTCGAGGACCAAATGCCGTCACCCACTCAACAGCAGTCAAGGAAGAAATTAAAACACCTAAAGCGAGCCACCAAGCCTGGCCGAAAGCGGGAAGCCAGATGCAAAAACAAAAAGAATTACTAATTGAACCAAGCATGATGACTGAACCGACTGAAGACAGGTTAAGAGGACAAAATTGAAACGCCACGAAAGAAGGCAGGAAATGCTAGTAAATCAATAAGAAGTAAACCTGAAATCCCTAATGCAAGGTCCAGCCAGCACGCCGACGCATGTATGTCGCTTAGGTGAAAGCGAAGCGATTGCTGCCTCCTAAAGATTGGGCGCCCTTCAGGAGAAAACAGCCCGCACCCGGCAATCGGGGCTCTGGCGGGTGTGTAATCACAACCCCTGCTACTCGTGGGAACAACAATGGAACTAACTCAAAATAACAAAAATCAAAATCAAAACAACCAGCAAAGCCAGGAAGAAATAGAAGGGGGTCAACAACAAAACTGGGAACAAGAGACACTCGACGAAGACTCGAGGTCCAGTGACCCCATTACGGAAAGGACAAAAAATGATGTCCCGCAGACAATCGATGAAAGCGCAGCCCGACAGCCAACCCAGAACATACCGAAAAGCGCAGAAAGCGTAATGTTGGCCAGACTAACCGAGCCACAGCTATACGTCAACGAAGAGACTGCAAGATACACTGAAGAGGCGATGGAGATGTACGGATCAACAAAAACAGCATTAATAAGCTTAATAAGCCTGTCAAAGGACTCAGCTGCACGTAAAGCGGAGGTAATAGGCCATATTGAGAAGTTACACGACACCTTCTTCAGTATGGTTAATATCTACAATCAAACAGCAGCAAAGGAGAGCGTTAACGATAGATTAGAGGCAATCGAGGCGAAAATCGAGAAGTTAATAGACAAAGAGGAAAATCCACCCCCCTCAGCATTCGTACGCTGAGGCAACCAGAACAATTCCTGAAGTCAAGAGTACCCAAGCAAAAGCCGATCGAACCGTCTAACAATGTGGTAATATTAGCCTCGAGAATAGCGCGCAAGTGATCAAGCAGCTACAAAAAGTCAGACCAGACCATCTGGGGATCTCCCTGGAAAAAGTCCTGCCCGCAGCGCACAGCTTAGTAAAAATAATCTCCTCCAGAGCGGAACTTAAACACAAAAAGTTCACGGAACTAGGATTAGAAGCCAAGATACTGGAAAAAAGACTGCCGAGAATGGCAGTAATGGGCGTTCCAGTAAAAAAGTCCGCTAAATCAGTAGAAGACGAAATAAATGATGAGCTGGAAATACCTGTCGGAGACAAAAATGAAGTCAAGGTGCTGTATAAATATGGCCCAAGAGAGGCGGGCACATACACTTGGGTAATAGAGACGACTCCGGAAATCCGTACACATCTCCTGAAGACAAAGAAAGTCTTGATAGGCTGGACCAGATGCACAATAAGGGATCACATCCGGGTATTAAGGTGTTATCACTGCCAAAAGTTTGGACATTTTGCAAAGGATTGCCAGAGCACTGCTGCCTGCGGGAAATGCGCAAAGGATCATGAAACCAAGAGTTGCGCGGCCAGAAAGTACGAATGTATAAACTGTTTGAGGAATAAAGAAGCCACAGCAGATTATCAGGCAACAGATCTCGAGTGCCCAACATACAAAAGACGCGTACAAAGCGAAATCTACAACATAGATTATGGAACATAGCCGGGATATTAGAATTAAGATTGGCCAAGCTAACCTACAGAATTCAAGACTTGCAACAATAGAGCTTAGGCAAAAAGCTGAAGATCTAGGAATTGACCTACTGCTGATCGAGGAGCCGTACAGTTTCCAGGAAAAAGGCAGGTGGCAAATTCCCGGATTCTCCGGATTCAGGATAGCAATGATCCATTCAGAAAGGCCCTGGACAGCCATAATAATCATTAAAAAATCCCTTGATGTTCTGCACTTAGTACAATATGATACCCCAAATATAACTGCGGTAAGGGTCGGCATAGGGGAAAAGGAAGTGTTAATTGTAAGTTCTTATTGCTCCCCAGCAATGGAAATAGGGCCACACATACAAACCCCAAGTGAAATCGTTCAGGGTGCAATAGGAACTCCAAAAATAATCGGCACTGATCTAAATGCCAAATCAGCAGTTTGGTACTCAAGCGTCACAGATGCAAGAGGCGAGGCAGTGGAAGGCTTTCTGGCAGAGGAATCCCTATACACCCTTAATGCCCCAGGCTTCCCGCACACTTTCGCAACCAGCAATGGCATGGCGAATATTGACTTAAGCATAGTGAGCAGAGCAATAATTAACCAAGCGACAAACTGGCAGATCCATGAGGGAGAGATCCAAAGCGATCACAGGCTGATAACTTTCGAAATAAAAGAAAAAGGACTACCAGAAACGATACAAAAGTATAGCGTGAAAAACATAGAACTTGAAAGGTTTACTAGACTGTTAGATGAGCGTTTCGAGAACTACCAAAATGTAGCGCTTCAAAACAGAGAGGACATAGAACGACAAGTTAACAATCTAACAGAAGACTTAAACCACATAACAAGACAAGTAGCCAAAAAAGTAAAAATAAGGGACAAGTACTCTCCCTGGTGGACCCCCGAGCTCACAGCGCTTAAAGAAAGACTGAAGACTGCTAGAAGACTACAACAAAGATACCGACGCGACAACCGGAACGAGGTTGCCAGGGAAAGGGCGAGAGAAATTTGCAGGAGCTGCCTAGATCAATACTGAAGACAAGTAAAAATTGAAGACATGGGCGGAGTTTGTAGTGAACGATCTGACAAACGACCCATGGGGGTTCACATATAAGCTTGCAGCCTCAAAGGTTAAATTAACGAATATCAGAACGGCAGTAATAAGGCAGGACGGAACATACACTAAAGATCAGAAAGAAACTCTACAAGAGATCTTTAATAAGTTAATGCCGGATGACGACGAGGCCCAGGATTCACTAGAAAATAGGGAGACGAGGGAGAACTACGAAGCCTACACGGGAGTAGACATGGAAGTAGCGAACATCGAAGAAGAAGATATTTATGAAGCTGCTGCAAAAATTAGGAAAAACCGAGCCCCGGGTCTTGACGGGATACACGGCAAAATCCTGGCAATGGCGACCCATAAGATTGCGCTGATTCTCGCAAACATATATAACAGTTGCTTGCGACTGGGAGTATTCCCAGACTCGTGGAAGAAAGGGAAAATTTTAACAATATTAAAAAGTCCCTCAAAAGATCCGCGAGACCCGAAGTCCTGGAGACCAATAACCCTACTCTAGCTAGGTAAAATGTTTGAGAGAATCATCATACAGAAGATATACGAGGCGATCCCCCAAGAAAATATCCTGAGCAATGAACAATTTGGCTTCAGACCAAAAAATTCGACAGGAGGAGCAATAAAAAGGGTGATTGAATTTCCAAAAGAGAACCATAAGCACAGAATAGGAATTTTCGTGGACATAAGCGGCGCTTTCGACGTTTGGTGGCCAGCGTTAATAAAATATCTACCCGAAATCAGCCTTCCCATCCAACTGCAAAAATTTCTTAAAGACTACCTAAAGGGTCGAACGGTTGAATATAGCTCAGAAGACTTAACTGTAAGCAAGAATCTAACAAAAGGCTGCCCACAAGGCTCAGCCCTTGGCCCATTACTATGGAACTTAGTATTAGAGCCGCTACTTAGAACAGATTGGAGCGAAGGCATCAGGCTTACAGCCTATGCGGACGACATAGTGTTTAATATACATGGAGAGAGCCGGCTGGCAATAGAGACCCTGGTACTGGAGGCAATGGGAGCCTTGAGTAGCTGGGCAAGCTCGCAAAAGATGGAAATTCCTACAACCAAGACGGAGTATGTCGTTTTCTCAAGTATGTCAAACAATAGGAACCCGGTTGCCAGGTATAGAGGACACCCAATTCGCAGAACCCCTCACTTAAAATATCTTGGAATGTACCTAGATGAGAAGCTGAATATTTTGAAACATTTGGACTACATAGCAGGCAAAGGAAAAATCATCTTGCAAGCTCTGAGGAAGTATACCCAGGCGAGATGGAGTAAGTGCAAGAATTCCATCAAAGTCATTTACGAGAGAGCAATCCTCCCCATTATCGCATATGCAAGCGCAGTTTGGACGGAACTAACTACGCCAAGGACGCTCGAAAGGAAACTGAGAGGCTTGCAGGCAATATGCGGCCGTTTGGTGTGCGGAGTAACTATGACTCTCTTAAGGGGGGCCTTCTCGGTGTGGGTGCCGGGGGGCTTCCCTTATTTTTATTTAAGGGATTTCTTTCCCTACACTTTCCATTGAGCGGCCCCGGGGGGGGGTCTTAGTTACTAAATGGCCAGAAGGGGACTCACCACCTCCTGATGGCCAGAAGGGGACTCACCACCTCCTGATGGCCAGAAGGGGACTCACCACCTCCTGATGGCAAGTCGCCGACACCTCCTAGTGGTACCGCCGGGAAACGCCCTTTTGGGTAGGCTAACGTCGGCGGCGAAAACCAAGTGTATAGCCACCGAGCTAGAAGTGGGGAAAGTACGCTTTATGCCTACCCAACCCACGACTGGTTCTGCCTGTGTCGGCCTATCATGGCGGGCGTGCCGGTTCCTTCGGGTACTGCAAACGGGCACAGGATCGGCGGTATGGGGCTGCCAACCCCTAACCCGCTTAAATTTTTTCAAGGAAGCACAGACCAAGAGGAAAACAATTCGACAAGGGCTCGCCACCGGGCGGGTCTACTTCCAGGGGAGGGTAATCGTGAGCATGATAACGGCGGAGATGATAGTCCGGACAGCTCTTCCTCGGAAGAGCTACCAATGTGACCACTGTTTTCGAAGCTTTCCGACCAGGATCGGTAGATCAGTACACGCTCAGAGGGCACATCCGATCGAATACAATCGGGGAATTAATGTGGGGAGGGTGAAGGCCCGTTGGTCCGAGGAAGAAGTACGGGTAATGGCTCGTTTAGAGGCCCAGTTAACTCGAAGGGGAGTGAGATTCATAAACCAAGAGTTGCTTGACCTGATGCCGGATAGATCGCTAGAGGGAATCAAAGGTAAGCGCCGCGAGGCGTCTTGCAAAAGGTTGATTCTAGAGATCATCCAAGAGCTGGCTGAACACGCCATCGACCCCGATTCCGAATCTGCCGATTAGCAAGAACCAGTGCCCCCCCGAGGTGGCACAACCTGTCGACTTGGCACTCGCAGACACGATGCACAGCCTAGCTGAAAGCATCAACTGGGAGGGTCTGGGCGATAGGGCAGGGCCACTTCGTGCACTTGTCGACGAAAGTGCGCGGAGGGATGTCACGGAGTCACTCTTAGAGTGGATCCGGGGCGTCCTTCCGCGTCCCAAGGAGACGAGTGGCGCTAGACGCGGACGTAGGGGAACATGTTGTACGTCAGACATCGTTGTACCTTGAACAGATCTTCAAAATTCAAACTGCGCGGTACTTTTCATTCAACAGGATGAAGTTAGCCATTCCCCAGCGAACATTTGACAGTCTAAACACGAATTTGATCATCTGTTTGCCAAAGTTGAATTGTGAAGTGGTTTTTATTTTTTTTTGTTGAAAAAGTAAGTTATTTCTTTAAGAGTATATCGCATATATTATGTAGATGTTGCAATGAATTAGTAGGGATTTCCCCCAAGTCAATTTCGTAGTTAGTTAGCCTTCATTTCATATATTTGAAACGTTTATATTTCTAACCTCAAATTTTCTGCGATTAATTCTTTGACGCATTGACACGGTGTTGTACCTCGAACATAATAAACACGATGTACCTTGGACATGTCCAACGTACAACATGATGTACTTAGAACAGGTTCGAGGTACATCGTGATTTTATAAAGGTATTTTTAATTTATAAATTTTGTTACAGTTCAGCGATATTTTCAACACAAAATATGCCGCGAAGCAAAACCGGCATAAAAAGAAATCGGCCAGATCCCGAAAAACTAAGGAGTGCAATAAAATTAATTAAAGAAAAACGACTTTCATTGTATAGTGCTGCCAAGCACACCGGAATGTCAAGAAGCACAATTCGCAGATACATGAATAACTTTCAGGTTACAGGTTCAGAAAACTACAATGCTGTACATGAACATTGCAGCACAAAGAAAGTCTTCAATCGAGAAGAAGAAAATATGCTTGTAGATTATATTAAAGAGGCAGCAACTTTACAATATGGGTTAACATTAAGAAATGTTCGTGAACTAGCCTATCAATTTGCTGTATCAAATAACAAAAGATGTCCTGCACAATGGGATCAAGAAAAAATGGCTGGAGAATTTTGGTTGCGCCTTTTCAGAAAACGGTATAAAAATGATTTAGCACTTCGCAAACCAGAGGCTACCAGCTCAGCAAGATCAACTGCTTTTAATAGAACAAATGTCACACTCACATTCAATAACTACAAAGCAGATCTAGAAAAATGTCCTCCTTTACCTGCTGTTAATATATGGAATTGTGATGAGACTGGATTAACTACGGTCCATGTTCCTCCAAAAATCCTGGCTACAAAGGGTTCTAAACAGGTTGGAAGCATGACAAGCGCAGAAAGAGGAGCAAATATTACTATGATTGCAGCGGTGAATGCTGGAGGTGGTTTTGTGCCACCAATGTTTATTTTTCCCCGCGTCAATTTTAAAGATTTTATGTTGACTGGGGCACCACCTGGAAGTATTGGTGGCGCAAATCCTTCGGGTTGGTCCAATGAAAAATTGTTTATTTAATTTTTTAAGCACTTTCTTCAATACGCAAAGCCGTCAAAAGATTCGCCATGAATTTTGTTGATGGACAATCATGAGAGTCACATATCGGTCCCTGTGATTCAGTTAGCTAAAGATAATGGAGTAATCCTTGTTACATTTCATCCTCATACAAGTCACAAAATGCAACCCTTAGATAGAACCGTATTTGGTGCATTTAAAACTTATTTTAATACAGCAATGAACGAACACATGATTTCACCGGGAAATATTGGTAAACCAGTCTCAATTTACGACCTTGCTCAACTTGTAGGAAAAGCTTTTCCTTTAGCTTTTACACCGAATAATATCACTCAAGGATTTAAAGTTACCGGATTTGTTCCTCTCAATGAAAATATTTTTCAAGATTTTGAATTTTCCCCATCGAATGTGACTGATCGCCCTGATCCTGCTACAGCAATTGACAATATTGAATCTAATTCCCAATCGACTAATGATGACCAGCCGAATTAAGGTATTGAAAATGTCCAGCCTGAACCGTTGCCTTCAACGTCAACTGCTCTTATAAGCCCTTCCATGATTAGGCCACATCCAAAAGCTGTCCGACGCAAGAACACTCGGAAAGGGCGAGAAAAGGGAAGATCGCGCATATTGACTGATACCCCTGAGAAACTTCTTATTGAAGAACAAAAACAAGCAAAAGCAAGAAAGGCTAAAGTATTATCTCAGCCAAAAAAAACTAAATGTAATCCTAAACAAAATGTCAGCGTTGAGCGAAAAGTACTGGCAGATACTGATTCTTCATCAGAAACTTCCGCATCTGAAGATTTTTCTTTGCAAGATTCCAATGATTCTCTTGGCTCTCTACATTTCTCTGAACCAGATGAGGACATGAAGTCAAACACGAATGATGAAATATCATTGATAAAAACTACAAAGGACATGAAGTCAAACAATAATGATGAAATATCAAATTTAAAAACTACTCAAACATTTCACCGTCTGTCAGGATATGCAGTAGGAGATTTCGTTATTGTAGTTTATGATGCTCAATTTTTCCCAGGAAAGATACTGGAAACTACCAAGGAGGGAGCATTACTAAGTGCAATGCAGAAAACTTTAAATTTTTGGAAATGGCCAGAGAGAATTGACTCGATGTTTTACCTGTGGGAAGACATTCTGCAACATATTTCTCCCCTTAAGAAAAGTCATTCCAAACGTGACATTTACGAAGTTAAGGAAATGTGCAATGTTGAAGAGAATTAAGACATTTTTGAGTTACTTCAGAGTTGGAGACTTATTTTTATGTTAGAATACATTTTAAAATCACCAGACGTCGTTTTATTAAATATATTTGAAATATTAAATTTTATGTTCAAGGTACATCTTGCTTCTGTCCCAGGTACATCAACCCTGTTGTACCTTGGGCAATATGTAAATTTTTTCAAATGATATTTTTTCACGAAAAAATCATTTAAATTTCTTCATAAAAAAATTTTACGACACATTTAATAGTACATACTACTCATAGAAAGGCAGTAGTTAACTAAAATAATAAGTATAAAATGTAAAAAAAAATAATTCAGCAAACTAAGTCCTAGGTACAACTGGTTCCCCTACTCTTCATGAGCCCAACATAAGCAGACGGGATAGAAGGCGGCGCGAATATCGACTCACTCAGGAGTCTTATAAGAATCACGAAGCGCAGTGCGCGCGACGAATCTTGGATGGAGAGCGAGGCGAACCGGAGATTAACATCGAAGGTGAGACCTTCCACCAGTACTGGCGTGGAGTCTTTGAGACCCCTAGCCATGAATACGTGGCGCCAAATGCGGTGGCTCCCGGCGAGACCCACAACGAACTGTGGGGGCCGATCACCTCTGAGGCCGATCACCTCTGAGGAGGTCGATCGCGCTTTCGTCGCAAACTCTAAGGCTCCTGGGCCTGACTGGAGGAAAATACCCAGCCCTATAATTGCAATGCTATTTAACTGCCTAATGTCGAGAGGGGGACTACCTCAGGGACTTCGTGCGTCCAGAACGGTCTTCATCTCCAAGCGCATTGGGGAGGACCGAGAGGCACAACCGGCCGATTTTAGGCCTTTGACGATACCCAGTGTCATTGTAAGACACTTTCACAAGATTCTGGGTACCAGACTCGGCAACATTGAGGGGATCCTGAGCGACGAGCAGAGGGCTTTCAGGAGGAAGGTTGATGGAATTGCAGAGAATCTCTGCGTTCTTAATTCCGTCCTCAGGGAAGCAAGAAGCGGGATAAAGACGGTTCATCTGGCTACTTTGGACGTGTCCAAGGCCTTCGATACCGTCTCGCATGAAGGCCTTTTCGATGCGTGTCGACTAGCTGGTATTCCGAATTCTATGATCGCGTACTCAAGGGACGTGTATGCTAATGCATACACGTCGTTGAATTGTCCAAACACCGAAGGGCAGGGTATCGAAAATCGCCCGGTAAAGCCGAGACGGGGAGTGCGTCAGGGTGATCCACTTTCGCCATTACTGTTCAGTCTCGTTATCGATCGTGCGTTACTGGCACTTAATAGAGACGTTGGGTTCAAGATGGGGAACGAACGCAGTTCCAGGTTGGCGTTCGCGGATGACCTGATATTGTGCTCAACTTCCGTGGTAGCATCGGGTCGCGACAAGAAGGTCAAGATCGTGGACTCGCCCACCTTCAAATTACGAGATGAGTGGGTCCACCAATGCGCGATCCTGGACCTTTGGAGCTACCTCGGAGTCAAGTTTATTGGTACGAGGGTGGAGGGGGTCAGGGTCTCGCTGGCGAACGAGCTGGACCGTCTAACCAAGGCGCCGTTGAAGCTTCAGCAGCGTCTCCACATACTCCGACAATACCTTTTGCCGAGACACATCCAGTCGTGGGTGTTAGGTAGGGTAACGTCGGCGTATTTAAAAAGGTTGGATGTGACGGTTCGAGCGGCGGTGAGGCGCTGGCTACACCTGCCTAAGGACGTGACGGTGGGATATTTCCACTGTCCCGTGCGGGTGATGACGCAATGTGATTTCTGCCCAGTGCTCTGAATGTCAACGTGAAGAAATTCAAGCAAGCGCGGTAAACGGGAGTAACTATGACTCTCTTGCTGGCTACAGGTACGGAGAACAGAAAGCTCCTCGGGCCTGGGCACGAGGATTCTATTCTGGCCCCGCATTCATTGGAAGGACAACCGGCTGGCTTTAGGTCAAGCAGTGCTTGTGCCTTGAACACCAACGAATGTGGGGACTTCGTTCTGTATCAACGGCGGGCACTCGGACATTGCTACCTCGCTCACTCACGACAGAGCTGGTGACGAAGTAATGCTCGAGGACTGAAAGCCGCTGTCCAGTAAGACGAAGAGTTACTACAGCCTTCTTAAGTCGGCAGGCTAGAGAAGCTCAGCTAAGGCTAGAGAGCTTCAGCAAAGAACGCCGAAACAAGATGAGCTGTAGGCCGGAACTGACTGGAACCAGGAGGTACAGGAAGGTATAAGGACCGTCCAAACAGCATTCCGATACGGTAGCGTACCGTGGATTGCATTGACAGAGCCCTTATTGAGCCATCCATCCGAATGGTAAAGGTTCCGGGCTCGCAGAGGAAGAGAACAGGAAGCTCTCACGACCTAGGTTGTGGGACTCTATCCTGGCCCCGATTCCAAGACTAGTACGCTACGAAGGGAATAGGGGACTCATGACCTGTACGGTGGCTACCTCCTCGTGGTACCGCTGGTAATTCGGACGTTGTAGACTTCACTGTCTGAGAACAGTGACTAACAATGACGAAGATCGAAGCCACCAAAACCGCGCGTTGCTGGGCCGGGCAAGTTAGATAGGAGGAAACTGGTCGTGATCCTTCCAACGGCATACTAACGACTGGGGCAAGAGGAGTACAGAGGTGCTCCGTAGGGGTGGCATCCTACCCTCCTTGAAGCCAAAAAGCGAACGAACTCCGCGCGCCAGCACCAGAAAACGCTTTCAAGAAAAGCGTCGGAAGGACCGAGCGCAAGAGTCGGGATACAGGTGGGCCCCACAAGGCCCAAAAGAGGTTTGCAACTCTATCCACCTGAGCAGGAACGGCGAGCACCGTGCGTTTATAAACCTTAACCGTGCGCGAACACAACCAAGGTAAGAACGCAAGTGTCGAGTTACAGCGGAGTTGACCTACACAACTCCAAGCGGGAAGGACGCCCTGCACTTGCTGTAGTCAAAGCCGGGCGACTACCGGGCACTGGAAAACGTGAACGACACGTGGAACAGTGCAAGTAGCGGGGTAAGGATGGACCTAGTCCAAGTGAGGAAAGACGATCTCACCTCTTCTAGTCACCAAGAACAACGAACTGTGCTGAGCTCAAAGAAATCGGCGATCGGGAACCTGGATGACCACAAGTCAGAGAGGTGAACATCGTCGGAACGTACTAGAGCAGAGCCAACTAGTATCAGCCACAGATTCTAGGGAAAAGTGCTCAGCCGTCATCGTGGCAAGACCATCAAAGCGTAGGCACGGATACGGATGATAGGCTAGACACAGGCAAAAGAGTGTCAGAAAAGAGAGGTACGGCGTTGACAGCGCGAATCCTGGAAAACCACAGGTTGGAATGATCACTAAGAGACCCGTCAACGTCCCCTCTATAATAAAGCAGTCTCACCATGTGCATTGTGGGGACGAAGCGCGGCCCGACCCGACCTGGAGGTAACCAAAGAGTTTGAACCTCTGAGTAGGAACGGGCCGAGCACGCCTCGCAACTGCCGAACATGGTACAGATCTCGCCATGTACACCATGCGGTGTAGAGCGGGGCCCACGCCAAGTCTGGAGGTATGCACAAAGCCCGAACACCCCGGATACGCCGGGTATCGGAGCCAAAACGTGCACGAACCGCCGGGCAGGGAGTGAGCCGAACGCACCAAATGGATGTTGAATATGGTTAAACTCCAGTTTGGAAATTTTAACGAATTCGCCCGGGTACCCCAGTAGGTGGGGGTACTCGGGCGTTTTTGTTTAAAAAATTTCCAGACATGGTGGGGGGCTTTTCGAGCCGAAAGAAGCTACAAGCTATATCTAGGGTCCCGAGAGAAACGAAAAGCCGACCCGGGGAGAGCCCGCTTAAAGACTCTCTGGTAACACCGTCCAGATGCAGATCATTAGTGCTGGGTAATGATCGAAGAAAGACAAATCCCCAGTACCCAAAATATTGATGAATGGAACTTGTAGTTAAAGATTCCGGAGTAATAGCCCCCCATTCGGATCTCCGGGAGGGGGCTGCTTCAAGCGACATCATCGGCGAACAAGGGCCGCCATCGATATCACGGGCACTGTCCAGGATGAAAATAACACCGAGCTACGGCTCCAATTCCCTGTGGAGGGCCAGATAGACTGCGTGGCGTGCCGCTCGGTGAACAGAGTCACGTTTCTAAACGTGGCTAAGGACGCCGAGAAGCACGCCCAGACGGAACACCAACGCCTAAAGCTCGTCTGGGAATGTCGGGGTTGCAAACGGGATTTCCCAGGGTGGAAGAATGTTAATGTGCATAAGTCCAAATGCATGGGAGAGCCGCCTAGGGAGACTGGAGAAATCCAGTGCTCCGGTTGCGACAGGCGGTTCAGCTCGAGGAGGGGTTGCTCGACCCACGAAAGGTCGGCGCACCCAAACCTCAGAAACGAAGCACGCATAACATCAGCGGAGCCAAGAGCACCGGTCCAAGGGCTAAGAACATCCGCTCTGAAGAGCTGGACCGTAGCAGAGGAAAAGCTGCTTGAAGAACTAGAAACCGAGCATGCGGGCAAAAGGCACATTAACAAAATTCTCGAACCTAGCTTCCCCGGCAAGACCAACAAACAGATAAGCGACAAGCGCGCGGATCTCAGGAAAAGGCGAGCAAGGCAGGAGGGCCGGGCAAACGCAGTACTGGAACCCATCCACCAACAAAGGGCAAACAACAGAACCAGAACGGATGAGCCTCGAATTGACGAGGAGCTCTCCGATGAGACATTTATACTAGAACGAGTCTTTAAGACCGGTCCTGAAGTAGAATCGGGGGAGAACGGCGATGAGGTGGCTTGGAGGCGTGCTTTGATAGTCTCGGCTATCGAAGCATACCACAAGCTGAAGGATAGACTCCGAGATAGGAGGCACCAGGCGATCGGGAGGCGAGTAGCAATACTCGCGGAAAAGATCAGAGATGGAGCCCCGGAAAATATCACGGAGATCCAGAAAGGCCTCGAGACAGCGATCAAAGATCTGACCGCTTTAGTCGTTAAAGCGAAGACCCACGTGAGGGGTCGGCCACCAAAATCAGTTAACGAGGTGGGCAGAAAGGAAACACGCACCCAACGTAGAAAGCGAAACTACGAGAGAGTCCAACACCTGGCAGAAAAGGACATGAAGCTCCTTGCCGAAATCCTTGTCAAGGATGGACTCGAAGACTTCGAGGAAAGACAAGCCACCCTTCCACAGAGTAGGGCCATAGAAGAGCTATATAGCCAACTATGGGGCACAAGGGAAGCCACAAACTTCCCAGAATCCTGGGGTCAAAAGGTAGAAACGCTTGCGGGGGTCGACACCATTCAGCCCATCACGTACAAACTGGTAAAATCCCGATACGGAAGGTTAAAAGCTAAGACAGCTGCCGGGACCGATGGAGTGAGGAAGACGGATCTGGCGGATCAAACCTTAGTTATTCTGACCGTCATCTTCAACTGTATCCTGGCAATTGGTTACTACCCGATAAGCTGGAAACTTAACAGAACAACACTTATCCCCAAAGTGGGAAAGGAGCTGACCTCCGCTGCCAACTGGAGGCAAATTACCATCAGCTCAGTGATAAGTCGTTTATACTCAGGCATAATCGACGAAAGTCTAAGGAGAAACGTAAGATTCTCCTATAGACAGAAAGGTTTCACAAGCGAGTCGGGTACAACCAACAACATAGCATTGCTGTCGCACGTACAGGCTAGTATGAAGGAAGAGGGAGGCGGGGTATGTTCAATACTGGACATATCCAAAGCCTTTGACACAGTTCCCCACGGGGCACTGTCCCCGGCACTTCGGCGTCTGGGTGTTCCAACATACATAGCCAAGTACATAAGCGACTGCTATGCAGGATGCAAGACGGAGATTGAAGGGTCGGAAGGAACGGTAGCTGTAGAGCTCCTAAGGGGCGTGAAGCAAGGTGATTCGATGTCCCCATTCTTGTTCAACGCGGTCGTGGACCCGATACTTACATACCTCGAGGAAAGGAATAAGGGAATTTCCGTAGGCGGTGGAAAGGTCTCGGTCCTCGCATTCGCAGACGATCTGACCCTGGTTAGTCGTACTGTTGAGGATGCAAGGGATGACATCTTAAAAACCGTGAACTTTTTCAACATGCTAGGAATGAACCTGTCTATCGCTAAATGTTGCGCCTTTAGGATCAGGTCTATGCGCAAAACATGGGCGATAGAAAATCCCAACCTGACGATCAAGGGCGAGGAAGTACAGTATGTGAGACCTGACCAGAGCTACCGTTACTTGGGGATCGACTTTACTCCCTGGAAAGGGAGTATCTCCGGAGGCAGCTCTCTCCGGAGTTACGTTGACTGCTGCAAACGGGTTCAAGGCGTTCAAACCCTCAAACCCATGCAGAAACTAAGGTTGATAATAGATTTTATCTACCCCAAGTATAGACACGGTCTGGTAAATGACGCGCCATCAAAAACGGCACTCAAACAAGCTGATAACGAGGTCCAGCAAGTTATCAGAAAAATCTTTCATTTACCGGAGTCAACAACCGAAAGGCTGTTCTACACTCGAACTAGAGACGGAGGGCTAGGTGTTCCCAGAATGGAGTCAGACGTGCAGTTCGCTGTACTGAAAACGCAAGCCTCAATGGCGGAGTCGAAAGACCTCATCATTCGAAGACTCGCGGAGGACACCAGATGGGAAAGGGCAGCCCAAACGGCAGCCCACCACCTCCGTATCCAGTGGCCCCTGAGTCCTACTGAGTATGACCAAGAGAAAGTTCGCAACAAAGACCGCGAACACGAGGCCTGGGTTCAACTTAAATCTCAAGGTCAAGGAGCTCAGTACTACAAAGACGGAGGCATCTCGCATGAGTGGTTAAGATGCGGTGACCTTCTGAAGCCTCACAGAATGATTACCGCACTAAGGTTCCGAACAAATACGTACGATAATCGCACCTCTCTCGCGAGAGCTGGATACGAGGGCCCTGTCACGAGTAGACATTGCAAACTCAGGCCGGAAACCCTGAGTCACGTCATCGGAGGGTGTGCAAGCGTGAAAGGTGCCGTGATAAACAGGCATAACGAAATCCAAGATATCGTAGCCGGAAAAATCAGGAAAGAGCACCCTAACGCTACACTCCTTGTCGAACCTACTTACTGCACGCCTTCAGGTGAGCGCCGGAAACCGGACTTGGTAGTGAACAACCAGGGAAGGGTCTTCGTAATCGATTTCGCGGTCCGTTACGAAGATGAAGGCACACTTGAAGAGGCAAGGGCAGAGAAGGACACTAAGTACAGAGAAATACTCGAAGTGGCAAGAAACGAGGCGAGGGCGGAATCGGCCAGCGTGGTTCCAATAATAATTGGTGCCCGCGGTATAGTGCCGAAAGCGACCCGTGACGCACTAAAGGCCTTGGACATTTATGACCGGGAGATAGTGCTCACGCTCTCGTTGACAGCACTACGAAATTCTCTGGAAATTGGACAGACGTTTTTAGACTCCGTTCCCCGAGCGGTTCCGGACGTCTAACCTTGGCGCAATTCTTGCAAAATTCAAAAGCCCTATATCTACTCTTCAAATTCTCTTCTACAGACTCAAGCCATCACTTTTCTATCCCCAAATTTTCGACAGTTCAGGGCCCTACCAGTCGGCTTTAAATGCTGGGAAGGTCGGACAGTGGGTCGTGAGATCATGCGCGAGGCGAGGCCTTGGCTAAATGATGATGGCCGACTGGAAGATGGTCTGATAGCCAAATGCCTCGTCATCTAATTAGTGACGCGCATGAATGGATTAACGAGATTCCCTACTGTCCCTGAGTGTTTACTGTCGATGTGTACGGACGTGTGGCAATTGTGAAAAGAGTATAGGAATCAGCATATGGAATTAATAGTTAATAGGAAAATCAAAACTTTGACTCTGTTCAAAGTAGATATAGCGTGGTTAGGAAAATAGCACTGTGGAGTACAGGAGCGATTCCCTTCGCTGGAACGTGGAAAGTCGTCTTTCCTAACACAAGGGATTCAGAAACCAAACTAAGTACTTCGTGAGGTCTTCAAGTCGTAGCATTCCATCAAATGCTCGACGAGTGAAAAAAAGACTGTGATAGGACACGAGTGATAGCAGTAGTTCACGTGTTTTTCCAAACAGAAAGCGAAAAACACCAGAGTATTTCCGAACGAGGACAGGAGCTCGATCAGGGCAACAGAAACACGTGGAGGTATACGAGAACCATAATTGTTAGGACAATTAACGACAAAAGTGCTCCGCGAACAATTAGTTGCTTTATTCTAAGCAATTAATTTGCGAGAGTAATTTATTGCAAACTGGTCATAGCTATTGCAGTCGGTCATATTTATTTCCGCTCGAGCTATACAGGGAGGAAAGAAAGTGTCGACATCACATACGAGGAGCAGTGAAAGGAAGGAGATACGCAGGAAGGAGTGAAGAATAATCTGCAGTATACAGGGAAGAACAGCGCGGAGTGCCGCTCAGACCTATATACAGGGAGAAACAAAAGTCAGTACAGGGGCCAGGAGAGTGATAGAGAAGCAGCATAAGTGGTAGGAGTAACCACCCCCCCCCCCAACCCCCCTTTTTTTTACCCCCTACCCTCCACCTTTTTTTTTCTCTACCCCCCCTACCCACCAACTTTTTTTTTTTTTTTGGAACACCCCGGTGGAGGAACGGGATGAAGCGGAGCAATGAAGACGAGGACGGTGATACTCCGGAGTTCGCACTCCGGAGTAGCAAAACGCTCAGGACTCCAACCAAGAAAGACGAGGCGTTGGTCATGAACGAGAGAAAAAAACTGAAACAAGCCATGGAAGAAATACTGAGCAAGAGCACAGAGGCTCTCACACAAGTCTTCGAGAAATCAGTGGAACAGTTGAGCGACACTGTCAATGAGTCGCTGGCTAGGATTGGGCAAAGCACACCGAAGGGGACAGACAATCACACTGGCATTAATACAATGGAACAAGATGGGATAGAAGAAATCCATAAATCTGGCATACACATCAGGAAACATATAGACGGGATTGAGGAGGCTACCACCAGGTATCAGTCCGGGCAGGTACAGTTTAATAGAACGGAACAAGCTGCAGTCAGGCAACATTTAACGGCCATCGACCACGAGGTAGCCAAGATCGTCGAGACCTGCCTCAAGGAGATCTCCAGCCTGAGAGAGGAGAGAGACAGAGCAACGGCGAGAATGAATGTACTAGAGGAGAGGGCAAAAGGGATGAACGAAAGGCTCTGTGGAATGCAAGGTATTGAGGCCGTCGTGGAAGGACTAGTGGAACAATCTAGAACCACATACGGACAGCTTGAAATCATGTATAAGTGGATGAGGGAGATGAAGGCATCCATAAATAGACCACTACCGTCCAAGCGCCTTGCTCGCCAGGCGCAGACCCCCGACGCTGGTGGTGTCGAGCAGACGGACACGGAGACTGAAGATGTCCCTACCGCGACCGACGGCGAACGACCCACCACTGCGATGGAGACGGACGCGGACACGGAGGCGGGTTTTGTCGTCAGCAAGAAAAAAAAAGGAGAACAAAAAAGAGAAAAGACAACAAAAGGAGTTATGGTGAAGTCACGGACATTAAAGAAAGGGCACCCAGAACCAGGGAAGGGTGGAAAACCCCACCCCGAATTAATGAACTGGTAATTGAACCCGCCTCTGACGACGCGTCGGTCAACACCGGCAGGATCGTGAGGGAGGCGCTGGAGAGGATGGGCTGCATGGGCGAAATGTCCTACGCGAGGGTCCTCAAAAGCAAGAAAGTGGTACTTGGAACGAAAGGGGAAGAAAGTGGATCCAAAATACGACAGGCGATTGCGCAAGCTGAGCAGGTCAGGGTCAGGGATGGGGGGGTTAACCCCACCCTGCTCCTGACTGGCATTGAACAAGAATACGATCTCGATGGTCTTCGCCAGGTGATTGCCACGCAGAATGGCGGCCTTTGCGAGAACTGGTCAAAAACTGATTGGGACAGTATCAAAATACTGTATAAGAAGAAATGTCTCAATAGCCCATGGAAGCAGAACTGGCTGCTCGAGTGTTGCCCGAGAGTATTTAGGGCCCTAATGAAGGAAGGGGCGATCATGATTGATTTGAATTATGTGTATGTGGAGGAACACACCACAGTGGTCGTGTGCTACAAATGCTGCAGATTTGGGCACACGGCCAAGGTATGCAAGGGTGATGCCACTTGTAGCAAGTGCGCAGGGAAACATGAAGGAAAAGATTGCAAAGAGAACAGGCCTCTTGACTGCATAAATTGCAAGAGAGTGGGCCTTGTAGAAAGGAAACACGCAGCCTTTGACAGCAAGTGCCCGGTATATAAAAAGAGAGTGGAAGAGCAAAGAGGGCGGGTAAGATACATTCAAAGTGATGCAATTTAACGCCGGCAGGGGCAAAGCGGCCACGCACCTTGCCCGCGGTTTTGCGGAGGAATGGGGCATCTCCATTGTATGCCTGCAAGAACCGTGGGTGAGGGAGGGCCCCCTGGCATGGCTGGAGCAAAACTGATGGTGGCACACATACAAAAGTTAGAATATGGATTAGAGACGGAATCGATTGCTCTTCAATTGCTGATCAAAGGCTGAAGAAAGAGACCTGCACTTGCGTCGAGTGGCTATTGAAAGGAGGAAGAAAGGTAAGGCTCATGAACCTCTATGAAGTTCCAGGGAGAGAATGTAGCGAAGCATGTCGGCTAGCGCTCGCATGCTTCGACGAATGGAAGGGCATGAAAGTGTTGGTGGGCGACCTTAACGCCAAAAACGTGGCGTGGGGGGGTGACATCAACGATGAGAGAGGCAGAGAAATATGGGACTGGATAAATGAGAACGGATATATGCTGGTGAACGAGAATGACTGTGCGGCGACCTTCTCCAGCACCAGGGGAGAAAGTTGGATAGATCTAACGATCTGCGAAAATGTTAACGTGAACGCATGGATAGTGCATGAGGAAGAATCTATGAGCGATCATAGGATGATCAGCTTCCAACTCGCAGAGGGACCTACCATTAGAGCAGTGAAAAGCATGGACGTCAGCAGAGCTAACTGGGATATGATCAAGGCCTCCATTGCAAGGTACGACATAAGACCCATCAACAGCTTAGAAGATCTAGAGATAGAGGCAGAAAGGATGCAGAATGCTCTTGCGGGTGCCTGCAGAAGGGCCATCCCACGGACTGCAGGTAATAATGACAGGGAGAACGAATGGTGGAGCGTGGATCTGGACAGAGTCAGGACGAATGTGAGAAGACTCAGGAGGCGATGGCAGTCTACCATTAATGAAGCAGAAAGAGAGGACATGCTAACTAGATATAAAAGAGAGAGAAACACATACAAAAGACTAATAAGGGAAAAGAGAATAGAATATATTAAAGACAAAATCGACAGACTACAGAGAGACGGACCATGGGACAGACTGCATCGCTTCCTGGAGGATGATAGAGCTAGGGAAATTCCCGGGTCGGTGCTCATGGATGACGGAAATTACACGGGGGGGCAGGATGAAACCAGTAAGTATTTGCTGGCAAAGTACTTCCCCCCGGACTCCGCAGACATGGACACCGAAGTCAGGGGCGCGTCGAGGGGGGCTGAGGTGGACTGGGCCGCGACTGCCGAGCCGGCCTTTGGCGAGAAAGAGATTGTAGCGGTCTTGGACGGACTGGAGAATGGCAAGGCAGTCGGCGTGGACGGGGTGCCGAATGAGGTCCTGAAGCGTCTGGCCGAGGATATGGTCCCACTCATTGCCGGGACGCTCAACGCGTCACTGACGTTCGGGACTTTCTCGAAGGTATGGAAAAAAACCAAGGTTGTTTGGATCCCTAAGAAGGACGGAAATCCCAGGCCTATTAGCTTGCTACCAGGTCTGGGGAGGAAACTGGATAGACTCTTAAACGGGAGGCTACAATCTTGGTGTGAGAGGCACGGGTTGTTCTCGGGGAACCAATATGGTTTCAGAACCGGGAACGACACCAGCATGGCAGTTGGCAGAATGATAGAATGCATCCGGAGCAACAAAGGGAAGGGGTGGCACACCGCGGTCGTTGCGCTGGATCTATCCAACGCATTCAACGCGGCGTGGCCGTCCCACCTTGAGCAGATTATGGCTATAAAGGGTATACCTGCACGTCTAGGGAGAACGTGCATGGACCTCGTGAGGGGAAGGGAGGTCTGCAGCGGGGGGGTGAGTTCCTGGGTTACACGGGGATGTCCCCAGGGATCCGGCCTCGGCCCCACGCTGTGGACCCTGGTGATGGAAGGCTGGTTCGAAAAAATGGACAGAATAAATCAAGAAGAATACGAGAAGGTGAACGCAGGCATACCTCGCGAGGCCCATGCACCGACCGAGATGGTCCACGCGCAGGCATACGCTGACGATCAAATTCTGGTCATCGGGGGTCCCTCTGCGAAAGCCATCGAGAAGAAATGGGAGGTAATCTGGGGGCCTGCAAGAGCTGGGAGGAAGAATCTTGGGCAATGTACAACTCAAGAAAAACAGAGTACATGTTCATCCCAGCTCGCAAGGTGCTGAGAAGTCCTATGATCGAGGCGGATGGGGTCAGACTGGAGACGAATGAAAGGATCAAGTGCCTCGGGATTGTGGTCGACAGGGGGTTGCTCTTTATCGATCACATGAAGGAGGTGCGGAAGAAAATGGGTTCCCTAGCAGGGAAAATGCGCAGATGGACGGGTAAGGAGAGGAATGTTAGAAGAGAGTGTATCAGAATTCTGTACGACAGGGTGGCCAAGCCAGTCCTGTTGTACGGAATTGACGTTTGGGGTAGCAGATGTACGGATACTAGAGTGGTCAGGCAGATGGGTGCCGCGCAGCGTCCATTCCTTCTAGCAATCTGCGGGGCGTACCGCACGGCTCCCACGGCCGCGCTGTGCGTGCTGGCCGGGATTCCACCCTTGTGGTTGGAGTGCAAGGTCAGGCACTCGGACAGGGAGGCTCACGCCGCGCGGAGGGCGGAGTCGAGGCTGCGCGGTGTCGACCTGCCGTCGCCGTGGCTGTATGGGAAGGTGCTGGAGGAGGTCGACGAGATGGTAGAGGTGTATGTGGACGCGGGCAGAAGCGAAGACGGCCGCATTGGTGTTGGATGGGCTTATAAAGAGAACGGTGAGTGGATAACCGAAGGTACTCGGATGATCGGCGCTACCAACATCAATGATGCCGAACTGGGAGCCATAGAAAGGGTTCTTGAGTCTGAATGGGTCAGAGGGAGAAACATCAGGGTGGTGAGTGACTCCACATATGCAGTTGGGGCCCTGAATAAGATCGGTAAACCCAACACCAAACGAGCAGCGAAAATTGGACTAGTTCTCGAGGGTCGATATTCTGCAGGACTGAGGACCAGCATAGTCTGGGAAAGCAAGCGCAATCGCCTGAACGAGGGCAACAGAAGGGCGCATGATGTTTGTACGAGGATGATGAACGAGGACGGACCAACGTGGAAGGGCACTTGCAGTTATAGCAAGAACGAGGAGCGGAAGAGGATTAATGCAAGGGTAATAAGGGAATGGCAAGATGCGTGGGAGAATGAGAGGCAAGGCAGATTGACATACAGACTGTGCCCCCGGGTCGGACTGGACAGGATACCTCTGACTAGGAAGGCAACGCAGATCGTCACGGGGCATGGAAACTTCGCCGGCTATCTGAACAGGTTCGGTCTCGCCGGTGAGGTGCCGTGCCCCTGTGGGGCAGGATCAGATACTGCGGAACATATCCTGTTCGAGTGCGATCTGGGACGCAGGCGCGAATGGAGGGAGAGACGTGAGCGGCTGGAAGGGATCCTTGGGGCCTTAAGGTTGAGAAACAACGAAGGGATTGATACTAGGTGGACAGATTTCATCAACGAATTGAGCGAGGACCTCGTGGAAGATGAGGAACCTTTCGGGCCTGATCTATGATTGGATGCTGGTGGTTGCTTCGTCAACTCCCAGCGCGTATTAGTTGTCGGTCGCGTGCGCACTCGCACGCATTCTTGTATATCCAAAGGAAATAATTTTTTTTTATATTGAGCTAAGAATTAGTAAAGGAAAAAAAATATAAAAAAGGGCTTCTTCCCCGCTGATACCCCCGAACGTGATCTGTGGCCTCAAGTGGGTCCCAGGTCGCTGTCGGGGCTGGAGAAGCGGAGGAGTAGGGGTTTCCTTGACATGGTGTCGTGAGATATTGGGTATATTTTGCTTTATGGCCGCTGGCTGGGTAAGCCGCGTTGCTTGCAACGCAACATTTCGTCTGTCTGTCCCTACCCACTATCTAGCGAAACCACTGCCAAGGGAACGGGCTTGGAAAAATTAGCGGGGAAAGAAGACCCTGTTGTATTTTTATGTTAGAATACATTTTAAAATCACCAGACGTCGTTTTATTAAATATATTTGAAATATTAAATTTTATGTTCAAGGTACATCTTGCTTCTGTCCCAGGTACATCAACCCTGTTGTACCTTGGGCAATATGTAAATTTTTTTAAATGATATTTTTTCACAAAAAAATCATTTAAATTTCTTCATAAAAAAATTTTACGACACATTTAATAGTACATACTACTCATAGAAAGGCAGTAGTTAACTAAAATAATAAGTATAAAATGTAAAAAAAAATAATTCAGCAAACTAAGTCCTAGGTACAACTGGTTCCCCTACTCTTCATGAGCCCAACATGAGCAGACGGGATAGAAGGCGGCGGGAATATCGACTCACTCAGGAGTCTTATAAGAATCACGAAGCGCAGTGCGCGCGACGAATCTTGGATGGAGAGCGAGGCGAACCGGAGATTAACATCGAAGGTGAGACCTTCCACCAGTACTGAGTGGGTCCACCAATGCGCGATCCTGGACCTTTGGAGCTACCTCGGAGTCAAGTTTATTGGTACGAGGGTGGATGGGGTCAGGGTCTCGCTGGCGAACGAGCTGGATCGTCTAACCAAGGCGCCGTTGAAGCCTCAGCAGCGTCATCACATACTCCGACAATACCTTTTGCCGAGACACATCCAGTCGTGGGTGTTAGGTAGGGTAACGTCGGCGTATTTAAAGAGGTTGGATGTGACGGTTCGAGCGGCGGTGAGGCGCTGGCTACACCTGCCTAAGGACGTGACGGTGGGATATTTCCACTGTCCCGTGCGGGTGATGACGCAATGTGATTTCTGCCCAGTGCTCTGAATGTCAACGTGAAGAAATTCAAGCGAGCGCGGGTAAACAGTAACTATGACTCTCTTACTGGCGGGAGTAACTATGACTCTCTTAAGGGGGGCCTTCTCGGTGTGAGTGCCGGGGGGGGTTCCCCTATTTTTATTTTAGGGGATTTCTTTCCCTACACTTTCCATCGAGTGGCCCCCGGCGGGGGTCTTAGTTACTAATGGCCAGAAGGGGACTCACCTTCTCCTGATGGCAAGTCGCCGACACCTCCTAGTGGTACCGCCAGGAAACGCCCTTTTGGGTAGGCTAACGTCGGCGGCGAAAACCAAGTGCATATCCACCGAGCTAGAAATGGGGAAAGTACGCTTCATGCCTACCCAACCCATGACTGGTTCTGCCTGTGTCGGCCTATCATGGCGGGCGTGCCGGTTCCTTCGGGTACTGCAAACGGGCACAGGATCGGCGGTATGGGGCTGCCAACCCCTAACCCGCTTAAATTTCACAAGGAAGCACAGAACGAAGAGAAAACAATTCGACAAGGGCTCGCCACCGGGCGGGTTTACTTCCAGGGGAGGGTAATCGTGAGCACGATAACGGCGGAGATGATAGCCCGGATAGCTCGTCTTCGGATGAGCTTCCAGAGAGCTACCAATGTGACCACTGTTTTCGGAGCTTTCCGACCAAGATCGGTAGATCAGTACACGCACAGAGGGCACATCCGATCGAGTACAATCAGGGAATTAACGTGGGGAGGGTGAAGGCCCGTTGGTCCGAGGAAGAAGTACGGGTAATGGCTCGTTTAGAGGCCCAGTTAACTCGAAGGGGAGTGAGATTCATGAACCAAGAGTTGCTTGGCCTGATGCCGGATAGATCGCTAGAGGGAATCAAAGGTAAGCGCCGTGAGGCGCACAGCCTAGCTGAAAGCATCAACTGGGAGGGTCTGGGCGACAGGGCAGGGTCACTTCGTGCACTTGTCGACGAAAGTGCGCGGAGGGATGTCACGGAGTCACTCTTAGAGTGGATCCGGGGCGTCCTTCCGCGTCCCAAGGAGATGAGTGGCGCTAGACGCGGACGTACTCTTCATGAGCCCAACATAAGTAGACGAGATAGAAGGCGGCGGGAATATCGACTTACCCAGGAGTCTTATAAGAATCACGAAGCGCAGTGCGCGCGACGAATCTTGGATGGTGAGCGAGGCGAACCGGAGATAAATATCGATGGTGAGGCCTTCCACCAGTACTGGCGTGGAGTCTTTGAGACTCCTAGCCAGGAATACGTGGCGCCAAATGCGGTGGCTCCCGGCGAGACCCACAACGAACTGTGGGGGCCGATCACCTCTGAGGAGGTCGATCGTGCTTTCGTCGCAAACTCTAAGGCTCCTGGGCCTGACGGTATTCAGCCTAGGGACTGGAGGAAAATACCCAGCCCTATAATTGCCATGCTATTCAACTGTCTAATGTCGAGAGGGGGACTACCTGAGGCACTTTGTGCGTCCAGAACGGTCTTCATCCCCAAGCGCATTGGGGAGGACCGAGAGGCACAACCGGCCGATTTTAGGCCTTTGACGATACCCAGTGTCATTGTAAGACACTTTCACAAGATTCTGGGTACCAGACTCGGCAACATTGAGGGGATCCTGAGCGACGAGCAGAGGGCTTTCAGGAGGAAGGTTGATGGAATTGCAGAGAACCTCTGCGTTCTTAATTCCGTCCTCAGGGAAGCAAGAAGCGGGATAAAGACGGTTCATCTGGCCACTTTGGACGTGTCCAAGGCCTTTGATACCGTCTCGCATGAAGGCCTTTTCGATGCGTGTCGACTAGCTGGTATTCCGAATTCTATGATCGCGTATTTAAGGGACGTGTATGCTAATGCATACACGTCGTTGAATTGTCCAAATACCGAAGGGCAGGGTATCGAAAATCGCCCGGTAAAGCCGAGACGAGGAGTGCGTCAGGGTGATCCACTTTCGCCATTACTGTTCAGTCTCGTTATCGATCGTGCGTTACTGGCACTAAATAGAGACGTTGGGTTCAGGATGGGGAACGAACGTATTTCCTGGTTGGCGTTCGGGGATGACCTGATATTGTGCTCAACTTCCAAGGTCGGTCTCCAACGCAACCTAAACGTGTTGGACGCAGAGCTGAGCCGGTACGGACTTTTGCTAAATCCGGCTAAGTGTAAAATCCTATCCGTGGTAGCGTCGGGTCGCGACAAGAAGGTCAAGATCGTGGACTCGCCCACCTTCCAATTACGAGGTGAGTGGGTCCACCAATGCGCGATCCTGGATCTTTGGAGCTACCTGTGTGGTCTCGGTAGTGTAGTGGTTAGCATATCTGCCTATCAAGCGGAAGGCCGGGGTTCGAATCCTCGCCGGGCCACCGTGCTGGGTAATCGCACGTTAAAAGGTAAGGCCTCGTTGATCCATTGCTCGCACAAGTTTCGACTTCTGAGGGTTGACGTTCGTCAGCTGGTTAACGATAACGAACAATTTTAGAACAACAACAATTTTTTAGAACCTCGGAGTCAAGTTCATTGGTACGAGGGTGGATGGGGTTAGGGTCTCGCTGGCGAACGAGCTGGACCGTCTAACCAAGGCGCCGTTGAAACCTCAGCAGCGTCTTCACATACTCCGACAATACCTTTTGCCGAGACACATCCAGTCATGGGTGTTAGGTAGGGTAACGTCGGCGTATTTAAAGAGGTTGGACGTGACTGTTCGAGCAGCGGTGAGGCGCTGGCTCCACCTGCCTAAGGACGTGACGGTGGGATATTTCCACTGTCCCGTGGTGTCGGGGGGTCTTGGTATCCCACGACTGTCGGAGTTTATCCCCCACTTGAGGTTACGGAGACTAATGGCACTTAAAGTGTCCACCGTACCTCATGTATCGGCTTGCGCGGGTGGGGCATTGGTCGAGATGGAAATCGCCTGGTGCCACGCTCGACTTGCTGATGTGGCGGCGCCGACGGATTCTACGAGCCTGAAGCGACGATGGGCTCAGTTGTTGCACGAGTCAGTAGACGGCGCAGGTCTACGGGAGTCGGGTGAGAGCCGACTCTCTACGAATTGGGTTCTGTCAGAGCCCATATATGAAGGGCAGCGACTTCGTGCATCACAATTGGGTTCGGTCGAACGCACTAGCAAGTGGCATGAGATGCTTCCGTGGCCGCCGGAATCGTGGCAATCTCGGAATCATGTGCCGGGCCGGATGTCAGGAGACTGAGACGGCCGGGCACATGATTCAGAAATGCTTCCGGACGCACGGCGGGAGGATCTTGCGCCACAACTGCATAGTTAAGGCTGTGGGGAATTCGTTGACAGCTAAAGGATGGACGGTGCAGTTTGAAAAGCTGTACCAGACGCCAGTGGGAACCAGAAAACCCGACATCACGGCACAGAAAGGAGATCGCATCGCGATCGTTGACGCACAAGTGGTGTCTGCCAATGACTTGAATAGGGCACACGAGGCAAAGGTGGCGAAGTACCGTAACGAAGCCCAGCTTGCGTCTATCATCGCGAGGGAAAGCCGAGGAGTCAGGCCTTGGACGGGGAGGACAATATCGGAGAATAACATCGCCTTCACTACCGTCACCGTATCTTGGCGGGGGGTTTTGAGCAGTGCGAGTGTCGGTGGACTCGAGCGCCTTGGGGTGGATGCCCGTACTTTGCGGCGTATTCCAACCATCTCGCTAAAGGGCTCTTATCTCAACTGGGTCCGATGGAATGGCATGGTCTAGGCTGCGGCCTCCGCGTACGGACTGTGTCATTTCATCGATCTAAGTTCGGTAAGGCTCACGATTAACTTCTCTTTATTTTTATAACAACGACCTCCACCGTTCACCTCATGGTGGGTCAGCGCAGCCACGCGGCGCCTTAACGCTGGTTTTAAAGTGCGCGTGTAATGACGTGGTGGTTTTTGATTTGTTCGGCGGCTTTCTACTTTCTGGCCCAGCCCGGACGAAAGGACAACTGGTGTCTCAAGGTGTCGGAGCAGGGGCGCTGGGAGTCTCGGAATCCAGGTTGGTAGCATGATGATAAGGTGTTAGACACAACGACATCGTGTCTTTGACCGGCCGTCGTATACGTCTTTTCCACCACCGTTCTGATAGCCAAATGCCTCGTCATCTAATTAGTGACGCGCATGAATGGATTAACGAGATTCCCACTGTCCCTACCCACTATCTAGCGAAACCACTGCCAAGGGAACGGGCTTGGAAAAATTAGCGGGGAAAGAAGACCCTGTTGTATTTTTATGTTAGGATACATTTTAAAATCACCAGACGTCGTTTTATTAAATATATTTGAAATATTAAATTTTATGTTCAAGGTACATCTTGCTTCTGTCCCAGGTACATCAACCCTGCTGTACCTTGGGCAATATGTAAATTTTTTCAAATGATATTTTTTCACAAAAAAATCATTTAAATTTCTTCATAAAAAAAATTTACGACACATTTAATAGTACATACTACTCATAGAAAGGCAGTAGTTAACTAAAATAATAAGTATAAAATGTAAAAAAAAAATAATTCAGCAAACTAAGTCCTAGGTACAACTGGTTCCCCTACTCTTCATGAGCCCAACATAAGCAGTTAGGATAGAAGGCGGCGGGAATATCGACTCACTCAGGAGTCTTATAAGAATCACGAAGCGCAGTGCGCGCGACGAATCTTGGATGGAGAGCGAGGCGAACCGGAGATTAACATCGAAGGTGAGACCTTCCACCAGTACTGGCGTGGAGTCTTTGAGACCCCTAGCCAGGAATACGTGGCGCCAAATGCGGTGGCTCCCGGCGAGACCCACAACGAACTGTGGGGGCCGATCACCTCTGAGGCCGATCACCTCTGAGGAGGTCGATCGCGCTTTCGTCGCAAACTCTAAGGCTCCTGGGCCTGACTGTAGGAAAATACCCAGCCCTATAATTGCAATGCTATTTAACTGCCTAATGTCGAGAGGGGGACTACCTGAGGCACTTCGTGCGTCCGGAACGGTCTTCATCTCCAAGCGCATTGGGGAGGACCGAGAGGCACAACTGGCCGATTTTAGGCCTTTGACGATACCCAGTGTCATTGTAAGACACTTTCACAAGATTCTGGGTACCAGACTCGGCAACATTGAGGGGATCCTGAGCGACGAGCAGAGGGCTTTCAGGAGGAAGGTTGATGGAATTGCAGAGAATCTCTGCGTTCTTAATTCCGTCCTCAGGGAAGCAAGAAGCGGGATAAAGACGGTTCATCTGGCTACTTTGGACGTGTCCAAGGCCTTCGATACCGTCTCGCATGAAGGCCTTTTCGATGCGTGTCGACTAGCTGGTATTCCGAATTCTATGATCGCGTACTTAAGGGACGTGTATGCTAATGCATACACGTCGTTGAATTGTCCAAACACCGAAGGGCAGGGTATCGAAAATCGCCCGGTAAAGCCGAGACGAGGAGTGCGTCAGGGTGATCCACTTTCGCCATTACTGTTCAGTCTCGTTATCGATCGTGCGTTACTGGCACTAAATAGAGACGTTGGGTTCAAGATGGGGAACGAACGCAGTTCCAGGTTGGCGTTCGCGGATGACCTGATATTGTGCTCAACTTCCGTAGTAGCATCGGGTCTCGACAAGGAGGTCAAGATCGTGGACTCGCCCACCTTCAAATTACGAGATGAGTGGGTCCACCAATGCGCGATCCTGGACCTTTGGAGCTACCTCGGAGTCAAGTTTATTGGTACGAGGGTGGATGGGGTCAGGGTCTCGCTGGCGAACGAGCTGGACCGTCTAACCAAGGCGCCGTTGAAGCCTCAGCAGCGTCTTCACATACTCCGACAATACCTTTTGCCGAGACACATCCAGTCGTGGTGTAATGTAGGAATATAACACTCAGTATTAGAATATTGTGTTGATGCTGATACCGCTAGTATAATAACATTACTGTAATCATAACAATTTATATGGACTAAGCATTATTGTGTAAACCAGAAAAACCAGGTCGAACCTGGGGTTCAATGATTGGATTTGATGATTATACTTTCTACCTGCAACATGAAAGGGAGTTTGATTTACCCTTCTAACCAAAATCATTACATGGCGATCCTGCCATCCAAATTTTAAGTCAGTCAAATGAGAAGTACTATAAAATGGACCAGATGGATATTCTGACGATCTAAGATGGGAAGTGCCAAGTCAAAAGAGGAAATAGTTATTCAAGCTCTTCAAGTTAGATTAATTTCAGCCAAACAAGGCGATAAATCTATTTCTGAATTTGGTAAGGAACTGGAAGATATCTTGGTAAATTTGACACTTTCTCAGGCAGATGGCGATTCAAGTACTTTTGACATTCTGAGACCTATTAACGAGAAATTAGCTGTACAAAGGTTTGCAAGCGGTCTTAGAAATCAAAAGCTTAGCACAATCGTCTCAGCCAGGAATTTGACATTTTTAAAAGATGCCATAAGAGCGGCGCAAGATGAAGAGATTGCTTTTCAAAACAATAATCAACAAATTTTCAACATATCTAGGGGAAGCAGTGGTTTTCCAAGGAATCCTAGGGGTTGCCATAGATCAGGAAGGTATTTTCGAAATAATAATTTCAATAGAAGCTCTAACAACAACAATAATTTCAATGCCAGTAATTTTAATAATCGTAATTCGCATTTTCGTCAATACAATCGTGGTCAAGGTAATGGGAATCCGTCAGGTCAGCGTTATCAGGGAGGTCACAGAGGACGTTCATTAGCTAGAGGGTTTCGTGGAAATTCGCGACACATAAATTTTGCTGAAACTGAAGTTAATGTAGGTCAGGGAGCATCAAATATCTCAGATAATCAGCACACTTTTTTTCGTCCCTAATGATGTAAACAGTGTAGACACGGATAGTAATATTTTTACTTATTCGACAAACTATTCAAATTCCGTTTTCTTTCATGTAAATAATAAAAAATTAAGATTTTTAATAGATACCGGAGCGTCATTGTGCGCACTTAAAGTAAAATACTTAGACCCCACAATACCTGTACAGAAAGAAAATCTTGAAATTAAAGGCATAGGAGGTAGTTTGGTTTCCGTAGGGAAAGTATACTTGAATCTTGCTATCAAAGACATAAAATTTAGGGAAAAATTTTATGTGTTTAATTCTTTAGAATGTGATGCCGATGGGATTATTGGCAGAAATTTTTTAAGAAAGTATAAAGCTAATTTAAACTATGAGGAAAATACTCTAGCTCTGATTAAAGATGAAAAGAGAATCCTATTAGATTTAAATACCAGTGATAGCCAAATTCTAACGTTACTTCCTAGATGTGAAAGTATTCAATATATTGAGACAGGGTTAGTTGAAGAATGTGTGGTTTTGCCGAGTGAATTATGTCAGGGAGTGTTCGTGGCCGGTGTGATTGCGCAACCGAATAACGGAAGAATTCCTGTTAGAATTTTGAATACGCGGGAAAGTGAAGTACAATTGAGAAATTGTTTGCCAAAAATTGAAAAATTAAGCGATTATAATTGTTGTCAGTTTACTTCTCAAAACATATCAAGCAATCGAGTAAAAGATCTATTTGATATGCTCAAACTCGGATATTTAAACGGAGAGGAGAAAAATTCAATAGAAAAGCTATGTGCAAAGTTCGCAGACGTATTTCACATGCCAGGGGATAGACTATCTGTGACAAATATTTATAAACAGTCAATTCAGGTTAAACCAAATACTCAACCGGTTTATATAAAACCTTATAGACTTCCCCAGTCACAAAAAGAGGAAATAAATAGGCAAATTTCACAAATGTGCGCGGATGATATAATTGAGAGGGCGCAGAGCGAATGGTCATCTCCCGTTTTGTTAGTACCAAAAAAAGGACCATCAGGTGAAAAGCGTAGCAGACTTGTTTTGGATTACAGATTTTTAAACCGCAATTTGGTAGATATTAAATGGCCTATAGCAAATGTAGTGGATATATTAGACTCTCTTGCAGGAGCTCTTTATTTCTCACATTTAGATTTAAGCCAGGGTTATTATCAGGTTGAACTAGATGAGCAAAGCAAAAAACTAACCGCTTTTACAACGGATCGCGGCCAATGGCAGATGAAAAGGCTGCCAATGGGGTTGAAAGTTAGCCCCAGCGCATTTTCTAGACTAATGACAATCGCGATGGCGGGTTTAAATTATGAAAAATGCTTTGTTTATCTTGACGATCTTATAGTCTTTGGGAGAAATCTACAGGAACATAACAAAAATCTTATGGATGTTTTTAGTAGACTTCGTAAAGTAAATTTAAAATTGAATCCTATGAAATGTGAATTTTTGAAAAAAGAAATCCTTTATTTAGGTCATATTGTTAGTGATAAGGGAATAGCTCCTGATCCAGAAAAAATTAAAGCTTTAAACGAATATCCTACCCCAAAAAGTGCGGATGAAGTGAAACGATTCGTTGCTTTTGCCAATTATTATAGGAAATTTATACCGAGATTCGCGGAATTATCTGTGCCTCTAAACAGGTTGTGCAGAAAGTATGCAAGATTTGAATGGACGGATGAGTGTAATAGTGCGTTTCAAATTTTGAAAGATGCAATGGTGCAACATCCGGTGTTAGAGTATCCTGATTTTACGGACAGTAATGAATTTATCCTCCAAACAGATGCTTCAAAGTTTGCGATTGGGGCAGTACTTTCGAATCAAAATAATAAACCAGTGGCGTATGCAAGTAGAAGTTTAAACAAGGCGGAGATAAATTATCCAGTTATTCATAAGGAACTTTTGGCTATTTATTGGGCTGTAAGACATTTTCGTCCATACTTATATGGACGTAGGTTCAAAATTTTGACAGACCACAAGCCCTTAGTGTATCTATTCAGCCTAACAGACCCTTCCAGCAGATTAACAAAATTCCGACTAGGACTTGAGGAATACGATTTTTATGTTGAATATATAAAAGGGAGTGAGAATGTTGCCGCGGATGCCTTGTCTAGAATTAAGTTAACGTCACTTGAATTGAAAAATATGAACAATGACATGATTTCTGTTATAACTAGGGGTCAGTGGAAACGTACTAGAGAGGAAGATGATGAGTCAAAAATGGATAGTCATGATGTTTGGCCTGATCAACCAAACATAGTGGAAGTCCTTAAGCAACCAAGAGATTGCACTGAGCTAGTTTTAACAAAATCATCGATAATAAAGTCGTTATCAAAAGATGTAACTGAACAAGTAGGGAATTTTTATCATGTACCATTACATCTTACCTTATATTTAAACCAAAATTCTCGATCAACATTGGCGCGAGACGAAATGTTGAGAGATTTGGCGGAAATAAGGAAGAAAGCTAACTTGAAGGAATTATATATTTTGAAAAATGAATGTAATGCAGAATTCATTAAATGGATAGGTAGAGCAATAAATGATAATGCTAATTATAAGGGGCCCCGAATAAATATTTTGCAAGGAGTTAGCAAGGTAATGGACAACGATGAAAAAAGAGTTATTTTAAATGATTTTCATTTACTTCCAACCAGTGGACATGCGGGTATAAACAGAATGATAAATAATATAAAAAAGTATTACTTCTGGCCAGGTCTATATGATGATGTGAAGAAGTTTGTAAGGAAATGTGACACCTGTCAGAAGCAAAAGTTTTCTAATCATTACATTAAACAACCAATGATGATTACTTCCACGGCGCATAACGCATTTCAGAAAGTTTATTTGGACATTGTTGGACCACTACCAACAGATTTGAATGAATTTACTTATATCCTTACGCTACAATGCGAATTAACAGAATTTGTAGAAGCATTTCCTCTGAAAAATAAAGATGCTGTGTCAGTGGCAAAGTCATTTGTGGAGAACTTTATCTTGCGATATGGAATTCCACAGGAAATTGCAACTGATAGAGGCTCTGAATTCATTTCTACTACAATGAGGGAGATTTGCAGAATTTTACAAATAAAACAGGTTCAATCAACCGCATACCATCATGAAAGTATTGGATCATTAGAAAATTCACACAAGGTCTTAGGCGCATATTTGAGAATCCAGTCCGAAAACCATGACGCAGCTTGGAGCTCATGGATTCCTTATTGGTGTTTCTCGTATAATACTACGGTACATACTGAAACGAAATATACTCCTTTTGAACTCGTTTTTGGCAAAAAATGTCATATACCTAGTAGTTTAAAAAATATCGTGGAACCTATTTACAATTTTGATAATTACCCAATAGAGTTAAAATATAGGTTACAAAAAGCCCAGGAAGACGCAAGAACTAATATATTACTTTCAAAACAAAAAAGAAAAACAGCTTATGATAAAAACATAAATCCGATTGAATATAAGAAAGGAGATTTGATTCTTGTTAAAAATGAAGGTACAAGTAATAAAATCGCCAGTCCATGTTTTCTGGGTCCATATTTAGTCGTAACGGATGAATCCCCAAATGTTAGAATAGTAAAGGATAATAAGGAAATTTTAGTACACAAAAACCGAACTAAATTATATCATAGTTAGTTATTAAGTGGTATAGATAACATTAGTGTTCTAACTAGGAGTGTAAGGGCCCTACCGATAAGAAGGTAATTTTTAAATTGAGTTTTATTCATTGAGCGCTACTATTTAGATGGGTATTTACTAGTTTGGGTTATTGAAAAATGATGGGTTGGTACTATTTGTTATTGGGTATTGATAGGTCATTTTGCACTACTTTAAAACTGAGTGTTATAAAGGATTTATTGCATGTAAGCAGTTCATTTTGATGAATTTCCATTCTAAACGAAGTGTAAATTCCTTTATTTTCCCGGGGAGGTGTAATGTAGGAATATAACACTCAGTATTAGAATATTGTGTTGATGCTGATACCGCTAGTATAATAACATTACTGTAATCATAACAATTTATATGGACTAAGCATTATTGTGTAAACCAGAAAAACCAGGTCGAACCTGGGGTTCAATGATTGGATTTGATGATTAAACTTTCTACCTGCAACATGAAAGGGAGTTTGATTTACCCTTCTAACCAAAATCATTACAGTGGGTGTTAGGTAGGGTAACGTCGGCGTATTTAAAAAGGTTGGATGTGACGGTTCGAGCGGCGGTGAGGCGCTGGCTACACCTGCCTAAGGACGTGACGGTGGGATATTTCCACTGTCCCGTGGTGTCGGGGGGTCTTGGTATCCCGAGACTGTCGGAGTTCATTCCCCACTTGAGGTTACGAGGGCTCATGGCACTCAAAGAGTACACCGTACCTCATGTGTCGGCTTGCGCGGGTGGGGCATTGGTCGAGATGGAAATCGCCTGGTGCCACGCTCGACTTGCTGATGTGGCGGCGCCGACGGATTCCACGAGCCTGAAGCGACGATGGGCTCAGTTATTGCACGAGTCAGTAGACGGCGCAGGTCTACGGGAGTCGGGTGAGAGCTGACTCTCTACGAACTGGGTTCTGTCAAAGAACCCATACATGAAGGGCAGCGACTTCGTGCATCCCAACTGGGTTCGGTCGAACGCACTTGCAAGTGGCATGAGATGCTCCCGTGGCCGCCGGAATCGTGGCAATCTCGGAATCATGTGCCGGGCCGGATGTCAGGAGACTGAGACGGCCGGGCACATGATTCAGAAATGTTTCCGGACGCACGGCGGGAGGATCTTGCGCCACAACTGCATAGTTAAGGCTGTGGGGAATTCGTTGACAGCCAAAGGATGGACGGTGCAGTTTGAGAAACTGTACCAGACGCCGGTGGGAATCAGAAAACCCCACATCACAGCACAGAAAGGAGATCGCATCGCGATCGTCGACGCACAAGTTGTGTCTGCCAGTGACTTGAACAGGGCACACGAGGCAAAGGTGGCGAAGTACCGTGACGAAGCCCAGCTTGCGTCTATCATCGCGAGGGAAAGCCGAGGGGCCAGGCCTTGGACGGGGAGGACAATATCGGAGAATAACATCGCCTTCACTACCGTCACCGTATCTTGGCGGGGGGTTTTGAGCAGTGCGAGTGTCGTTGGTCTCGAGCGCCTTGGGGTGGATGCCCGTACTTTGCGGCGTATTCCAACCATGGCGCCAAAGGGCTCTTATCTCAACTGGGTCCGATGGAATGGCATGGTCTAGGCTGCGGCCTCCGCGTACGGACTGTGTCATTTCATCGATCTAAGTTCGGTAAGGCTCACGATTAACCTTTCTTTATTTTTATAACAACGACCTCCACCGTTCATCTCATGGTGTGTCAGCGCAGCCACGCGGCGCCTTAACGCTGGTTTTAAAGTGCGCGTGTAATGACGTGGTGGTTTTTGATTTCGTCGGTGGCTTCCTACTTTCTGGCCCAGCCCGGACGAAAGGACAACTGGTGTCTCAAGGTATCGGAGCAGGGGCGCTGGAAGTCTCGGAATCCAGGTTGGTCGCATGATGAAAAGGTGTAAGGCACAACGACATCGTGTCTTTGACCGGCCGTCGTATACGTCTTTTCCACCACCGTTCTGATTGTCTGAGAAAAAACTCGCAATAAGAATAAAGATGGAATTTCCAAGTCATTAGAGGCGAGTCCTCTACCCGACACAAGTGGCCTGTTCGCTGAACAGGGGTGGAGGAGGGTCCACTTACTACCCCCCCCCCCCTTTTTTGTACCAGACGCCGGTGGGAACCCGAAAACCCGACATCACGGCACAGAAAGGAGATCGCATTGCGATCGTCGACGCACAAGTTGTCCGCCAATAGCTTGAACAGGGCACACGAGGCAAAGGTGGCGAAGTACCGTGACGAAGCCCAGCTTGCGTCCGTCATCGCGAGGGAAAGCCGAGGAGCCAGGCCTTGGACAGGGAGGACAATATCAGAGAACAACATGATCTTCACTACCGTCACCGTATCTATGAGGGGGGTTTTGAGCAGTGCGATTGTCGGTGGCCTCGAGCGCCTTGGGGTGGATGCCCGTACTTTGCGGCATATTCCAACCATGGCACTAAAGGGCTCTTATCTCAACTGGGTCCGATGGAATAGCATGTTCTAGGCTGCGGCCTCCGCGTACAGACTGTGTCATTTCATCGATCTAAGTTCGGTAAGGCTCACGATTAACCTTTCTTTTTATTTTTCATAACAACGACCTACACCGTACGACTCATGGTGGGTCAGCGCAGCCACGCGGCGCCTCAACGCTGGATTTTAAAGAGCGCGTGTAATAACGTGGTGATTTTTGACTATATCGGAGGCTTCCTACTGTCTGGCCCAGCCCGGACGAAAGGACAACTGGTGTCTCTAGGTATCGGAGCAGGGGCGCTGGGAGTCTCGGAATCCAGGTTGGATAAATGATGAAAAGGTGTAGGCACAACGACATCGTGCCTCTGAACGGCCGTCGTATATGCTCTTTTCCACCAGCGTTCTGATAGACCTTATTGCCACTTACCTAGTCCCTCACTACCAGTATAAAATAAATCTCACAGTCTCGTCCTTAAACGAGATAAGGACGATCGATAAGGAGCTGCGGGTAGTGATCAAAGAAATTCTCCACTTGCCAAATGCAACTACAAATGGGGTGTTATGTATTGTGGCAAGAAAGACGGCGGACTAGGTATCCCCAGGTAAGAATGGCTCCTAACCGCTTCAGCGACAAACGTCGCGAAATTAAGAAAAAGCAGGCGAGGTTGGAGAGGGCGAGACGAACTAGCGAGGTAGCCCACCCGGAAGCGCAAGCGGAAGGAGTAAAGGCACCAGGAGCCTTCCCTCATCTTGGGGATGACAAACACACCGAAAATGAAACAAGGTTTCCACCGTACTGGAGCGAGAAAGTGGACAAGCTCGCAGGAGTTGAAGCCTTACCACCTATCCAGTTTGGGATGGTCAAAGCGCGTCACCAAAGGCTTAAAGCGAAAACAGCCGCCGGGCCTGACGGAATGGGGAAGGTGGATCTACCGGACTGATAGTCCTGGCCCTAATCTTCAACTGCTGTCTAGCCACGAGCTATTACCCGAAGAGCTGGCGAATAAATAGAACTCCCCTTCTCCTGAAGAGCGGGAAGGACCACACCCTGGTGGCAAATTGGAGACCAATTACCATCAGCTCTGTGGTCGGTCGGCTATTCTCCGGAGTAGTCGACCAAAGCCTGAGACAGAACGTAAAGTTCTGTTATAGGCAAAAGGGATTTACCAGCGAAGCGGGTACAGCTCAAAACGTAGCGCTACTAGCGCAAGTTCTGGCGAATATGAAGGACCGCGAAGGCGGAGTCTGTGCCATGCTGGACATCACCAAAGCCTTCGACACAGTTCCCCACGGGGCACTGGATCCGGCCTTGACAAGGCTGGGGGTTCCAACATATATAGCTGAATTTGTAAGCGGTACCTACACTGGCTGCCAGACGAGGATTAAAGGAACGGGAGGAGAAGTAAACATAAAGCTACTTCGAGGAGTGAAGCAAGGTGATCCACTTTCTCCGTTCCTATTTAACGCTGTCGTGGACCCGCTATTGACCTTCCTCGAAAACCGGGACAGGGGCATTCCAGTAGGAGAACGAAATGTATCTGTGCTAGCGTTCGCAGACGACCTCACCTTGGTGGGACGTATCCTGGCGACGATTGAATATTTCGATTCCTTAGGAATGAACTTATCTATTTCCAAGTGCTGCGCCTTCAAAATAAGGACAGCGCGAAAAACTTGGGCAATAGAAGATCCCGGACTCAACATCAACGGGGAAAGAGTCGAGTTTGTAGGTCCCGACACGAGCTTTAAATACCTGGGGATTAACTTCACTCCTTGGAAAGAAATGATCTCCGGTGGCAGCTCGCTAAGGGGACTAGTGGACTGCATAAAGAGAAAGCAGGGCGTTTAAACCCGGAAACCTCTGCATAAACTAGAGTTGATCAAGACGTATGTATACCCGAAGTTCAGGTACAGTCTGGTGCTGGATCCGCCATCAAAAACGGCCTTAGCAGATGCGGACGTCAAGATCCGGCAAATCCGGCACGATCTTGCATCTGCCCGGGAGTACCACGAACTTCTTGTTCTACACTCGATTGAGGGACGGGGGCTTAGGTATCCCAAGACTGGAGTCCGACGTTCAGTTCGCTATCGTCAAAACGCGAACGGCAATGATGGAATCGAAAGATGAAGTCATTAAAGCCGTAGCGATGGAGAGAGCAGCCGAAAAGGCTGCCAAATACCTGAATATCCAGTTACCCAGAAGTATTAAAGAATGCGTCCGACCGAAGGAGTTCAACAAAGATCTCGAACACACTAACTGGGCAGAGCTAACTTCGCAAGGACAAGGCGTTTTATATGGAAGGGGAAACAGAGTTTCGCACCAATGGATAAGGAAGAATGGTCTCCTTACGCCCAGTAGGATGATCAATGCCCTCCGATTACGAACAAATACGTTCGGAAATCGCAGATCCCTGGTGAGAAGCGGATTTAACTGTCCCATCGAGTGCAGACACTGCGCGCTCAGACCGGAGACTCTGAGCCACTTCCTCGGAGGCTGTCCAAGGTGAAAGGGCCGAGTGATTAACCGACACAAAGAGATCCAATCTCTTGTAGAGGCCGAAATCAGGAAGAAATACCCTACCGCCGTCCAGCTAACCGAGCCAGAATATGTTGCGCATGACGGAGGTTGCCGAAAACCAGATCTGGTGGTAAAACACCAGGGACGGATTTTCATAGTCGACTTTGCGGTTAGCTATGAAAATGCAGGTAGCCTCGAAGAAATCGCAACGGAGAAAAGACGCAAGTACGAGGGAATAAGACGGGTGGTGGGACGTGAACAGGGGGGCACAATAGCCGAGGTAATACCAATCGTACTCGGTGCGAGAGGTATCATACCTCGAGATACCCTCCGAGGACTCAGCAAACTGGGAGTCTACGAGCGGTCGCTGATCCTCACGTTGTCGCTGACCACACTACGATGTTCCCTCAACTTCCAGTCTTTCTCTCCAATGCAAAACACTGCTTTAACTAACACCACAACTTTCTCTGGGAAGAGTCGAACCCGTAGACTAAAAATGACGGGGAAGGTCTGAAGGGGTCAGCTCCGTTGGCGAGTATGATGGCGGTCATGGCCTTAGCCAGATGCGCAAGCAACCATTAGACGTTCTGATAGCCAAATGCCTCGTCATCTAATTAGTGACGCGCATGAATGGATTAACGAGATTCCCACTGTCCCTACCCACTGGTGACGGCCCTCGATGGTAAGAGGGCCTGCGCCCGCCGGGAAAGGGGGGTTCATATTGTTCCCTCCTGCCCGGGAAGCAACCACTTGACCACCGTGCGCAAGCAGGTGCTGAGCGGGGGCTTCACGGGTCCTGGCGAGCGTACCCGGCAACCTCCACGCGGTGTCACCGGAGCTGGACACATTGCCTCTTGCTACTCCAGAGTACAAGAGCTAATGTTCCAGCACCAATGCCGACCCGGGGTGGGACAAAGCCCTCCCCGTAATAAGATAGTCAATTCCGGTAAAAGACTGACATACCGAAGTAATACCTCCGACGATAGGCCAAGAACAATGCTAAATCGGCAGTGCAGGACGGGGTCGTACAAGAGGAATTAGAATCCGGAAAGAATGCCCGAGGTCTCCTAGAGTCCTCGGGCATTTGCCGTTAGATATTAACAGAGAAACGCGGAATCTAGAGCGAGCACCGAGACCTACTATAGGTCAAAATTGGAGTAAACCAAATAAAAAATCCCTAATGTAAGGTTCAGCGAGCACGCCGACGCATGGATGTCGAATAGGAAAGTCGACTTGAGTGCTGCCTTCAATGTTTGGCGACCCATTGAAGAAACGTAGCCCGCGGTCGGTAAGCGGGGCTCTGCCGATCGTGAACTATATTTCCCTAGCTAATCGTGGGAAGACATGGAAGAACTAAATCAACAAAACCAAACTAGTAATAAGAACCAAAATAACGAAAACTCAGAACAACGTACGATATCGAATATAGATACCATAGAAAACACCGAGGAAGAGTTAATCTTGAGCGGAAATAGCGAAGAGCTACAAGGCGGCACTCAACCGTCAACTAATGATAGCCCACCACGACAGGCAACACAAACAGCGTTGCAACATGCTGGCGGCAAAGTAATCGCTGAACCAAAGCAGCCTCAAATATACGTAAATCAAGAAACAGCCAGATATACTTATGAGGCCATGGAAGCTTATAGCGCCTCTAAAACTCACTTAATGAGTCTTATAAGCGTGTCAAAAGACTCCGCTGCAAGAAAAGCAGAAATTATTGGATATATCGAAAAGCTCCATGATACATTTCTAGGCATGGTTAACGTCTACAACCAGTCAGCCGCGAAAGAAAGCGTCAGCGAAAAACTGGATGCCCTGGAAGCGAAAATAGATAGCCTTATCGAAAAAGAAATTAACCATGCTCCTCAGGGTGGCCCACGTCCGCACTCATACGCCGAGGTAGCAAAAGCAAAAGTTGTTCCAAAAGTTAGGGTTCCGAAACAAAAACCCATCGAACCATCTAACAATGTGGTGGTTCTAGTAAGGCCCACTAAAGAGAACGATAAAATAGAAAATAGCGACCAGATAGTAAAACAGCTCCAAAAAGTAAGACCGGAGCATTTAGGCATTACCCTTGAGAAAGTCCTGCCAGCCGCCAATAAGCTAGTAAAAATAATCACGTCTAGGGCTGAGTTAAGACACGGTAAGTTTGCGGAGCTTGGCCTCGAAGCCCGAAAAGTGGACAAAAGACTCCCAAGAATGGCAGTAATGGGAGTCCCGAACAATAAAACGGCCAAAAGTATCGAAGATGATATTAACGACGAACTGGATATCCCAGTTGGGGATGACAACGAAGTAAAAGCCCTACATAAATACGGCTCAAGATCTGCAGATACCTGCACTTGGGTAATCGAAACTACCCCAGACATAAGAGCGCAACTGCTAAAGAATAGGAAGGTCCTGATAGGCTGGACAAAGTGCTCAGTCAGAGACCACATTAGAATTTTGAGATGTTTTAGATGTCAAAAATTCGGGCACTTTGCCAAAGACTGCCAAAGCTCTGCCGCATGCGGCAAGTGCGCCAGAGAACATGAATCCAAAGACTGTACAGAGAGAAAACGTGAATGCATAAACTGCATAAGAAACAAAGAGGCTAAAGCCGACCACCCAGCTACAGACCCGGAGTGCCCAACCTACAAGAGGCGTGTACAAAATGAAATCCACAATATAGATTATGGAATATAGTTCCCTTAATAAAATAAAGTTAGGCCAAGTAAACCTACAACGATCGAGGGTCGCAACTCTGGAGCTTAGACAGAGGGCCGAGGAACTCGGCCTGGACATTCTTCTGGTACAGGAACCATACTCTTACCAGAAGAAAGGTAAATGGCAAATCCCCGGCTATAGTAGCTATAGAATAGCGAGTTCTTGCAACGAAAAACCCCTTGCCGCAATAATTGTAATGAATAGGCTTCTAGACGCGTTACACCTGGTACAGTATGACTCCCCGAATCTAACAACCTTAAAAATAGTTTTAGGGAGAAAAGATTATAACATAATAAGTGCCTACTGTTCGCCTGCCGCAGAAATTGATCCACAACTGGAATCACTAACAGAAATAATAAGAGATTCGGCTGGAATCCCTAAGATAATTGGCGCGGATTTAAATGCTAAATCAATACTCTGGCACTCCGGTCAAACTAATACTAGAGGCGAACAAGTAGAAGCTCTCATGATGGAGGAATCCTTATTTACAATTAACGCCCCTGGCTTCCCTAGCACCTTCGCAACTCCAAATGGCGAAGCCAATATTGACATAACTATCGTAAGCAGCACCCTACTACGGAACGCCTCAAATTGGCAAGTACATGAAGGAGAAGTACAAAGCGACCATAGGTTAATCACCTTTGAAATCAGTACAAGCAACTCTCTGGACGCAAATCAGGCTGAAACAAAGTACAGTGTTAAACATCTAGACCTGGATAAAACCTTAAGACTCATAGATGAGCGCTTCGAAAATTACGAAGATCCAGATCTAATATCCAGAGAGAATATCGAGGCGCGAGTCCAACAAATCACAGAAGACCTAAACTACATCACTAGACGCGTAGCAAAAAAGATAAAGGCCAGGGATAAGTATACCCCATGGTGGACCCCTGAGCTTTCGGTCTTAAAGGAAAGAGTTAAAGCTGCTAAGAAAACTCAGCAGAGAAGCAGACGGGAGCACTGGAATGAAGACGCCAAAGAGAGAGCGAGAGAACGCTGTCGAAGAGCCATGGAAGCTTATGTAAGACAAATAAAGCTTGAAAAAGAGCGCTCCTGGGCGGACTTCGTCGAAAACGACTTAGCCGAAGATCCCTGGGGCTTTACTTATAGATTAGCCGCGGAAAAGGTAAAACTCATAAGTATGAGAACTACAGTAATTAGAAGAGATGGGTCATACACATCAGGACAAAGGGATACTTTGCAGGAAGTCCTAAATAGATTAATACCAGACGACGGTATAGCCGAGGATACCGTAGAGAACGCAGAAATTAGACAAAATTATGAAGCCTATACGGGAGCGGCAATAGATGTTGAGGACATAAGAGAGGAGGACGTCCTCGAAGCCGCATCTAAAATCAGGAAAAACCGTGCCCCTGGCCTAGACGGGATTCATGGGAAAATCCTGGCGATCGCTACCCCGAGAATTGCCCCAATACTAGCAAAGATTTATAATAGCTGCCTACAACAGGGCGTATTTCCTAACTCTTGGAAAAGGGGCAGGCTGGTTACAATTCTGAAAAGCCCTACGAAAGACCCCCGAGACCCTAAGTCCCTGAGACCTATTACACTTCTCTCCGAACTGGGTAAGATGTTCGAGCGAGTTATAATCCAAAAGATCTATGAGGCCATTCCACAAAACGAGCTATTTAGCACCGAGCAGTTCGGCTTTAGGCCAAAATACTCTACCGAAGGCGCCCTGAAAAGAGTCATCGATTTTGCTAAGGAGGAAGTCCATCATCACAGAGTTGGAATTTTCGTCGATATAAGCGGAGCCTTCGATAATGTCTGGTGGCCCGCCTTAATGAAATATCTGCACGACATCCACCTCCCTTCGGCAATACTTAAAGTTTTGAAGGATTACCTTAATGGCAGAACGGTGGAATATAATTCGGAAGAACGCAATGTAAGCAAAGAACTAACCAAAGGTTGCCCTCAAGGTTCAGCCCTTGGACCTATTCTTTGGAATATTATACTCGAACCCCTTCTGCGAAGAGAGTGGAGTCAGGGGATAAAGTTGACGGCCTATGCGGACGACATAGTCTTCATGCTCAGTGGAGGAAGCAGACTTGAAATAGAAATGCTTGCCTTGGAAGCCATGGGAGGTCTTAGCGAATGGGCAAGCAGCCAGAAGCTTGAGATCTCCACAACCAAAACAGAATATGTTGTCTTCTCCAGCAGGGCCGTAAACCGAAACCCAGTAATAAGATATCGAGGGCGTCCGATAAGAAGAACCCCTCATATAAAATACCTAGGAGTCTTCCTGGACGAGAAACTCAAGATGCGCAAACACATTGAATATATTGCAGGTAAAGGAAAAACTATTCTGCAGTCGCTAAGGAAATTCGCCCAGTCCAGGTGGAATAGATATAAAAATTCAATTAAGGCTATCTACGAGAAGGCAATCGTCCCAATTATATCCTACGCCAGCTCAACCTGGCTAGGACTAGTCGCGCCAAGCGTACTTGAGAGGAAGCTGAGGAGCCTACAGGCGATCTGTGGCCGCCTAATTACAGGAGCTTATAAAAGCACACCAGCAGAAACAGTGTGCGTGTTAGGAAAAACGCTTCCAATCCATATCGAATTACGTAGAAAGAAGGCTTTAAAGGAACTAAAGAAGACTGGTACTACCACTCTCTACGGAGAGCAAATTGACGCAGAAGCCTACAGGTACTGGATCGCGGTCGCCCTGGATCTTAATGCCAGATGCATAAGAAGGTGGCAGCACGAATGGGACACGACTACTAAGGGCAGATATGCGCATAATTTTATACCAAATATACAAGATTGGTTAGACAGCCCCACAAAACTGGACAGTAAGAAGGCTTGCTCAGTTATCACGAGCCACGGCGAGTTTGGAGTTCACCTGAAGCGGATCGGGAAGAGACAAGATCCTGCCTGCACTTGTGGAGAAACGGACACTCCTGAACATCGAGTTAATAGGTGCCCCGAATTCGCCGCTCAGAGGCAAAACCTACAAGAACACCTGGGACAACCAATCCCCGAAATAGCTGAGTTGGTAATTCTCATCGCGGAGCAACTTGACCTGCTGGCCAACTTCGTACAAGGAGGAGCAGCCCAAGAACATTAGATTAAGTTAGCTTAAGAATGTAAACCTACGGGTATTAAATACAAAACAAAGCTAGAGGCCAAGCAGTAATGTACCAATAGGTGTAGGAGGCCAAGTTGTCAATAGGTTAGTCCGGAGTGAGGCCGAAAGGCATATACTCCATTCGATTGGCGTAAGCCCATTAGTCAGACGCAAAATTCCCACAACAAATAAATAAATTCAGGTTTTTCCCAAGTTTTAGAGGTTGGTCCTCAAAATTCCAAGTGGCCTGTTCAATCAAGGAACAGGGGTGGAGGTGGGACCACTAATACCCCCCCTTTTTTTTGTCCCTACCCACTGGCGGGGGTCAACGACCCGCAGCTGCGGAGAACAGAAAGCTCCTCGGGCCTGGGCACGAGGATTCTTCTCTGGCCCCGCATTCATCGGAAGGACAACCGGCTGGCTCTAGGGCCAAGCAGTGCTTGTGCCTTGAACACCGGTGAATGCGGGGACTTCGCTCTGTACCAACGACTACCTCCACGTGGTCCCGCTGGCACTCGGACATTGCTACCTCACCCACTCACGACAGAGCTGGTGACGAAGTAATGTTCGAGGACCAAATGCCGTTGCCCAGCCAAGAAGAGGGCGAAAGCCATTCCAACCCAAGCGTTAAGTTAACGTCGAATATCCAATAGACGGTCTTTCAGATTGAGTTAGCCAACAACGGAGTAAACCGAAAAAAATCCCCAATACAAAGGTGTAGCCAACATGCCTAGGGTATGAATAGCGCCGGGGTAAGGGCGCTGTTAATGTTGCTTTCCGGACTTGGCGACGTTCGGTCATACACTAGCCTTAACCTCGTAAGAGGCTCTACGGGGTCTGACACCTATCCTCATTACTCGTGGGAATATCATGGAAGAAGAAAATCTAAATAAAACAACACAACTGACCTTACATAAAGATGAAAACAACGCTAGTCCACTAAATACAGAATTAGACAACGGAACCGATCAACTGAATAAAAATATAGTAGATACAAACGAACAAGGTGGCGAACCAGTACAAAAAGTAATTGATAATCAAGAAATTCAAAACAACAATAACCCCTGCGAAAAAATACAAACTGACCTTAATACCCAACTACTTGTTCAAAAGCATCTCGAAGTATTTGGGAAAACGAAGTCGGGCCTCTTAAACCTTATTAGTGGCGGTAAGGAATCAGTAAGCAGAAAGGCTGAGGCAATAGGTCTGATAGAGCTACTGCACAGTAGTTTTTAAGGTATAGTCAGCATTGTCCAGAAAATTAGCCAAGACAATGAGCTTAATAGAAGGCTTGAGAGCATCGAGCAAAAATTAGACGAAATCTACGATAAAAAAGCAAAGCCCGATCAGACCAAAACCTATGCCCAGATCTTAAGCCCGTACAGCCTAGCTCCAATGAAGTAATTCTAATCCAATCTAAGAAAGGTGAAGACGAGATTCCTACGGAGGACATCATGAAGATACTCGATAGGAAAAGGCCAGAGGACTTGGGCCTGGGACCAGAAAAAGTAATACCAATTAAAAATGGAGTAAAAATAATATCCTCTAGATGCGACCTTAATAAGGAAGCTGTCAACGATCTTGGATTAGAAGCGACCAAAATCCCGAAACTAAGACCAAGACTAGCCGTTATGGGCGTCAACTTATCAAAAACTAGTCAGGCAATCAGTAATAATATCAATGACGACTTGGACCTGCCAATAGACGACCCAGAGGAAGTCAGAGCTTTGTATAGGTATGGTCAAAAAGATAGTCTAACTTGTACGTGGGTTATCGAATGTAGCCCAAATATTAGAACCAAACTACTGGAAAAAGGCAAAGTACTGATTGGGTGGCAGAACCTCACAGTCAGGGACCATGTTATAATTCTACGGTGCTACAACTGTCAGAGGTTCGGCCACCTAGCCAAGGATTGCAAGAGCAATACAGTCTGTGGTTATTGTGCACAGGAACACGATACCAGGAAGTGCCCAAAGAATGACAGGTTTAAATGTATAAACTGCATCAGGAGTGAGACAGAAAAATCCGACCACAAAGTTATCGATAAAGACTGCCCTACTCATCGGAGGAGGCTCCAGGGCCAAATACTAAACACCAATTATGGATAAAACTAAACCCAGTATAAAAATAGGCCAATGCAACCTGCAGAGGTCTAGAATAGCCACGTTTGAGATCAGACAAGTAGCTGAAGTCAATGACATAGATTTACTACTCATACAGGAGCCATACTCTTTCCAAAAGAATGATCAATGGATTATTTCAGGTTATGCAGGGTACATTATAGCAATAGCACACCACAAAACAGAGCGCCCGCTTTCTGGAATAATCTTTATCAATCCGAAGATAGATATCCTACATATGGCCCAATATGTTAAAAACTCACTAGTCTGTGCCAGGATATGCCACGGGGGAATCCATCTGATCCTCACTAGCCAATACTGCCCTCCAGGCGGAGATATTCAGAACGCCATTAGCGATATTCAAACAGTAATTACCAAAAATGACAACATACCAATGCTCTGGGCTTCAGATACGAACAGCAAATCCGTCTTGTGGCATTCCCGGACTACAGACAACAGAGGAGAACAAATAGAGTCTTTTATACAAGATAACAACTTAATGGTCGTTAACAAGATGAGCCCATTAAAAACCTTCGCTACAGCAAATGGCGAGGCCATCATAGACGTAACGATAGTCACCAATGACCTCTTAGGCAAGATTTCTAACTGGGAAGTTCAAGAAGGCCAAGTCCAAAGTGATCACAGGCTCATAACCTACGAAGTCAGCCTGAACAGCAACTATGAACCTGACCAAACCGTTCCTAAACTTAGTCTTAAAAGAATAAGCTTAGAGAGAACCAGAGCACTGGCTAATCTTACATTAACAAGACTAGAAAACAGACAAATAGAAACGGATAACCAACTAGAACAACTCGTGAAAGACCTAACGACGGAACTCAACTTTATTACAAATGACGTAGCCAAGAAAATATCAATAAATAAAAAATATATCCCATGGTGGACAGAAAGGTTAACGAACCTGAAAAACGGTGTTAGGCTCCTAAGGAAGACCCAACACAGAAGCCGTAGAGAGCATTGGCCAGACGATCAACAAAGAGCACGCAAGGCTTATCAAAGAAGTCTTAGACAATACAGAAAAGAAATTCTTAGAGAAAAAAACCTGTCCTGGGCGGAGTTCGTAGAGAAAGACCTGGGGCCCAATCCCTGGGGCTTTACCTATAAATTAGCCGCTGGTAAAATTAAGAATCGAATCATAAAGACTTCCAGACAACACCTACACACGAACCCAATTAGAAACCCTAACAGAAATAGTTAACAAACTTATGCCAGATGACGACCAACTAACAGACAACGAAAATAACATAACGATAAGAGATAACCAGTTGGACTATACGGGAACAGATGATGACATCCCAGAAGTCACTGAGGAAGATATCTGCTACGCAAGCTATAAAATCTAGCCAGGACGGGCCCCCCGGTCCCGACATGATACATGGAAAAATCCTGGCCCTGGTCTCCGATATTATAAGTCCAATATTATTTAGGATCTACAACTATTGTTTAAACAGAGGAATAATTCCAACAGCTTGGAAAAGAGGAAAAATAGTTACAATACTGAAGGCACCGGGCAGGGATTTAAGCGATCCAAAGTCGCTTAGACCAATAACACTGTTATCAGAACTCGGTAAAATGCTAGAGAGGATATTAATTAAGAAGATCACCGAAAAGATAGATAAAAGATTCCTGTTCAGCGAAAACCAATTTGGTTTTAGGGAGAAGAAAAGCACCGAAGGTGCAATTGCAGAAGTCTTGGAATATGCCAATGAAGTTGCCAAACACAGATTGGCGATTTTCGTCGATATCTCCGGCGCCTTTGACAACATGTGGTGGCCAAGTCTTCTGCGATACCTTCACGAAGCCGAATTTCCATGGTGGTTTGTTAGAATAATCAAGAACTACTTGAGCAAAAGAATTGTTAAGTACCAATCAGAGGAATTCGCCTACGAGAAAGTCTTGACTAAAGGATGCCCACAGGGTTCGGCATTGGGGCCCATCCTCTGGAACCTGACCGTTGAACCGCTGCCCAGATTCGGCCCAAACGACCATATAAAAATAACTGCCTATGCCGATGATTTATTCTTCTCAATTAAAGGAGAAAATAGACAAGAATTGGAAAACCACGCTGCAGAAGCTATGATGATCCTTAGTGACTGGGCGGCGAATCATAAACTCGATATTTCACAAACCAAGACCCAGTATCTGATCTTTACAAAATTGTCGCCACAAAGAAACCCAATAACAAGGTATAGAGGAAATCCGCTTAGAAGAGTCCAGAAAGTCAAATATTTAGGTCTGGTGCTAGATGAGAGGCTCAGTATGACCGAACACCTTGACTATATAACAGGGAAATGCAAAATTTTAATCCATGATTTAAAGAAACACACCCAGAAGTATTGGGGAAAATTCGTTAAGTCAATGACAAGCATATACGAGAGAGCCGTCGTTCCCATACGCTGATGGACTCTGGCTGAACAGAATAAAATCTAGAAAGCAACTTGCTAAACTCAGAAACTTGCAAGCTCTATGTGTTAGACCAATCTGCGGAGCTTACAAGAGCACGCCGTGTGAATGCTTGCAGCTTGCATTATTGCAAAAATTCTGCCCATTAAGATAGAGCTCGAAAAGATAATTGCCATCAAGGAACTTGAAAGATTCGGCACAACAACCTTCCTGGGAGAAGAAATCATCACAGCTGAATACAATTACTGGATCGCTGTGAAAATGGATATAGAATCGAGAAGTATTAACAAATGGTAATTGGAATGGAACCAATGTATAAAAGGCAGAAATACTAAAGAACTTATACCTAATATTAGAGAATGGCTAGCCGCGCCAGTCAAACTCGGAAACAGCAAAGTAACTTCATTCCTTACTGGACGTGGAGAGTTTGGCGTTCACTTATTCAGTATAGGCAGGAGAGATAATCCGAACTGCCAGATCTGCGATGTACCAGACTCCCCAAGACACAGGTTAGAAGAATGCCCATTATTCTATGATGAGAGAACTGAACTAGAACTAAATATTGGCGCATTCATTCAAGAAACGTCTATTGCTGAAGTTGCGGTAAGATTGAATGGAAACCGCGAAGCGTTCAGCAGATTCCTAAGGAACTAATAATAGGAGCTAAACCCAGCTGATGTAGGTTACTATAGTTGGAAGAATTGTTATAATTATTATTTACTTACTCATTATAATTGATTTATTATTACTATTTTTAATTAGAATATATATGTTAATTAGGTTAATTTCCGTGAGTCAATAGAGGCAACCATAGACATGAAACATAGGGACAGGTAGCCAAAATTCATCTAGTAGGGATCTTGGAGATAGGCCGAGAGGCAGGTGCTCCATCGAAATGGCGCAAGCCAGAAATAGTTGAAACTTTCCTTAACAATAACATAATAAAGGGTTCAAAGTCATAGAAGTGAATTCTTCTGGTAGTCCTCAAGAGGCCTGCCTATCACAGAGGCAGGGGTGGTTGGTGGGAACCTCTTGACCCCCCCTATTTTTACCCACGCAGATGCTGAGAACAGAAAGCTCCCCAGGCTCGTGTCTGGGGATTCTACTCTGGCCCCGTATTCAACGGAAGGACAACCAGCTTTTGCAGTGTTTGTGCCTTGAACACCGATGAATACCGGGACTCAGCTCTGTACCGACGGCTACCTCCACGCGGTCCCGCTGGCACTCGAGCGTTGCTACTTCACCCACTCACGACAGAGCTGATGATGGAGCAACGTTTGAGGACCAAATGCCGTCACCCAACTTCAAGATAGCAAGGACAACAGGACCACAAGAACGAAGGTGCAGTCAGCAACAAAGGTGGGTCACGGACTAGGACAGAAACAAACGAGGCGAGCCGAAAGGCAAGAGGGAGCCGTAACTCTAAACAAATAGGAAGCTTGCAGTCAGGGTAGTCTGTATGTCCAGATAAGTTAAAGGAGTAAACCAAAAATCCCCAATACCAAGGTGGAGCTAGCATTCTGAAGATATGAATGGCGTCGGGGTCGGGGTCATGACGCCTCTTTTTACGGCCGAGAGAGGCAAAACGCCCCGAGAGACCGTGAAAGCTTCAAAGGTGAGAGTGACACGGCTCTTGTACATAGTGTAGATAGACTTGAAGAATTTTCTGAATGTTTTTTATCGTTAGGGGAAACGTTTCCGCTGGGTGGACGCATTCTACCCAGATTAAAGGTAGAGTTTGAAGGACAGGTGATCTCCGCCTTGGTGGACACTGGCGCCTCGAACAACTTCATCCGTGTTGATGTTCTTAAGGGTTACGATCTTACAAATTCACCGAACCCATCTACAGTATTTTTAGGTTGCGAAAATAGCGTAAGTGATAGTCTAGGTCATATTGAAATAAGTTTGGAAATAGATAGTGTTCCTTTGAAAATAACTGCAACAGTGTTGCATAATTTACATGAGAAAATAATCTTAGGCATGCCCTGGATGAGGGAAAACCAAGCCATACTTGATGTAGGACGGGGTTGTGTTTATTTCGGTAAAACGCCCCGACAAACTGCTTTTTTTGATTTGAGAAAGGGATCTTTTAAAAAAAAGAAATTTCCGGAATTAAAACTAGAAGAGTCCTAGTTTGCACCTGAGACAAAGGACATACTTTATTCAGTAATAAAAAAGTTCCCTGACGTATTTGAGGAGACTATTCGTCAATCTCGAACCAACCTTGTTGTACATAAAATCAGAGTTAAAGAAGAAAAGCCCTTTAGGCAGTTTAGATACGACAAAATGTCGGATGAACGTAAAAAAATTGTTTACGAGGAGATTGATAAGTTGCTCGAGTCAGGGGTGATTAATCGTAGCACGTCCCCATAGTGTTCACCTGTTGTGCTTGTCCCTAAGCGCTCAGGATCCCTCAGGTTTCGCGTCGATTATCGCCAGATAAATAAATCAATCATACCTGAAGCCCCCAACCTGCCACGGATACAAGAAACTGTCCGAGAAATGGGAGATTGTCGAATTTTCTCCAACCTCGATTTGAGGAACGGTTTTTGGCAAGCACCCTTGGACAGAGACTCGCGGAAGTATACGGCATTCGGTGCACCAGACGGTTCAGTTTATGAATTTCGTGTCCTAAGTTTCGGCCTGAAAAATGGGCCATCAGTATTTCAGAAATTGATGTCAGAGGTTCTTTCTGGATACGTGGACCGGTTCTGTAAAGTATACTTAGACGATATAATTGTGTATTCACACACGGTGGAAGAACACCGTTATAATGTATTTGAGTTCTAGATTTTTCATTTTACAATTTGGCAACGCTGCACGCGCCAGTCGATCTTGATGAGGTACGCGAACACCTTGTCGTTACGGGGACGTTATATTTCTTTTCGAGGAATATATTCTATCAGTGAATGTGAAAACAAATTGAAACGAAAGTTTATTGACAATTTGTGATTCTGCGAAAAGAGTACGCGTCATTACTCGGAAAAATGGGAGATCAGATCAAAACACCTGGGGAGTTTTCGTTCAGAGGTGAAGTTGCAGCAAACTGGAAACTGTGGAAACAACAGTTCGAGTTATACTTGTTGGATAGTGGAAAGAATAAAAAGAATAATAAGCCAGATGATGTTAAAATTGCCATTTTGCTGAGCATGCTAGGCACAGAAGCGGTTCAAATATACAACACATTTGAATATGCCGAAGGAGAAGATAAAACTAAACTGGAAGTGGTTCAGAAAAAATTCGACAAATACTGTAACCCTATCAAAAACCTGGTTTTTGAACATTATAAATTTTTCAAAAGGGATCAACTTCCTGGAGAATCAATTGACCAATTCATAACTACATTACGACAATTAGCAGTGACCTGCGAATTCGTGGAAAAAGACGTTCTCTTGAGAGACAGAATTGTCTTGGGTGTTCTTGATTCGCGAATACAGGAGAAACTTTTGCAAAATCCCGATCTTGGTTTGAATGACGCTATTACTATTTGCCGTGCGATGGAAAATAGTATGTTGACACAAAAGGAAATTTCGAAAGACTCGGTGAACGTGAGTGCAGTGAACAAACATTTCTCAAGGAATAAATATGTGAATAGCAACAAGGCAACTTCCTCAGCATCTTCTGCGGGGTTTGCGGGACATGGCAGTACTGTGAGGAAAACTTCTGATTGTGGAAGGCCCTCAGGTCCGGCTCCAGGTACATCTGGTAATGTAAACAAAAGATATAAGCGATGTGATTCTTTTCATCAATTTGGTAAGTGTCTTGCCTTGAATAGAATTTGCAGTTTCTGTCAGAGAAAAGGACACTATCGTAAGTGTTGTTCGGACAATAAGTCGAGGGTGTATGAAATTATACATGAAACTAATGATCTTGAGAAATTAGACAATGACCCTAACCTAATTGTGTGGTCTGTTACTAATCAAACTGATGTTAGTGCGATTGAATGGTTCGAAAAAATTAATTTTAAAGGACAATTTTTTAATATGAAAATAGACACCGGCAGCCAAGTAAATATTTTGAATATGAGTGATTTCAAAAAACTGAATATTAGTGATAATGAACTCAGTGAAAATGACACAGTATTGTCTTCTTATTCAGGACATCCAATTGGTGTGTCTGGACGATTATACTTGAACTGTAGCTATAAATCTATACACGGGATTTTTCTATTTTATGTGCTGAAATCAGATAAACCATGTTCAATTTTGGGACTTGACGCGATAAAGGAACTGGAAATATTACCTCTGATTAAGAATGTGCGTAATGTTGATATGGTCAAGCAAAATGAACTAGAATATATACTCAAGTCATTTGAATCTGTGTTTACTGATGTAGGCAAGATGAATCGTCAGTATAAAATAACTTTGTGTGACAACGCGATTCCGTGCGTGAGTGTACCGCGAAAAATTCCTCTGGCCTTGAAGTCTAAAGTAAAAATCAAACTTGATCAAATGGTGTTAGATAATTTGATTGCACCGGTGAATGAGCCAACTGATTGGGTACATCCCATAGTGGTGGTGTCAAAACCTAATGATGATGTGCGCATTTGTATGGACCCTCGTACTTTGAATAAGTATATTAAACGATACCCACAGAGGAAATTTTGTTCTCTCAGTTGTCCGGTGCAAAATACTTCACCCTTTTAGACGCTTCCCAAGCATTCCTACAAGTGCCATTGACATATGAAAGTTCGTTGTTATGTACCATCTCAACATGCTTTGGTAGATATCGTTATTTAAGGCTACCGTACGGAATTTCCTCGGCTCCAGAGGTCTTTCAAAAATACATCTATGAGATATTAGATGGTGTTCCAGGTGCAATAATGTATATAGATGATATATTGATTTTTGGTAGAACCCTGGAAGAACATAATACAAATTTGAAAATGGTACTGCAGAAAATTAAGGGAAGTGGATTAACATTGAACAAAGAAAAATCAAAGATTTGTGTTAATAAAGTAAACTTTCTTGGACACGTGATTAGTGATCAGGGGATATCAGTAGATCCTACAAAGGCACAGGCCATTCGCGATATGCATTCCCCGAAAAACAAAAAAGAACTTCAGAGATTTTTTTTGGAATGTTAACTTATCTCTCGAAATTCTTGCCGAATCTGTCCCAAGAAACAAGTCAACTTAGGAAATATTTAAGTGAAAACGTCGAATGGACATGGACTGAAAACGAAAATAAGTGTTTTGAAAAACTTAAAGAACTTGTGTCTTCTGCAACCGCATTATCCTATTTCGATCCCTCTAAGGAAACCGTACTTTCGGTTGATGCAAGTCCCTATGGACTTGAAGCTTGTATTTTTCAAGGGAACAAGCCTATTGAATTCGCTTCAGTGTCACTAACTGATACTCAAAAACGATATAACCATATCGAGAAGGAGTTATTGGCAATAGTCTTTGGATGTGAGAGATTTCACTACTATTTATTTGGACAAGCTTTCGAAATTGAATCAGATCACAGGCCATTACTTGGATTGCTGAAAAAGCCACTGGACGAATTATCACCCCGAATTCAGCGTTTAACGTTAAGACTTTTCAGATATCAATTCAATTTGAAATACGTTCCAGGAAAAAATATGTATGTATCAGATACATTGAGCCGAGATCCATCCTCTGATTTCATTAGGACTGAATATTTGGAAAATAACCTGAAGGTATTCTCAATCCTGGCTACTTCCCGAGAGAATGAAAAACGGCTACGAGAAGCTGTTTCTCAAGATGAAACTTCACAACTTTAAATGTGATACAGGGCTGGCCTGACCACAAAAGTAAAGTGCACAGTGAGGTTAAAAAATTTTGGCCTATAAGAAATGACATTTATCTGCAACATGATATTTTATTCTACAAGAAACGTGTCATAATCCCAGACTGTTTGAAGCAGGAGCTTCTGAATGTGATACATCAATCACACCAAGGGATCGTTTCATGTAAAAAACGAGCTCAAGACTCTATATATTATCCTGGATTGACAGAAGATATCGAAAGAATGGTATCAAATTGTATTATTTGCCGTAAATACTCGAAGAGCAATCAGAGACAGCCTCTTACACCTCATGAAATCCCCGAAAACCCTTGGTGGAAAGTGGGCATTGATTTTATGTCTATTAATAACCTCAACTTTCTAGTTATGGTGGATTGTTATAGTAAGTTCGCAGTGGTCAACCTTCTGACGAATAAAACAGCATCAGCTGTTATTTCGACCGTGAAAAATATTTTCGCCACTCACGGTTTGCCTCTCGAAATTGTCTCTGACAATGGGCCGCCATTTAACTCCTATGATTATGAAAACTTCGCAAAAAGGTATGATATTCAGCTGACCACTTCAAGTCCTTATTATGCCCGTTCCAATGGTAGGGTGGAACGCATGATCCAAACAATCAAAAATCTTCTTCGCAAATCAGTTGAAGACAAACAGGATCCATTTTTGGCGGTGTTGAATTATAACACAACTCCAAAACAGGACTTGCCTTCGCCCAGTGAACTTCTTATGGGAAGAAAACTTAGAAATATGCTTCCAGTAGCGAAAGAAGTCTTGAAACCCAATTTCTCATTGGAAGGGGTGAGAAGTAAATTGTGTACCAGACAAAATCTTCAGAAGAAATATTATTACGTGGGAACCAAAAAGTTGCCTGAACTGGCTGTACACCAACCTGTAGCAGTTCAAAAACACATTCGAGATTGGGAGCCAGGAATCGTCTTGAATAAGTCAGGTCCAGATGATTATAATATTCTAGTAGATGGAACTGAATATAGGAGAAATAGACAATATCTCAGACCCTCTCTATCACCTGCAACGAATGTTACTCTAAAACAGGATAAACCTGTCCCAGGCACGATTCAAGATACACCAGGCTACACTGAGCAGCCTTCCTTTGCGAATGAAGAAACTTCCAGGAATATGGCGAATAATGAATCCGGTTATTACCAGACAAAAAGTGGTAGAATTGTCAAACCCCCTCAAAGGCTCATAGTATCATAAAAATTCATTGTGCATTGTATTCTTTTTTTTTTATTTTGAGAGGGGCGTGTAATGTATTTGAGTTCTAGATTTTTCATTTTACAATTTGGCAACGCTGCACGCGCCAGTCGATCTTGATGAGGTACGCGAACACCTTGTCGTTTTACGAATCAATCAACTGTAATACATGTAATAAATAATCTTAGTGAATAATTGTCAGCCTCTTGTTTCCATCAAACCAAGAACATTACAACCGTGACCATTTGCAATTAATTTTAGAAAGGTTACGAACACACGGGTTGTGGCCATCGCCGAGTAAGTGTAAATTAGGGACGAGCGAGTTGAATTACCTCGGACGAGTTATATCTGCCTCAGGCAACAAGCCTCAAGAAACTCACGTATTAAATGTGCAAAATTTTCCGATACCGAAGAACGTAAAAACTCTTAGAGCTTTTCTCGGAACAGCCGGTTGGCTACGAGAATATATTCCGCATTTTGCGGAAGTGGCAGCGTCACTCACCGATTCAATTGATAAGTCTAAAAAATTTAAATGGAACCAAAAAGCCGAAGACAGTTTTCAAAAGATAAAAGAACTCGTCTCACAGTCACTGGAGCTCGCGAGACCAGATAATAAATGCCCTTATTGCTTGCAAACCGACGCGAGTCACATAGGCATCGGTGCAGTTCTATTCCAATAACGTCCGGATGGCGGCCGCGATATCATCGCGTATAGTAGCGCGAAATTAAACGTCACCGAACGTAAATACCTTATGAACGAGATTGAATGTATTTCGGTAATTTGGTCAGTTGAAAAATATAAGCACTTTCTGCAAGACGGACCTTTTACTTTATACACAGATAGCTCAGCCTTGACGTGGCTTGATAAAATGCGAGATGAGAGAGCTAAACTCATACGATGGTCGCTTTTACTGCAGGAATATGATTTCAAAGTCATACACGTCCCGGGCCGAGTAAATCAGTTGCCTGATTTCTTGAGTAGGAATCCTGAAGATGAAGGTACCGGTTGCGACATGAACATCGATGCAGAAATATTATTTTTCCCATATGTACAGTGATAACGAGGACGAGAATGTAGAAACTCTGAACGAGGTCTCGGAAACTCTTGTCGACCTATTCACGGAATTTGATTTCGTAGACTTGTTAAAACATCCGGAAGTCCTAAATCAAGTTAGAACGTTTAACGATGAAATTCTCGATGCTCAGAAGAATAGCGATAGCGTTCGCCGTTTCAAAATGAGAATTGAACGGGCTCGCGCTAATCCTGAACCAACAGGGTACGAGCAGAGAACAGTAAGCGATTTTTCCTTGGAGGACGATGTTTTATATTATGTAGGCCCTGACAAGATTTGAAGAAGCTACTAGTTCCTCGACGTTGCTGGGAAAAAGTAATAAAAAATTACCATGATAAGACTGGCCACCCTTGGGTGGATGAAACAGTCCGAGAAATTTCTGAACATTTCTATTGGTCTAATTTGAAACGTCACGTAGCTGATTTCGTAAAAATTTGCTTGACGTGTGCCACAACTAAGTCCGCTAAACCTCAAACCCCAGCCGCGTTACGTCCGAATACTCCTGAAAGACCCTGGCAAAAAATTTCAATTGACGCGCTAGGACCTTACGCATCGAGTGAGGGTGGTAATAAATACTTGCTGGTCGCTACCGATTGCCTCAGCAAATAGGTAGAAGTTAAGGCCGTACCTAGTATTCAAGCCAAAACTGGCGTCGAGTTCATGTTGAAGGATGTTTGCCATAGGTGGGGTTTCCCTGAAGTAATCATTTCGGATAGTGCGGGAATGTTTAACGGAAATTTGTGGGATCGTTTCTGCACTGATCATCGGATCGAGGTTCGTTTGAGTCCAGTGTACCATCAACAGGCGAATCCTGTTGAACGTCGAGTACAGGAAATTAAAAAGATGTTACGTGCGGCTCTCAAAAATCGCCCAGAGTCTGAATGGGAGGAACATATTTCGGGAATTGTTTTTAATTTAAGAACACGTAGAAACGCCTCTACGGAGATGACTCCCAGTCAGCTTCTCCTTGTATACGACCTACCTAGGCCAGGGGAATAAGCTATGCCTTCGCAAAAACGTCGCAGAAATAATACTGAGAATAGACAACAGAGGATCGACGTGGCCAACGATAACCTTGATAGGTACCGCGCCAAGCATTACCCGAATAGAAATGCCGACGTAGTTTCGTTCGCACCGGGTCAGTGGGTTCTTTGTAGAAATTTCGATAAACAGCGGCGTAACTTTGGACAAACTTGGTAGGAGCCTTCGAGTAGTGAGACGTCTCGGGATAAGTACGTACCTAGTCAATCGCGGTGGATTAGATAGGGTTATTCACCTCGACGACTTAAGACTCGCTCCGGAACCTCGGGCAGGCCAGGATCATTTGGATCCCCGCCCTGCTCCAACTGCCCAATGAAGCCGTGGACTTCTCGGTAAAGTGATACTTTGTTCACTTTGGCCCCTCAGGCACTGTAAATTTTGGGAAAAGATGTTGGTTTTAAGTGAATTTTTAAACTTTTTAATGAGACATAGTGAAGTGATTAGACTTAAAGACAGATTTTACTTGCCTGAAAACTGATATAAGTGATAGTGAACAGACCTGAACAGAGTGTAAAGGAACTGAAAAGAAATGGAGAAGTGAAAGACGATATTATTCGAATACATTTTTGTGAGAAAAGTGAATTTTAAGCTAATGATTTTTGTTAGTTTGTAAGGGGGTAGTTATAAGGATTGTGGAAAGGAAGAAGAGAAAAATAAATAAACCAACAGCCCTTTTCAAGGCGCTTCCTCTTTCCGTAGTGGTCAGTTTTAGTGAGGAAAACTTCTTAGAGCGGGGAGGTGTTATCTCCAGCCTTTTGCCTACTTTGAAGAAAAATGAATAATTTTAGTCGTTTTTCATGTTAGGAACGTGAAAAAATGATAAATGGAAAATTTTACATAGATAGTTCGAAAATAGCGAAATTACGATTTTCCGAGACCCTATCCAAGGCTCGTACCAATCAGCGTGCGGCGTTCTCAAAGAGTTATTGGAAAGTGGTTATATCTCAGGATATATATATATATATATATATATATATATATATATATATATATATATTTAGGAAGCGAATGAATTAAGGAGGTGTCACGGAAAATGCCTCATTTCCGTGATATTTTGCATGGAGTATAGCTTTTAATGCCCTTAATTCTTTCCAGAAGCCACGAAAAGTCACTAGAACACTCCTAGGTTCGGCCTGTTTGAGTTGTTCAGTGACACCCTAATTTAGGTCTACCGTGTAAAATAAGCATTGAAATGTGGTTTGTAACTATTATACACTCTGTATAATAGCGTAGAAAGTCATAAGAATTCAATTCGTGACCATTTCAATGTTTGTTAACAGGAAACAGGCGTTATAAATTAGTTGGTTGTTGAGAACACTAATTTATAGTAATAGCCGAGTATCGAGGTTTCCTGAGGCCTACCGGACGGTTATAATGAACATGAGCGACGTGGTATTCATTATCTGTGAGAAGATAGCGAAAGAATAATAATAATAATAATAAAGTGTCTTTATTTCAGGCGGAGTTCAGTCAGAGACTGCTCTTACACTCAACCCTCAAAATGTTATTACAGTAACATAGCTTAATTAGTACAAAAAAAATAATTACTGAAATAACAAAGAATGAATTAATTACAGGAGTAAAATAACGACAATGACAAAGATTTAACAGCATCAAGGTTTGCAATTAACATATGACATCACGTTATCCACATAGATCAGGTTTACCTCTGAGAACTATCATCACTGAGTGTCCAATAAATATTGCTTGAATTTTTCTTTAAAACGTGGTAAAGAATTCCGTTTGATGGTGAAAGGAATTGAATTGTAGAGTGAGGGGGCGGCATAGCTGAAAGATTTTTCGAAAAAGGTTGTTGAGTGCTTTGGTATATGCAGGAGATTTATATGTCTCAAGGTTCGATTGTGTATAGACGATCTGAGCTTCAGGCACTCTCTGAGATATTGAGGAGTGGAGGTTAGCATTATTTTATGGATCAGACATGCAAAATGGTGTTTTCTTCTTACGTCCATTCTCAACCAATTCAATGATTTAATTCTTGCAGATACGTGATCTCTTCTATTCAAATTAAAGATGTACCTAATACAGCGATTTTGAACTTTTTGGACTTCATCACTATGAATTTTATTAAGGCAGGAACCATAGATCGTGTCACCGTAATTGAAAAATGACAGAACCAAGGATTCACAGAGAAGAGTTTTAAGTTCCCTTTTCAGAATATCACGACTCATGGGAGCAATAGGTTTTCTTCATGATGGCATTGATATGCGAACTGAAACAAAATTTTTGATCCAAAATGATTCCCAAGTTCTTAACGCTTTTTTTGAATTCTAAATGTTGCCCCTGCACCGAAACTGAAGAACTTTCTTCTACCCTTCGAATATTTTTTTCATTTCCAAAAATTATAACACAAGATTTGGTGGCATTAACTCTCAATGTCACTATTGATTTTTCCAATTGACTGTTGAATATTTTCTGTACTGAAATTCAAATAGAGTTGTGTCTCGTCAGCATAAAAGTGTGACTTACAAGAATGCAGAGCCTTTTGAAAATCAGATGTGTACAATATGAAAAGCAGTGGTCCTAGAATATAACCCTGAGGTACCCCGGCTTCAAGCGTACGTAATTCCGAGCAATTCTCATTCAGAGATACTCTCTGTTTTCTGTCATTGAAATAGGAGAACATGAGATGGTGCGATTTATATGAAAATCCATAAAATTTCAATTCGGCTAACATTAATTTGTAACTGATCTTATCAAATGCTTTCGAGTAGTCGAGCATCACAAGTGCAGACACTTCACCACAATCAACACTTCCAATTATTTCAATACTTATTTTCATAACTGCACTTGTTGTGCTATGTCCCGCCCTGAAACCAGATTGATTTGGTGGAATAATTTCATTAGCATTAAGATAATCAACAATTTGAGCATGCATTAGCTTTTCCATTAATTTTGACATGACCGGTAGAATTCTAATTGGGCGAATCTCATTAAAACAAGTTGGATTTGAAATTTTGTTTAAAGGTTTCACAGAAGCAACTTTCCAAATATCTGGGAAAATACCATCTATAAAACAGTTATTTATAATAAATGTTAGGACCGGATTCAAATGCGGCATGCAGTGTAAGAGCATTTTGGTAGATATGAAATCTACACCATATGCATTTGATTTGATAGATCGGAGAACTTTATATACTTCATTCTCAGATACTGGACTGAATGAGAAAATTTTACCTTCCTTGTAGTTGTTATTATTGTAATATGTGAGCAGTTCCTCACACGGCTCTTCATATTGACAGACTGAGACAAAGTTATCATTTAGAGTATCCGGATTTGAGACTGGGTGGTTTCTTTAGTAACTTTCATGTTATTAAGAGTTTGCCAGAGCTCTTTACATTTTTTTGGTCGGTGAATGAACTCAATATATGCTTTTTTTCGCGTTTTACTGCTGAATTTGTAAAATTGCGTAGCGTTTTGAAAGTTTCCCAGTCTACGGGATCACGTGTTGATTTGAATTTTGTCAAGGCTTTTTTTTCATTTTTTATCATTATCTTTACAATATCAGTGATCCATGGAGCTCTTGGTTTAGAGATTCTGACAGTCTTTATTGGGGCATGTTCATTGAAAATTGCCAATATATTATTGTTCAGAACTGATAAATTATCATTTATATCTTCATAGTGATAAATTCTATCCCAATTGATGTTTTCAAAATCATTCAAAAAAAGATCATGATTGAAGTAATTAAAATCTCTATAAGTGAGCACGGATTGCTTACACTGTTCAGCTATTTTCAAACAGTTCGTAGAGTAATATTCGAGTTCAGGATAGAGATAAATATTCTTTGCATTTATCTCTCGTTTTTAGCAGATTAGAGTACGACAGCGGATCTGTTTATTTCTTGGCATTGTCGAATACCCTCTCAGTTCATTATTTCATGAGTGAACCGAATGCAGCCGTGGAATTCGTGTGTAGACTGGCGGTCGGCGATTTCTTGACGCCAGTTTTGTATAAGAGAATTACTGTGATTGGTTGAAACAGCTGTTGAAGGCGTTACTCGCGCGTCCGGACGGCAGATGTAATTTTGCGGTGAGATAGTTTGATTGAGGGCAGGTAGCCAATGGGAAGGCGCCATTCGCTATTTCGCCACGTAAGAATGCGGAAAGAGTGCAGAATGTATATATAAATATCGGACATTTTGTTCGTCGGAAGGAGACCGTACCAGCGGGTACCGTAGTCGCGTCGCAACCTTCGTTAAGATAGGTCACTGACTTTTTGCTCCGTGAATTGTCACTTTGACAATAATTGACAAATCACAGTTTTTGGCCAAAATTCAGTGGAATTTTTGATTTGAAGTTGTATACGTGTGTGTTTCTTCACTGAGAGCTTGTCTCGGGAATTTTCTTGGTGCTCTAGTGTCCAGTGTGCTGAATTCGTCTGTTCAGGTGAGTGGATCTATTGTTACTGTGGTGTGCAAAGATTCCTTTCTGCTGAGTTCTCGTTGGTGAAACTGTTCATTGAGTAGATGGAGGATCTACTCAACTCGGCTCGGGGCTGGAGTCGGGATGAGGCGATTGTGTTTATCAGCCGCCTCATTCAGGCTCTGGACCTTAGTCCCGAGGAGATGATTTCTGCCAGGAAATCGAAGTCCGTGGAAATAGGGACGAAAAGGAAGAAGGTGAGCGACAAGGAATTTCCTCCGCTCCCTTCTACTAGTCGTCGACCTATATTTTCCAAACCCTCCCCTCCGTCCAAGGCACAGACTGATGACGAGGGGGTGTCCTCTGATGGAACGATGGTTGGTGAAACCAGCGCTTCAGAGGAGGGCACCACCTCGTCAGAAGGTTTTGTAAAACCGAAATCCAAAACCAGAAGAGGTAATAGATCCTCCAGAGTGGTAGTGATCTCCTTTTCGCCAAACATCACTCCTACCCCTTCTACCTCGGTAGAAGAAGTCAAGACCACTTCCCCAGCGCTCAACGCGCAATCCGATGAAATCGCCAGTGTGTCGGACGAGATGGACACAGATCTACCAAGTTCTGTAGACATATCGTCTTACTCACTCTTACGTTGATGAAGGCTAGGAGAATTAACTTCTCCAAAGCATCTTACACCGCTGATGGCATCAGAGTAATGCCCTCTTCGATCGAGGACTACAGGGCCCTCACGAAGGCCCTCCTCGAAAAGAGGATTCCTCACCACACTTATTCCTTGGAAGAGGATAAGTTGTTGAGGGTCGTCTTCAGAGGAGTCCCTGAGTTCCTCGACGAGAGGGACATTATGCAGGACCTGGAGGACCAGGGCTTTACCCCCACCTCCGTTACCCGGATGAAGAAGGGTAACAAACGGCCGATTCCTCTGTTCTTGGTACTTCTTACCGAGGACCAGAAGCATATCTATCAAGTTAATACCATTTTGTGCATCAGGGTCAAACCTGAGCAACAAAATCCCCGGGCAGCGGTTGGCCAATGCCATCGCTGGCAGCGATTTGGACACTGCCAGCGAAACTGCGCAGCGATCCCAGCCTGTGTGAAGTGCGGCGGCAGGCACCTCACTCCGGTTTGCACAAAACCGAGGGAGGAGCCGGCGAGATGCTTCAACTGCGGAGGAGCGCACACAGCTAACTTCCGTGGCTGCCCTAAGTTCCCTAAGGGACCTAGGGCACCCAATGGAGGGCAGCAGGGCTCCAAAGCAGCGAGCACCGCCCCACCAAGGGCACAAAAGACCAGTGCTGGGGTCTCTCACGCTAGCGTAGCTGGCAAGAACACCACCCCCACCGTTCCCCCCACCCCTTCTTCATCCGTCCCTCTCCTCCCGGCAGCCAAGCAGCTGGGAGATATCTGCGCCGCAATGGAGCAGATATCTAAGTTACTCACCCAGTTCCCGGTCCTGCAATCTATGATTGCCATGACCGCCGCAACGAAGTGTGGAGCCACCAACGATGGCTAGACAACCAGTCAGGGCAAACTCCTTGAAGATAGTCTTTTGGAATGCTGACGACAAGAAATTGGACTCCGAGAACTTCTTGACGTCCAATAATATTGACGTGGCGCTTGTTCAGGAAACTCACCTGAACGGCGAGCCTCTCAGTATTCCAAACTACAAGATCTACCGCAAGGACCGAATTGGAAGGCGTGGTGGAGGAGTGGCTGTAATGGTCAAACGAATCCACTCGCATGTTCAATTCGGCATCGATGATGACGCAACACGCGGCATTGGGGCAGTGGGGATTGAAATCCTGCTGAGGAGAGGTCCTCATAGGATAATCTCTGTGTATAACCCTCCGGCAAACCGAATTGAACGTGAGGCTCTGGATCATCTCTTGATGGAATCAGATACTCCTACAATTGTTGCAGGTGATCTGAACGCTAAACACGTTCAGTGGAGCCGAGTCAACAACACAAATGGTGTTAGACTCTGGAATCATTACGACAGATCTGGATACCAAGTGTTGGCTCCGGTGAACCGACGCACTATCGGGGCAATTTCAGACCTGATGTGTTGGACATTGCTTTGATCAGGAATGTCTCCCTAGCTTGCGATATCTACGCCCTCTCGGAGCTAGACTCAGATCATAACCCAGTAATCCTGATGCTAGGTGATGATCTCCCTCCTGAGGATAACCGTCTGCGTATCCAGACGGACTGGGAGGCCTTCACGAATCACCTCGGAGAGATGCCTAGCATCCCTGAGGGTATCCATACCTCCGATGAACTGGACGAGGCTGTGGCTGACTTCGAGCTCATCATCCGCAATGCGTTGGAAACCGCCACCACTAGGGAAGAAATTCCGAGGAAATCGTACAACGAGTTCCCTCAGAGGATCAAGAAGTTAATCCGAGAGAGGAACCGGCTGCGACGCACCTTCCAAAGGACGCTCTTTCCTGGCGATCAGGCGTTGTTTCGGCAAAAAGCCAATTAAGTTAAGGAGGAAATACTCAGGTTCCGGAATGAACGCTGGAATGAAGCCCTCTTGGACTTGGAACTCGGTGACAAGGAGCTCTGGCGCCTGTCAAAGATTCTAAAGTCGAAGAAGGTCGATATTCCCGTCATTCATGGTGAGCGCGGACTTTGCTACTCCCCTGCCGACAAAGCTTCAGCCTTTGCCGACATGAGGAGAGGCAATTCCAACTCAACACTGACCCAGCAGACAATATTGACAGGGATATTCGGCTGGAAAATCAGATGGAGCGTATCCTTAGGGATAATGATGCTGACGATGTCATCAGACCAGCCTCTGAGGAAGAACTTAAGGGACTCATCAGAGGCCTTGCGCCTAAGAAGGCTCCGGGAGTGGACTCAATTACCAATAAGGTATTGAAGAAACTCCCGGACAGCCAGATCACTTCCATTTTGAACATCATTAACAGTTCATTGAGCCTTAGGTACTTCCCCAAGAGGTGGAAACATGCCCATCGTCATCATGGTACCCAAACCAGGGCAAGACCGAGTTTTCCCGCATAATTATCGGCCAATCAGTCTGTTGAGTTCGGTCAGCAAGCTGGCTGAGCGAGTCGTTCTGCAAAGGCTGAACGATGAAGATGAAGATCGAAATGTTCTACCAGACGAGCAATTCGGTTTCAGGCAGAATCACTCCTGCGAGCTACAGGCTCTGCGGGTGGTGGAGGACGCCATAAGTGATATGAATCGTGGCAGGGACTGTCATTTGCTCCTCTTGGACATATCCAAGGCCTTCGACCGTGTCTGGCACGAAGGTCTCATCCACAAACTTGACGTTCTCCACTTCCCGAGGAGCTTGGTCCAATCGATTGGCTCCTTCCTGAAAGGTAGAGCATTTCAAGTCAAAATCGAGGGCTCTCTCTCGAACCCGAGGGAAATCCTAGCCGGAGTCCCTCAGGGTGCTGTCCTCTCGCCGTCATTGTATAGTATCTATACAAGCGACATCCCGAGGACAGATCACGTGAAGATCTCACTTTACGCTGATGACATGGCCTTGCTTGCCAGCTCCATTCATCCGGAGTTCGCAGTTCGTTACCTGCAGAACGCAGTTAACGCGCTCGAACGATGGTATCTGGAATGGAAAATCAAGGTCAATCCAGCAAAAACTCAGGCGATTCTCCTTGGGCTGCGAGTTCCGCAAGGGCGAGTGAGAATCGCGGGAAGGGCGATCGAATGGTCGAACAGCGGAAAATACCTAGGTCTAGTCATAGATCGAAGGTTGACCTGGACTCCTCACGTCGACAGCATAGTTCTCAAGATTAATCAGAGGATGGGCATGTTCTATCCTCTGATCAACCGTCAGTCAAGGTTGGACCTTAACAACAAGGTCTTGCTGTACAGAACAGTCTTCAGATCTGTCATCATGTACGCTTCAGGTGTCTGGGGTCACACTTGTGACTCCAATATAGATCGTCTTGACCGGATTCAATCCAAATTACTAAGAATGTTGACAAACGCTCCATGGTTCGTTCGCACGAACGGATCCGTGACGATTTAGGCCTGCCTTCCATCAGGCAATCGATACGAAGTCGTAATCAGGGTTTCTTCGAGTTGGCGGAAAGCCACGAGAACGCTCTCGTCCGGGCCGCTATAGACTATAGACGACCCCTCCCGCTTTAAGAGGCCCCGGATCTCGGCTGGATGACGCCCCTAAATCTCAATGAGTTGCTAGGAGAGTAATCCCTGGTATCACCCACTCGCCAGTCAGGAATGGGTATTTTTTGCCAGCCATTGCACATAGAGTCTCCTAGACTCTGATGCAAATAAGTGAGGTTCCGCCTGACAGATAGTCCGCTGAAAGAGAAAGAGGGCTTTGCCCTTACTCGACACTAGCAAAGAAGACCCATATACGCCGGAAGGAAGAAAAAGTCTTGCTTCGCCGGATTTTTGGAGTCTTTGGGAACGTGTTAAATCGCGAGTGTAAGTGCAGTGTAGTGAATAGTGTTAGGTGGTAGACTAGGGGAGTAATACCTAGTTATCACGCGTTTCTTTCAGTAGAAGAAAGAAGACACTTTTCACTTTTTCGTCCTAGAAACGAGCTATCGATTAGGTTCCGTGTCCTTTCGTGTGGCAGTGATTTTCGCGGTCTTGGTTAGGGTTAAACAAAGTAGGGCGTTGGCGCAGCTCGGTATCGCGCGGGAAAACCGAGGTCAACCAAAATAATCGATTTCTACGACGTGAGGTGTGGTTTTCGAGTTATTTCGGACTTTTAAAATATTTTAGCTTTGTATATTTTTGCCACAAATTTCCGTGAATCCTTTTTAATCGAATTTATTCCCAATTCGATTCTTGTTAGGTATGCCTTACTTTATGCGAAGTAAGGTAGTAAATCCCGAAATGTCTTCGCACGCGAAAAATCCCAGAGGCACGAATTCGCCTCGATCTTAATTCCAACAGGCTTTTTCTTTTCGACGGAGGGATTCGTCGCAACGTAACGGGGGAAACGAAAGAGCGAAAAACGAGACGGACGGATTCCAGGGGAATTCTATCGCGCGAACTCCAGTGGCTTCATCTAGCCTGAAGAGGGTAGCTACTCGCCTTTTCGGTCGACTTTCGCTGACCTCTCGAACTAAGTCTGGGGAACAGAATCCCTCGACTAGTAGTGAAGACATTCGCGCTACGTACTCTGTTGTAAATAATGAGAGACATGGCTCTCCAATAATAGATAAGATTTTAATTGGCACTGATCTTATATATAACGTTTCAGTTAGGGCCACTAAACACGACGGACGGGGTTTGGGGCAAACGGGGTCGTCTATTTTGGCATTAGACGCCCGTGACGGGAGACTACCGACGGAGACGTCGCCCAGGGAGCTTCACTCCGAAACATTTCAGGAACAGTGTTCCATGTCGCATCCCTATGATGATAGGCCGAATACCGGGAGTCATGCCCTGGACGCGAGGCTGAGGGCTCTGCGACGTAGCTCTAGTGGGCCTTCCACCCAGGAGTTCGACTATTTGAGTCGAACTCGGGTAAATGCGGCGTCGTCTCCCGACAGACGAGAGACCGGGTACGGTACAGAGTACGAAACGATAGAGTTTGATGATTTTGTGTCGGTGGACGAATATTTATCACCTGGTGTGCCATGTGGGGTCCAACGACGCACGCTACGGCGCGGCGCGCCCGACGTGCTGGTGTTCGAACCACCGAGTAGGTACCAGGAGTGTGACGTGAGCGCGGGTAAGCGTTCGGGTGGTGGAAGGCGGAAGAGTTGCTCGCAGGCGAGTGGAGGCCTGTCGGTCGCTTCTCCGCGGGTGTATGCGTCACAGCCCCAGGTACCTGGAGTACCCGAACTGGAATGCAGGGGAACGGGACGTGGTGTCGACCGTATGAGTCGATACACTGACACCGAACCCCACCATAACAGTTTAACGGTACAGAGGAAGTACTCCTATTCTCTTTTAGATTCCTCAGAGCGGATTTTGAACCCAGAAAACGTTGAATATTGTATTATTGGATAAAAGTCCAAAGGAAGGAGAAAATTGAGAAAATATTATTTCTGGCTGGAGTTTTATATGGACTTCACGGCTACCTGAGTCCGGGTAGCGCTACAGAACCCGTCGGAAGCTGTTGACAGGCCACCCTCGTAAAAACAGGGTTTCCTGGAGACAGACGCCTACCGAAATCCTCTAGGAACGCTGTCACGTGGCGGTGTTCACTGCACTGAGGGTTCGCGGCTTTAAACGCCACCTCCAGCACCGGAGAGCTGGACACGGGGTCACGCGTTGCAGGGCAGGCAGGTCCAGGCGCGAAGTGTGTCGTATTAGGGCGCTAGGGAGCGTAGGGAACCTCTGGTCCGGCCTAGAGCCATCGTGGTGGCCAGTTGTAACCGCGACTAGCACTAGCTATCTTTCAGGGTAGATTTCACCTCGTGATTTTGAGATTCAATTGTTTCTGGCATCTCCGAGGACGCGGCGAGTCTTTAGGCCGATTCTTTTCATTCCTTCGCGTTTTACTACCCGAAGAAGCGATCCTCCATTGATTTCCCTTCGGGAGGGCGGTCAGTGGCTCTGGTCGATCTACCCAAGCGTTGTTTCACCCGTTCGCGTGCGTAGAACCCACTAAGCTAGCCGGATTTCATTGGAAATAAATTTCAAAATGTTCAACTCCGCACCGAGCGATACTGAGTTCGCTTCGGCGAGCAATTCTCAATTATTTAACAATGCACGCGCTTGTAGATACCAGGTAGATTGAATCAGCTGCCGGACTTTTTGTCATGTAACCCTGTAGATACCCCCACTGGTGTAAATCTGGATGTAGATAATGAACGTATGTTTTTCCCTGATCAAGAACTCGATAGCGCGATAGAAAACGATGAAGAAACATTCGGCAGTATGAGAGCGTCCTTGATGGACGAATGCGACTTCCTCGAGGTGTATAAAGGTAATGAAACGGCTAGTTTATTTATTTTGGAAACCTTCTACGACCAAATTGCTAACAAACAACGGAACAGCGATAGTGTTCGGCGTTTTAATAATCGCATAGAAGGGGCGCGACAGGTAGACTAACCTAACGATTACGAAACTAGAATAGCTCATGAATTCGCGTTAGAAGATGGGTTATTTTTTCATAAAGGAACAGAAGATAACTTGAATAGATTAGAAGTACCTGAAAACTCTTGGGCGCGAATTATGGGAAGATATCACGATGATGCAGGTCATCCTGGTATTGACGAGACATATAATCAAATCGCACGGTATTTTTATATGTCCCCCTTACGAAAAATAATTACGGATTATGTAACTAAATGTCTAATATGTGCGACCACGAAGGCGAGCAAAAGGCACGAAAAAGCAAACTCAATCCCCAATGAGCCCGAACGGCCGTGGGAGATGGTTTCTATAGATGTCATGGGGCCCTACCCAGTGATAGAACGCGGAAATGAATATTTATTAACCCTTGAGTAATCGGGTGCTTGCAAATCACGTGAAGAGTCGGGTAGGGTCTCTGAGACCCAGTTTTTAATTCACAGATTACATTACAAAAAAAATAAAATAAAACTATTTGATACATGAAAATCTTTTTTATTTTATTTTTAACACATTTCAAGTAAAATAAACCAATTCTAAAATAAAAATAAAACATTTTGAAGAAAATACGAAAAAAGTTAACAAAACTGTATTTCTCTAACATTCAGAAAAAAAAACACCCTAATACTCATTTCAATTCTCATTGCATTCTCTGCAAATCGGTTTGACATGCTCTAAACATTGCCATTTTTACAACTTCTTGTTCGAACATGTTTGGGGGCGCATGTTTTCTCCAAGATAACCCATCTTTTGCATGATAAAAGAGCCGCTGGTTCTCCGTAGTAGCTTCGAAATACTCTGGAGTTGCAGGTTCTTCCTCCATTTCTTCTTCCACTTCTTCTTCTAATTCTTCCTCTGTGTCTGTTTTGTGGTCACTTTCTTCGCACTGGTCTGATTCTGGCTCGCTTTCCAAATCAATATTCTCCTCTTCTACTTCATCATAGAGCTGCTGTAATCTTTCAATTTCTTTCAGGTAAGGATCCATCACTCAAATCTGAAACTCTATACTATATATAGGCATATATATATATATATATATATATATATATATATATATATATATATATATATCGCCATTAGGTATGAAAAATACTTACTCTGTAGGATATTTTTCACAAAAAATGGGAAAATAAATGTACTTGTCGATTTTTAAAAAGTTACTCGAATAGTCGGGTAGGGTCTGACAGTCCAAAAGTGCAAATATCTAGCGATCTATTAGACACTAACATTCACGCCGTTGTTCACTGACACTAGACCTTTGGACAGGAAGGTACTGACGATCGCGACGCGCTCCGACATAAAACAAGGGTGGGACATTAGAAAGAAATTGTCGCTGGTCTCACAGACCCCACCCGACTACTCAAGGGTTAATAGTTATTAATTGTTTTAGCAAGTGGGTGGAAGCGATGGCCACTCCGAAAGCTGATGCCGCTAAAGCAGTTGAGTTTTTGCAGGTAATCTTTATGAAGTAGGGATTCCCTCGTATTTTAATTTCAGACAACAGAGGTATATTTAAAGGAAGAAATTGGGAGTCTTTCGCGGAATTTCACCGGATCGAATTAAAATTCTACCACCAACAGGCTAATCCCGTAGAGCGGAGAGCACAAGGAATAAAAAAATGCTGAGGGCATACTTAATAGGTTTACCACAAAATACTAAATAAATTTATCTCAAAATCTTATTCGAACTTAGGGCTGGAACTAATGCGGCTACCGGTATGACACCAAGTCACCTTTTATTAGGGTACGAGGTACCACGTCCTGGAGACCGGGCTTTGCGGCGGCGCAGGCAAATAGACAAGCTCGAGTCGAAGAAGCAAGAGAGAATACTAGGCAATACCAAAGACGCGCTTTTCCGAACCCTGATATACAACCTGTTAGCTTTCAAGTAGGCCAGTGGGTACTACTACGAAACTATCGAACGACACAGGGTAACTTCGGACAAACATGGGTTGGTCCATGTAGAATTGCAAACCAAGTTGATGCAGTTACATATATCGTCAACAAGGGCGATCTGGACATGGCGGTCCACGTCAACGATATTCGACTAGCACCTCCGCCGCGTAGAGGTCAGGAACAACTCGATCCGAGAGAAGTTCCAGCAGGGGGATTCTTATTCCTCGATTCGATACAGCACGAGTCGAAATCACTACGACAACTATCGAGAAGAACTGTCATTTCAACTCGATGATTGAATAATTGTCGAGTGCTCATGATCACATAGTAGAAAGTGGAAACATAACCAAAGTTTTTTGCGTTGACCGTTTTAAGTTTGTGGCTGTTTCATTTCATCGATTTTGCAATGGCATTCAAAATCAAAGATCATTTGCTGACTTTGATTGATTTTATGAATGAATATAAAGAGTTAGCCACTGGCAGATTATCGTCAGCAAATGCTAGAGAAGCATTTAAAAAAAAGTGGAATGAAGTAAAAATGAAGTTAAATTCTCTTGGATTAGGAGAAAGATCAGTGGAGAAGTGGCAGAAGGTATGTCAACTAATGCATGCGGTACATCCACTAGAATTACATATTCACTACATGTAGAAAAGTAACCCTCAACCTTTCATTTTTGAAAAATCAATGAACGAAATGTTTCATCATATTCAACACCTGCAAGTCTATAATAAAGTGTTTCCATCAACGGTACCATTTCTTGTGAAAATGTAATGCAATGTCAATAATTATAATGTAAGTAATGAATGTGGTTATACATGCACTAGCCTTTTAGCGCATAGGAGAATCACAGGAGTGCCTTATCCCATATTTTCCTTGACATACCTACAAGTGTTTGAATTCAGTGTGAACAAATTATCCCGTCTGTCTTCCTCATTGTGGTTGTCTGTCATTTAATCTTTTGGATAAAATATATAAACGATTTAACAAATATTATTTTTTGTAGAATTGGACAGATTATAAATGTTATCTAAAAAAAAAGCAAGTGAAATAAAAAAATATCAGTCAGGAACAGGAGGCCCTGAATGTAATAAAAAACTGACCGACTTGGAAATGAGAGTCCTAGAAATTCTAGGCCACACATTTTATGAAGGTTGTGGAACTGAGGAACGAGGTGTAAGTATATTAAATATTTTTTCAGTCTATCAACAAATAATTACTAATTTCAGCTAGAGCTACCACTGTGGCCAGCACATCACATACTACAACCCACACACAAGCACATAAAAACGTGATGCAGAGTTTCTCTACAAAAGCGAATGTAATGTAGATACAGACCATGATCATTTATGTTTTAAGGAAAATCAAAAACAACCAACAAAAAAAATGAAATCAAATAATCATGATGATTTATATAGGGAGACAATTTGTTGTCTCAATAAAATTGACAATACTCTGAAAAATGGATTGAGTGATATAAATAACACAATCGATAGAAAATTGACAGAAATAACTGAAATCTTGCAAAATAAATAATCAACTGATTTAGGTGATTCCTAGTTACTTTATATTTGTTTATTTCTAATATTTTTTATGAGAGTTTTGTGTCTATATTGTTTATGAGTATTAAAAATTATGTTAAATGCTTTTATTTTGTGATATATAATTTCATGAATGACTTCCATTCCTATTTTTTGAAGTGTAGTACTGATTTTTTTGATTGAAAATTGAATTAACATTGATGTCTATCAAAATATAACAAACCCAAGCAAGAACTTTCCATAATTCCAGTTGAATAGGTTATTGTTGGAACATGTACATTTTAATTTCAACAGCTTTGGTTGATTCTTCACTAAACAGTTCATAAGGAATAGTGATTTGAAGGGTGAACATACTTTCTCCATCAAAGATGTGTTTGTTTTCAATGTGAGTTCCAAACAAAAGTTGAAAACCACCAATTTGTCTTTTAACAGTAAACAACTGAATTTTATCGCTTATTTCAAACTTTCTTATACCTACCGACAGACTCTAATGAAAATAAAATCGAATTATACAAAAGTTTGTTGAATGAAAATGCTATATTAGTAATTAAAATACAAATCAACAATATTCTGTCTGATACCTCTTCCTACATTTAACAGATTCCCTTGTATATTTGGCACTCTTTGATCTGGCACATCATCGTTTGCATTTTCATTGAAATCTAGCCAATTTTCAATGCAAATGTTATGCAACACCGCACAGGAATTAATCACATGCCCTATAAATTGAGGCGAGTATCTAGCTGATCTTTCTCTAAGGAGGCACCTAAAACGTCCCACACAATTTCTTGCTGAAATATGATGCCGATTATATCTAGCTTCAGGCGACCCCTCTGCTGGATCATGAAATGGAATCATCAAGAAAGGTTCTAAAGGATATCCACTGTCACCAATCAGCCACGTTCTGCGAAGTCCATTATTATATTCCCTCGATATATAATCTCTTATGACAGACTGTCTCCAAATAAACGAATCATCGCTTGAACCTCCGTAATTTGCATTAATATTCAATATTTTCAACTGAGCATCACATATTATTTGACAATTCAGAGAATGATATCCCTTTCGGTTTATGAAATTATGCTCCTCCTGCCTTGGTTTCAATATTGCTACGTGTGTACAGTCTATTGCACCTACAACACCTGGAAAACCAAACCGATTCATGAATAGCACCTTGTTTTGGTTGATTTCAACTCTATTAGTTGGGAATTTTATTCTATTTCCTGATAAATTGCCATCAATAGCAACTGCAACCTCATGAATACATCTGTTGAAAAATACACTAATGTTAGTGTTGAATGACATTGTAACATACGAGCAACAGCAACATACCTATGAACGGATGTTTGACTCGGTCCCAAATTGTAGTCTTCTTCGATTGATCTCTGATAGCAACCAGTCGCAAAAAACCTCAGCAGTAAGAACTTTTACTTCAACTGATATCGCTGTGCTGTATCTGATGTGGGAAAGATGTGGACTCAAGATTTCAAAGAGTTCCTGAGCTAGTTGTTTATTCGATCTAAACAACTCAATGAACCTGTTTCCAGGAAGAGCAAAAGGATCAGCCCGAACCCTTACTAATCTCCTTTCTAATCTTACATGTCTGTTCTGTAAATTTTGTCTCAATACAAAATCTACGATTGGCAACATTTTTTCAATGATATTTGCGAACAGAAGACAAAACAACTAGTATAATATTATTTATTTTATTAATTTCAAATTTTCAAACTAGGTTGCTACGCTCGATCGGCTTGATACTACGAAATTAGTCGATTACAAATTCGACACGGAATGAGAATCAATATTAGCTCGACATCGAATGTGATGTCGAGTCGAGCAGGCTACTCGATACATGTTGTATCGAGCATTGAGAATCCCCCTGCTGATTCAGACTCGGAGGAGGACGGCGAATAGAGTATCGGGGGCAGACGTCATGAAGAGATCGAAAGTATGACGATCAAGTGGGAACAGTTTTATATAGTATAGTTTGGGGTGGGTTAGCTATGAAATGAATGGGAAGGGAGTCAGGATTTAAATTTTAGAGTAGGGCTTGAGCGATGCTCAATTTGTAGATATGTAAATAATGGAGAAAAGAATGTCTTTTTTCAGCTTCCACTCACCCGGAGGAAAACTTAGGTATGGAATAGATATTTCTTAGGGTAGATAGGATTTAGTTTAGTTAGTTTAGTAAGTTAGTCATGTAATGTTAGGATAGAGAAAGTTGTTAGCCTACCGAGGGGTCTTTTACTAATACATGTATTCCGTTTTAGCAAACAATGAAGAGAAAAAAGAAATGGCCTTTTTCAAGGCAGTTCCCTTCTCATAATTGTACTGTTCAGTCAAAAATCTAGCGTTGTCCTTAAGCGGGGGGGGTGTTATATTCTGCCGAGCTTTGGTTCAATTTAAAATTCGGAATAGTGCAGAGAAATCCGAAAAATCGAATTTCTTTCGAAATTCAAAGATAGGTAGTAAATTCATTAGGTTTTCTGGACTGAATCGGACCGAACAAAGGGGTTTCGCCCGATTTAGGCCAACCGGCCAATCAAAGCGCGGCACGCTCGACAGGACTTGACGTCGATCGGTCGACGAGTTAACATCGAGCACTCGAATACGTATACTACTGAATACCCTGTATTATTTACCGTGAATTTTGCCATAAAAGATTCTTTTAGCCGGAGCATTATGGCGGCCGGCACGCGTTCCGATTATTTTCAAAAAAATCACAACCGTATCCGGAACAGTACCACCAGTCGACAGACATCGATGTACACACTGCGGTGAGGTTTACAACACCTCTAGGGGCCTCACGCAGCACGTCCGGCTAAGGCACCCGGCGGCAAGAAACGACGAGAGAAAAGCACAAGCGGCCACAGTACAGGTGAACCTTGCTAGCACGGGGCATGTGTCCACAATGGAGGACATACAATGTTAGACCTAGAAGTTGGCCTATACGACGACAGATTAATTGCCTTCAAAATGAGAGAATTTTCACCAAATAAGTTTGGCAAGCAACTCAGGGATAAAAGGGCGGAACCGAGATACAAGGAGCGGCGGGACGAATACGTTCGTCGACATATAGCCGCTCTGGGAATACCGATTCCCCCTAGCGACATCGAGAAAGAGGTTCCCGTTGTCGCACAGCAAGCAAATGAAGAGGAGGAGCTCCTCCAGCTGGGATTGAACCCCAAGCAGTGAAGGAGGAGCCAACTCCCTGTGTTGACTCGCCGGAAAACAGAAATTAAAAGAGAGAGATCACAAGAATGGTTCAAGAAAGAAGACAGCCCCTGAACCTAGGGCGATCTCGGGAAATAGATGCAGCCATAGATCTGCTGAAAGATGTTCTGGGGAGGGCCTGCAAGCAGGATGGTCCACTGCAGGAGTTCATCGACGAGGTGTACTCATACACTGCGGTGATCATAAGGCCGGAGGAACCCCCCAGAACACAAAGGAAAAATCCTGGGGGGCAAGGCGATAGAGAAAGCCGCAGGCGGTACTGTTATCGTACCAGCAAATATGGTATTATGAAAAATTGGAATTAGGAAAAATAAATATTTATATATTTATATATTTTCGAACATTTTCCGCCAACTTCTGGGCTCCGGTAGCCGTGAAGTGGCCGGAACCAATCGGAGCGCGAGAATCGCACGCGACCGCCGGGGCGTGGTCTCGTAGAAACTACCGAGCGCATATAAAGATAGGTGTTTTCCGATCGAATTGTCAGTGTGACAGTAATTGTCACAATTGCATTTAGGATCAAAACTTGGTGAAATTTGCGCTTTGACGGTGATTTCGTGTGTGTTTCTTCGCTGGGGGCTTGCCTTGCAAATTTTCCGAGTGCTTTAAGTGTTCAGTGTGCTGATTTTGTCATTCAGGTGAGTGGATTTCTTGTCATTGTGGTGTGCAAACGAGATTCTTCCTGCTGAGTTAAGTTACGAAACTGTTCATTGAGCAGATGGAGGATGGGGGTGTCCTCTGATGGAACGATGATTGGTGAAACCAGCGCTTCAGAGGAGGACACCACCTCGTCAGATGGTTTCATCAAACCAAAACAAAAAACGAGAAGAGGAAAGCGAACTTCCAGAGTGGTAGTGATCTCCTCTTCACCAACCCTCACTCCTACCACTTCTACTTCCGTAGAATCAACCAAGACCGCTTCCCCCGCGCTTGACGCGCAGTCCGCTCCCAACGCCAGTGTGTCGGACGAGATGGACACCGAGCTGCCAAGTTCTGTTGCCACATCGTCTGACACACAGGGTGTAGCCAATATTCATGTCGAAAACCCAAACATACAGGGTGTTGATTGACAATAAGAAACGTTTTAAATGGACTCCGGAAGCCGAAAGGGCTTTTTATGAGATAAAAAAATCGGTTTCCGGGCCATTAGAACTTGCTAGACCTGACAATAAATTACCATATTTCTTACAAACAGACGCTAGCTACGTCGGCCTGAGCCCTGTACTGCTTCAGCGACGGCCTGATGAGGAACGTAGGGTTATAGCTTATAGCAGTGCAAAACTGAGCGCGACAGAGCGTAGATATCACATCAATGAAATCGAGTGTTTGGCGGTAATCTGGGGGATACGTAAATACCGCCACTTCCTACAGGATGGGAAGTTTACACTAATGACTGATAGCTCGGCACTCACCTGGCTCGACCGGATGAGGGACGATCCGGCGAAATTAACGAGGTGGTCGCTCCTTCTCCAGGAGTACGACTATGAAGTGGTGCACGTCCCGGGTGGGCTCAACGAGCTCCCCGACTTTCTGTCCCGGAACCCACAGGACGAGCCCACTTCCGTCGATATTTCTGGGGATGTGGAAAAAATGTTTTTTCCACACATAGAGCAAGGCCCCCTCGAAAATGACGCCCACGAAGCCCTCACCGAAGCAGTCGAGCAGCTGGTGGAGCTCTTCGCTGAGTTCGACTGTGTACAATGCCATCCGGAACGTGAAGTACTCACTCAGGTCCAGACATTCTACGATGACATTGTGCAAGCTCAGCGTGAGAGTGATAGTGTTAGGCGATTCATTCAACGCATAGAAAGGGCTAGAACCGCGGCAGAACCGAACGACTATGGAAATAGGATCGTTCAAGATTTCTTTTTGGAGGATGGAATCCTCTATTATTGTGGGCCCCAGCAGGAACTAAAGTAAGTAAATTTATTCAATTCAGGAATAAGACAGATACATAATCGTCGATGAATGATGAAAAAAATATGAAATATGTAGATTATATACACAAAAGTGCTACCACAAAGGCAACTAGACGACAACCACCAGCGAATTTGCGTCCAAACGAGCCTCATCGGCCATGGGAAACAATCTCTGTGGACGTGCCCGGGCCGTACTCCGCGAGTCCAAAAGGAAATAAATACATGATCGTAGTCATCGACTGTTTCAGCAAATGGGTAGAAGCGCGCGGCGCACCAAACGTTCAAGCTGGAACAGTCGTTGATTTTCTAAACAACGAGGTTTGTAGTCGTTGGGGGTACCCGGGAAGTGTTATTTCTGATAGTGCGGCCATCTTTATTGGTAATGTATGGACCAGATTCTGCGAACAGAATGATATCGAAATTAGACTAAGCCCTACTTATCACCAACAGGCTAATCCAGTAGAGAGAAGGGTACAGGAAATTAAGAAAATGTTGAGGGCGCCACTATTGAATCGCCACGAAAATCAATGGGAATCTTGTGTACCCGAAATCTTGTTTAACCTACGAACTAGAGTAAACGCCGCCACAAATATGTCTCCTAGTAAACTACTGTTAGCATACGAAATTCCGCGGCCCGGCGAGCTTAGGATGCCGTCGCAACGCCTTCGGAGAGGGAATTTGAACTTAGACAGAGAAGAGTGTAACGAGCAAGCAAATACAACCTCAGAAAACTACCGGAATAAATATTATCCGAATAGAAATATTATTCACGTGTCATTTCAACCCGGAGACTGGGTACTTTGTAGGAACGCAGAACAAATCAGACAAAATTTTGGACTACTTGGTCAGAGCCATCGCGTGTTGTGCAGCGATTAGGTGAAACTACTTATTTGGTAAACAGGGGTGGGTTGGATCGTGTGATACATGTGGACCACTTGCGACTGCGCCGCGAGCTGGGCAGGATCATCTCAATCCTCAGTCTGCGCCGCGGCCTTAGCTGTAGTTTTTCGTTCGTTCGCCTGCGGCTCATGCACGGATGACTCATGCGACGCGGTTGGGTCGAAGAAGCTGAGCGGGTCGGGCCCGTCGTTTCTGACGACGGCTTCTTCGGATAGGACACTGTTTAGTGCGTGCCGCGTATAGACAATTAATGTTTCGTTTCGAGAAATCGCGAGGACGATTAAAAATTTGTATATATTAGTTTGTAAGAAAACCGTTGTAGATTGAAGGCTCGTGCTTTGGGGAAACGTTGTTCGTTTTTAAGGATGGTGAAAATAAAGGTACCTAGTACCACAAAAAAACAGCCCTTTTTAGGGTATGCCTGTCTATTTCGCAATGTGCATTCTACCTGTGAAAGAAAAGTCTAATTTCGATAGGAGGGGTGTTATCGTACCAGCAAATATAGTATTATGAAAAATTGGAATTTGGAAAAATAAATATTTTCGAACATTTTACTCCCGCCAACTTATGTGCTCCGGTAGCCGTGAAGTGGCCGGAACCAATCGGAGCGCGAGAACCGCACGCGAACGCCGGGGCGTTGTCTCGCATATAAAATTCCAAATAGGAATATTTGCCAAGCAGAGAGAGATTTGAACGAGAAATAATATTCCACATTTCCAAATAGGATTGAGAAGCGGAAAAATATTAAATATTCCAAAACTAGTTCTTTGTATGAGAACGCCAATAGAAGCTATATTGCTGGACGATTCGTATACGCCGGATTTCAGTACTTCGGAGACTTTCTTAACAAGGAGAAACACATTGTGCAATTGCAGGTGCAATTGCCTTAATGAATTAATTCGTATTTGAATGCATCTTCGACTTCGATAGAGTGAGCAGTCCCTGTCGAGACTAATTAGCGAACTCGACGTTCCAGGTGCTCTGAGCACACAGCCGCTGACAACAACGATATCCCTGCCCTGTGGAGGCGTGGATCAAGAAGAAGCCTTGCTCTCACGGTCCCCAGGAATATTAAGGACATCACGGTGCTTGAGTCTGAGGCTCGGCCGTGAGAGACGTCGGAAGCTCCGAGCCCTCCACCCTGCTAAAACAGGGTTGCTTGCTTCGGAGACGCCAACCAGCTCTTCGTACGGCTCATCTCCGTGGGTGAGCCAATGCGTCTAAAAACGTTCACTCTGACAACGGCAGGTCAGAAACGTGGTCGCGGTGTTAGGCTGAGGATCGCGAATCGTATATTTGTTTGTCGAATAGATTTAGGGATCGAAGTGACCCCTTTGCTCCGTGCCAATAGGCCAACGTGGGTGGCAAAGGTGGAATAATTCGGTCAGAATTAGCTAAACTTCAGAGAACTTTTACATGCCTACATACGTTGTAGGTAGCTCTGCTTGCTATTGTACAAGCGTATCGAACCCAGAGCTAGCCGGAAGAAAGTTTGTTTGAAATCTAGAAATATGGATCGTCATTCTGAGGATTTATATTCCCGATTTCTGTAATAAATAAAACACCACGATTGAGACAATAGTACCTCTACGCTCGAACCCAAGATTTATACAGGAAAAATCCAGGCTTTGTGGCAGGGCACGTCAGGAATAATGCGGACTGGGTGGATAACCCAGGCATCAAATGCCCAAACACGGACGTGCAAAACCTATACACGGACCTATGGGACCAAAAGCCCGATATACACCTACCAAACCTTGGTGTGGAAGAGCCGCGGCTTGAAGTGAGGCTGGTCCTCACTGAAATCAGCGTGTCTGACAGCTGGAGACACTGGTCCTATATCGGAGTGGAAGAAGAACCGATCACCCTAATATCCAAAGAAGGGAAGAACGGTATGTTAGCGGAGAACTACCGTCCAATCACGATATCCTCGATACTAAGAAGAGTATAATTTTGTATCTTGGACCAGAAAATTAGGAAGTGGATCGAGTTGTCACCCCGCCAAAAATGGTTCACAAACGAGGCGGAGTGCTTCAACAACGTACATCTGCTAAAAGAAGTTCTACGGCACGCAAAAGACCACAAAGGCTTGGTTACGATAGTGCTGGTAGTGTCGAATGCGAGGGGTCAAGCAAGCAACGCAGCCATAGAACCCCTATCACTAGCGCTGGAAAGCCAACCCGGGTACGAAATAAACGGTTCCACAAAAATAACTTGTCTGGCGTTCGCGAGACCTAAAACTGGTCTCAGGGAACGTGGGACAGGCAAGAACCCATTTTGCAACAACGCAGGCATACCTGTGGGGGCTGGGTATGAAGATCTTCAAAAGGAAATGCAACACTTTCCTAGTTGTGAAAAACGTAAAGGGTCCTTAAGGATCGGGATTGATACCTCACGGACCCGGAATTGACATTCAGTAGTGGTGATGCGGTACCGGTAACGGGGGCCGGGGACACGCTTGTCTATCTGGTGGAGTGAAGCTCTCTCCCTGGGTAGGTCTGACGACCGAGGGAATTAGAGACCACTTAGCAAGTACACTAGAGAAAACTTAGAAGTTGAAGCTGAAACCAAATCAGAAAATTGACCTAATCACCACTTAACTGGTCCCCAAATACTTTTAGCAAATAATCGTGACCCTACCATCCCTAAATACTATTAGGGTGATGACCCAGACATACGCGTCGTGGTAAAGGAAATCCTTCATCTGCCGAAAGCAACAACCAACGGGTTGTTGTACTGCAGTAAGAAGGTGGGGGGACTGGGAATCCCGAAATTGGAATAGCTCCTGACCTCGGCAGCCCTGAAACAGGGTATGAAGTTCTCAGGGAACCGTAACCCTGCAATGCAAGCTCGGTAATAATCCGTTGAGCGGGCTCCATACTGAAATTAAAAAAAATTTGGAACTTACGTATTTCGGCCTCCTGAACAAAAAAGTCTAATAAAAGTTTTGGGGCTCGCAACTAGTTTCGAAGATACGCCCCCCTCCCAAAGACAGGAAATCGGGGTTTTCAGGGTTGACATTTATGTTTCAACACTTTTAACACATTTTCACATCAAATTCATATTTAAATCAATGAAAAAATATCCTTCTTGCAAACCATAAATATTGTTTACTTTTGACAGAATACAGATAGAGCTAGAATATTTCTACTTAAAGTCACTAGATCAATATTACCAACCTTAACATCTAAGATTCACCGCCTACTTTTCGATTTCGAAATAAAATGTTCCTTCATATTTTGCACGAATGTGTTTCAATTGTTTTATTTATTCGCAAAGCAGACATTTTGTAATTTATAAAAATGATGAAGCTGGGGTACAAAATCCTGTAGCTTTTATCCAATTTCTTATCAGAATTGGGATATTTCTGGGCTCAGTCGAATGTCCAGGATGCGGTGCTGTTTGCAATTTGGACATGGATACATATATACATACCGTTGTCAGAGAAGCCGTACTATCAAAAATAAGAAGGGAAAAATCTTGGAGAAATGTAATTTCAAGAAATCTGCGAGGACTGGTACTTTTTTCAATGGAAGAATTGGCATCCAGAAAATGGCTCTATTCGTCGGTTATTTCCTCGAACTACCTCATCCGCGGTTTCAATTTGTGCAAAGGGAACTCAATCTCTCCTTCACAGCTGTTACAGATTGGAGTAATTATTGTAGAGAGGTAATTTATTATTTTATTTTTGACTTGTTACACCAACTTAATTATTGTTGTTTTTCAGGTTTGCATGAATTGGACGAATACCAAACTCTACCAAACTTGGCGGAGTAGGGAAAGTTGTTGAAGTGGACGAAGCCAAGTTTGGTAGGAGCAAGTATAACCGCGGAAGGGTAGTCGGGGGACAGTGGCTGTTTAGTGGGATCGAGAGGGGATCCAGAAAAATCTTTCTAGTACCTGTAGAAGATAGGACTGCGGAGACCCTTGTCGGTCTCATCAAAAAGTGGATAGAGCCCGGGACGACGATCATATCAGATTGCTGGAAATCCTACGATAGATTGGGAGAAGAGGGTTTCCAGCATCTGATCGTGAATCATAACTGCAATTTCGTCGATCCCGATTCTGGTTAGTATTTCATTGATAGAATATTTATATATTACTAATCTTTTTTTTTTATTTGTAGGAGCCAATACTCAATCCGTTGAAAGACTGTGGCGAGATGTAAGAGACCATATTCCGAAATATGGCCGCAAAAAAGATCATTTTGTGGGTTACATTTCGGAATATGTTTTCAAGCGGAACGTCAGGCCCGGTCAACGGATTGAGGAATTCTTCAACACTACGAAGAATATGTACCGAGACTCGTGAATTTCTTGAAATTACTACATCTTACTGATTGTTTTCCTTCCTCTGGCAAAGATATTCCTATATTGTAAACTGCACTGCATAATGAACATTGACTGAGCCAAATTATATTTTGTATCAAAGCCACATATTATAAAAAAATTCATAATTTGTTAATTCATTATTGAAAAAAAGATATTTAATACATTAATTTTTTAATTTATTGTGTTTTTGTTTCTCTGGTTGCCATTCGAATCTTCATAAATGCCATGAAGTAGGCATTTACTGAAATATCTCCTTCGTCTTTCTTCTCCATAAATATCATTTTCCAATAATTATAAAGATCTCTTATCGTTTTAAAATACGGTTCCATTTTTGCCATTCCTTCAACTCTTACCAAAAATCTATACAATACCATGTGGTCTTTTCTGCCATTTAGAAAAAAGAAAGAGCATATTTTTACCCTTTCTACGTATTGAAACGTAGTGGTATTCAATGTAGTGATTATAAAATCAGGCCACATTTCCGAATTGCCGATAATATCTTGAACCAGCCATAAAGGATCATCTGCTAATATATATATTTGTAAAATACTTCTCATTACATAATTCACGACAACTCACTTGGTTTGTATGAAGGTTCATAACCTTTTTTCAATTTCAATCTAAGACCCATTTCAAATAATTCTTAATCAGTTAATTTTCTACACAAAATGAATGATGATAGTTTACATTTTAAAATCGAAAAGTAGGCGGTGAATCTTAGTTGGCGAGTTTGGTAATATTGATCTAGTGACTTTTAGCAGAAAAAGCCAATTCTGAAATTCAACAGTAACTTCCATTAGTTCTATCACTGATGCCTCTCTCTCTCTCTCTCTCTCTCTCTCTCTCTCTGTTTATGGTAAGAGAGACTCTTCAGTGATAGAACTGATGGAAGTTAATGATGAATTTCAGAACTCGTCTAAATAATCTAGCTCTATCTGTATTCTGTCAGAAGTAAACAATATTTATGGTTTTCAAGAAGGATATTTTTTTATTGATTTAAATATGAATTTGATGTGAAAATGTGTTAAAAATGTTGAAAATCGTTCAAACCGGATGTGTATATTGTGCTGATAGAAAGAAGAAATTTCGAGCGGCATTGGCTGAATAAACAAACATAAATGTCAACCCTGAAAACCCCGATTTCCTGTCTTTGGGGGGCCGTATCTCCGAAACTAGTTGCGAGCCCCAAAAACTTTATTGAACTTTTTTGTTCAGGAGGCCGAAATACGTGAGTTCCACCAAAAATTTTATTCCACCATGGAGCCCGCTCAACGGATAATTACCTGCGAGCTCTCTCCGAATGCAACAACCAACGGGTTGTTGTACTGCAGTAAGAAGGTGGGGGGACTAGGAATCCCGAAATTGGAATAGCTCCTGACCTCGGCAGCCCTGAAACAGGGCATGAAGTTCTCAGGGAAGCCTAACCCTGCAATGCGAGCTCTCTCCGTAGGCACAAAACTCGAGAGCCGTCTCAAGAGACTCGCCCAAGCGGCCAGAATCAACTGGCCAACGACAACGGAAGCACTCAAACACTACGTGAAGAAACAAAAGAGAGAGCTCGCAAGATGGGCCAGCCAAGGATCTCAAGGGAAGTCGGTTGGGGCCTTCATCAACTCCCAGATCAGCAACGCATGGCTCCTGGACAAACCCTGCTGAAGCCGGACTGCGTACAAATTATTGTGCGTACAAATTATTGTGCGTACAAATTATTGTGCCAACGGGGTTGCAATGAACAGGGCTGGCCCAGTACCGGACCCAAATTGCCGTCAATGTCGGTCCCAGCTGGAGACACTGGGCCATATACTGCGCACACGAAACCAAGCAGGATTAAACGGCACGATGAAATAAGGGAACTCATTAAAAAGGAGGTCCAGAAGCAAGGCCCAGAGGTATCGGTGGAGCCGCAGGTAGCGGATACCCGAGGCGGGAATATCAAACAGGACCTTGTAATACAGCGCCTCGTGGCCGATGTAACAGTCCGCCATGAGGACGGAGAAAATCTTGACAATGGGGCGCAAGATAAAATAAATAAATGTAGCCGACTGCTACCCCAATTCCGGGAACGGTTCCAAGCAACCGAAGCCGAAGTCCTACCCACAGTGGTGGGAACAAGAGAAGCATCACCCAGGGAGACAGCCCAGTGTCTTGCCACACTGGGAATCAAATCAAAAGGTTTGCTGAAAACGATCTCAATGATCACCCTCTGTAGTTCCATTGAAATTTATCACGACTTCATGGATTACAATGCTCCTCTCCGCCAACAAGGTTGGCAACCAGCATGAGGGCTCCGCACTCATACACCTCCGCGTGTATTTGTTTTATCTATATAGACTTGTTTTTGAAAAATTTAATTTATACAACTTGATTTTATCTTTACACCGTCCGATCCATATAAGAATGAATCGGACTCAACAGATCGGTTTTCCCCATTGATACCGGTGCTTTCAACTTTGTGACCGTATATATGTGTCGTTTTAAAGTGTAAAGGTGTATGGTTGCGAGTCGAAGTAACTCGGTACTACGGCGATGGGGCAAGATCGAGCTCAGGCTAACTCCTCGCGGCAGCCTCCACGCGGCTTCCCTGGAAACTGGAGACCGCCTCGAGGGGTCCCAAGCCAATGCCGTTCAAAAGCCAAACAAACGTTCGGAAGTGGTTTTCCCCAAAGGGAACCGGCCAAGAGTGCTAGAAGCGTAGACTCACGAAGCACGGCGAACGAAGGTCCAGAGGCGAGCATCAAAATGCAAGGCGACCGCGCCACTAATAGGAAACTCTTCATGCGAACCATGAACAGAATATAGCCAAATGCCTTGTCAGGTAATGTTAAGTTTATCGGACACCAAGCGAAAAAAAAAAATTTTTGCGGGAAAGTTGGTACCTTGGAAAACCAGAGCACACTATTCAAATTTGAAATATCGCGAATTAATTTTCCTTCATTTTGAAGATTTTACGTGAATAATTAAAATGATGAAATTATTCGAATATACAGCCTCAGTGCATAAGAGGAGGGCATCAGATAATTACCTTACAACAATAGGAATATTTCTCGACAATTCAATGCCCGAGGTGTGATGCAGTATGCACTTTGAATAAAGAGAAGTTGCAATATCGTTGTGGAAGAAACTATACCATCAAAGTGCATAAGAAGAAGGCAAAAAAAGGAAAAATGCAGTTTCAAAAAATCTGCAAGAAAAGATACATTGTTTGACGGAAAAATTGGTCTCCAGAGGATGGCTTTAACAGTTGGATACTTCCTCGAGTTACCCCATCCACGGACCTATTTCATGCAAAGAGAATTGAATATGTCTTTGATGGCAGTAGTTGATTGGGGAAATTACTGTCGTGAGTTATTTCATTGAAATTAGATCATCCATTTCAATTTTTTTATTCTGCAGGTTTGCATGAAATGGGCTGAGGATAATCTAACCAAACTTGGTGGAGTCGGCAAGATTGTAGAGATAGATGAAGCCAAGTTTGGAAAGAGAAAGTACAACCGTGGAAGGGTAATCGAGGGCCAATGGGTATTTGGTGGCATCGAAAGAGGGTCTAGGAGAATATTTGTTGTTCCTGTGGAAGATAGAACCGCGACAATCCTCATCGGTGTCATCAAAGATTGGATAAAGCCAGGGACGACAATAGTGTCAGATAGCTGGAAATCCTACAACCGGTTGGGAGAAGAAGGCTTCCAGCATCTGACAGTTAACCATTCCCATAACTTTGTCGATCCCACCTCTGGTAAGGAAGTTGTTTTTTTCAAGTTAACGGGGCCATTAATAAATATATTTTCAATTTTCAGGAGCCAATACTCAATCCGTTGAGAGGCTGTGGAGAGACATTAGAGATCATATTCCGAAATATGGCATAAAGAAGTCACACTCCCAGGGCTATATTTCGGATTATATCTTTAAACGTGTCTACAGACCTGAACAACGGATTGAGAAATTCTTAGAAACGACGAAGGATATGTATCTGAAGTAGAAGATTTTATAAAAATGCATCTTACTTTATTTTCCTTCTTTTCGTGAACTTTCATGGTATAGTTTCTTCCACAACGATATTGTAAATTGTCCTTATTCAAATTGCAATCTGCAGCACACCTCGAACATTGAGTTGATTGTTTGAATCATATCGTTGTTGTTACTTGAATAATCATTAATTATTAAAAAAAGTATCAGATCTGTGGTATCACGTTTATTGTAAATGAATACATTTTATAAACTTAGTTTATTTGATTTGGTTGTCTTCGGTTACTATTCAAAGTTTCATAAAACCCATGCAAAAGACATTTGCTAAAATATTTTTCCCTTCATTCACATCCAAATTCATTGTGATTCCAATACTCGTATATATTTTTTATTGTTGAGTGATATTGATACATTAGCGACATTCCCTTTATTCTCACAAGGAATTGATAAAGCATCATATGATCTCTAATACCATTTAAGTAAAAAAAAGAACAAATCTTTACTCTCTCCACATATTGGAATGTGGGCGAATCCAATGTACTTATGATGAAATCCGGCCACAGTTCAGCATGACCAATTATATCCTGTATTTTCCACAATATATCATCTGAAATTATATATATTTTTTTAAAGGGGCATCATCCACATCCACACTTACTTACTTGGTTTGTATGCAGGTTCGTATGCTTTTTTCAATTTATTTTTGAGATCCATTTCAATTTCAACAATCAAGAATAATAAAACAATTGCTAATTGTCGATGGTGAAATGAAGGAAAATTAATTCGCGATATTTTAAATTTGAATAGTGTGCTCTGGTTTTCCAAGGTACCAACCCCCCATAAAAAAATACACTAAACATTTAGCAGTGACATGCCGAATTTTCAATGTTTTTGTTGTTGTTGAGGAAAAGTGCATTTTTTTGTTATAAAACTAGTGTTTCCGAATGAAAAAAAGTGTGGAACGGATAATTAGGGATGTGTACATTGTGCTGATAAAAAAGAAGGATGAATTTCAAGTGTAATTTTGATGCAGGAACGTGTATTCAAAAATCCCATTTTTGACCCAAAAAATGACCTGTATCTTGAAAACTATTGGAGAGCGCCAAAATTTGTATCCAAGTTTTTTGTTCAGGAGGTCGAAATACGTAAGTTCACGCAATTTTTTTTTTATCGCTTGGTGCCCGATAAACTTAACATAACCCCTTGTCATCCAATTAGTGGCTCGCATGAATGGATTAACGAGATTTCCACTGTCCCTACCCACTCATTATAAACAAACCAGTGCCGTACAGGCGCCCCATTCGCCAGGCACAAACCCCGAATGGAGTCGGTGGCGATCAGACGGACACGGAAACCGAAGATGTCCCCACCGCGACCGATGGCGACGGACCCACCACTGCGATGGAGACGGACTCGGACACGTAGGCGGGATTCACTGTTAATAAGAAAAAGAGGAGAACTAAAAAAAAAGATTATAAAAGGAGCTATGGCGAGATTACAGAAAGAGTACCCAGAGTCAGGGAAGGGTGGAAAACTCCACCTAGGGTGAACGAACTAGTGATTGAACCCGCCTCCGATGACGCGTCGGTCAACACCGGCAGGATTGTGAGGGAGGCACTGGAGAGGATGGGGTGCATAGACGAAATGTCCTACGCGAGGGTCCTCAAAGGAAAGAAAGTTGTATTAGGAACGAAAGGGGAGCAGAGTGGGTCTAGAATCAGGCAGGCGATTGCGCAAGCGGAGCAGGTCAGGATCATGGATGGGGGGGGGGAAAGGTCAACCCCACCCTGCTCTTGACAGGCATCGAACAAGAGTATGATCTAGAGGGTCTTCGTCAAGTGATCGTCACACAGAACGGCGGCCTTTGCGAAGATTGGACGAAAGCTGACTGGGACAGTATAAGAATACTGTATAAAATGAAATGTTTAAATAGCTCCTGGAAACAGAATTGGTTACTGGAATGCTGCCCGAGGGTATTCAGGGCCCTAATAAAAGAAGGCGTGGTTGTGTGCAGCTACAGTAAGAATGAGGAGAGAAAGAGGATTAGAGATAGATTAATGAGGGAATGGTAAGATGCATGGGAGAGCGAGAGGCAAGGTAGACTGACTTACAGACTGTGTCCCCGGGTCGGACCCGACAGGATACCATTGACGAGAAAGGCAATGCAGATCGTCACGGGACACGGAAACTTCGCCGGGTATCTGACCAGGTTCGGTCTCGCCGGTGAGGTGCCGTGTCCTTGTGACGAGGGAACAGAAAGTGCGGAACATATCCTGTTTGAGTGCGATCTGGGACGCAGGCGTGATTGGAGGGAGAGGCGTGAGCAGCTGGAAAGGATCGAACGACATGAGTGAGAACCTCGTGGAAGATGAGGCGTCAATTATGCCCGATCCCTGACTGGACATTGGTGGTCGCTTCGCCAACTTCCAATACGTAGTATATGTCGATCGCATGCGCATTCGCATGCAAATTTGTATTGAATTTATGTATAGGGTTAAGCATTAAAGAAAAGCTTATTCGCCGCTAATACTCCCAAACGCGATTTGTGGCCTCACGCGGGTCCCAGGTCGTGGTCGAGGTTGGAGAAGCGGTTGGCATGGTGTAGCAAGCTATTTTCGCTCCATTGTCGCTCCATGGCCGCTGGCTGGGTAAGCTGCGTTGCCTGCAACGCTACAATCGTCTGTCTGCCCCTACCCACTTTAAGTTTGATCGTTGAACAGTACGGACGTATTTTGAGGTAAAGAAATCTAAACAATCGAAATCGTGATAAATCGGAACTGCTAACGCGTGGAAAGTAGTTACAAGTAGTGGAAAGTACAGTGGAAATTAATAAGGAAGGCATAGGAACTCGAAATACAGCCTGTTACAAGTAACAGAAAAATCTTCAGCAGGGATACTATCCCAAAGTGAACCAGTGAATTCAGTGGCGATATGCACACAAAGTGTAAAAAACTGTGATAGGACACAAAAACAGTTGGTGTTTTCGAAGAGAAAAGTCCGGAAACAGAAGTGATTTCCAAATAATATCAGGAGCAGTGATATGTAAGTGAAGTGTAAGGAGATCAATGATTTTTTGTCGAACAATTTATCACTTTACGCCATAGCAATTAAGTTACCTTAAGCCATAGGGAATTCTGCAAGCAATAAACTATATACAGGGAGTAATAATATAAACAACAACGAAGAATGCAAGGAGCGGCAGAAGTATCTAAGGACTGCTGGTGTATACAGCGGTGGTCAAATCAATGTGAGATGAAGGATATATACAGGAAGGCTAGGAAAACAAGGGTCTCAAAGCACACATTGCAAAAGCAAACAGGTCCACTGGATACATCCATAAGACCAAAGATAGAGAGACAAGGCAGAAAGAACATAAGTGCAAGTAAGGGTAGTGGTAGAACTCCCCAACCCTAGACACACTGGATGGAGATAAAAAGGGCGAACGAGGACAACAGCCCTGATATATCCGCCAGGAGCTCCCTAACCTATAGGACACCAACGAAAGATGAAAACGAAGGAAAAAAACTGAAGCAAGCAGTAGCAGATATTCTGGAAAGGAGCACAGATGCGCTACATGAGGTGGTCGAGAACACAATACAACAATTGAATGAATCGGCCAAGGAGGTACTCGGATTTACGAAGGCAGGATTTACGGAGGTTAGAAAGAGAGTGAAGAAAAAAACGGAAAAAGAAGCTATGGTGCCATGGAAGACATAAAAGAGAGAGCGCCCAGAACTAGGGAAGGGTGGAAAACTCCACCTCGAAGATATATTCGACGCCATAGATTTCGTTGAAATTCTCCGAAAACACGGATTCGTCGACGAAGTCAACGAACCATCACCACCTCTAGCCGTCCCTGTATTCTCCAGGAGTTTACGAAAGCGTCGTGTAGCCAATAAACAAGAAGCGGGTACATCGACTGTACATGTCACACCACCGACAACACAACCATCACCACCGGCATACCGACTTCGCTTCAGAAGGAAAATCAAAAATTCTTTAATTAACCACGATTTTAATTCTTCGTCTTCATCAGAATAATCTCGATAACAATAACGATGACCTGCATTCTGTTTAAAATTGAGATCGCTCGATTCTTTGAGGATGAACTGTTGCCAGAAAGGGGCTTATTCGTTACCTGCGTTGGGAGCGTGTCCGAGGGGGTTGCGAAATTTGTTACAGGAGCAAGCGATCATACCATGACTACCGAATTTAAAGAAAATATTCGGTTCATAAACAGTTTGTTTTCCATGGCATCGTTCAAAACTTCGCAACCCACCGTCGAATTGCGAGGCCAAGGTCACTGGTCATTTTCGATATGTGGCCAAATTTATCATTATGTCCAAGGAATACCCAACAGCCAAGTTTAGTTACTCCCAGACTGAATCACTATTATTTCCCTGATGTGGATTCGGCGTTGTAACGCAGGAACGAATTTGTCGATGACAACATCAGCGAACCATTGGTGTCGTTCATCGAAAGGGACTCAACGTCGAATAAACGGACGTGAATCCATTACAAGCGAGCCGTTGTGACGTTGCTGCGGATAATAATTCGGTCGCTATGAGCACCTTCTTTTAAAAATGTTTTTGTGGAACTTACGTATTTTGGTCTCCTCCACAGAAAACTCAAATGAAATATCCGGCGGCCTCTAAATTTTCGGAGTTACAAGGCCTTTTTTGTGCAAAACTTCACTTTTTTCCACTTCAAATTTCTGTTTGGACACACAAAATTTGCCCTTCGAATCAACTAATCACAAGGCCCTTATTTACTTGTTTTCAACATTTTTTTTGCAGGAGAAAACTATCATTTTCACATAAATTATGTCTTCTTCAAAACGTGTAAAATCTGTTTGGTTAGGTTAGTTACATACTGAATGTTCAGTATGGTTTCAGTTGTAGTGGTGGTATATTCTGACAGAATTCGTGCAAGGTTAATGTATATCTCTCTCACTTCAACACTCTAATCATTCAAGGTGATACATGCTCAAGGTTCAAATTTCACGATTGTTAAAAAAATAATTCCCTATAATTTTCAAATTCAAAATCGAATTTGATTACTGTTGTCATCATGTTGAAATTTGATGAATACAGTACTGTTGTGCACATCAAAAATACACTGATAAATTTCTTGGTGAGAATCGGAATATTTTTAATGGTAATTACATGTCCTTTATGTAATTCCGAAGTCAAGTTGAACCTAGACGCTTTACATTATCGATATACATCTACATGTGTTGTCAGAAGATCAAAAAGAAAACCAATCAGGAAGATGAAATTTTTACGCATCAGCGCGGAAAAATACTTTTTTCGAAGGTATTCTCGGTATCCAGAAAATGACAATTTTTGTCGGCTACTTCTTCGAGCTTCCTCATCCGAAATTCTACTTCATGCAGAGAGTCATGCAGAAAGAACTGAATATGTCGTTCGAAGCAGTTTCGGACTGGAACAACTATTGTAGGGAGGTAAATGAGGAAACTTCATATGATATATCAATATAAATACTACTATTTTTTTCAGGTCTGCATGAAGTGGACGGAGAGGAATATTACCAAACTTGGCGGTGAGGTAAAGCTTGTGGAAATCGATGAGGCCAAGTTTGGTGTAAAAGGAAGTAGAATCGAGGAAGACTCGTGGAAGGACAGTGGGTGTTCGGGGGGTATCGAACGAGGGACTAAAAAGGTGTTTTTAGTCCCTGTACATAATAGGTCTGCAGAAACCCTGGTTGAGCTCATAAAAACATGGATTCACCCCGGCAACACTGTAATTAGCGACTGTTGAAAAGCGTACGACGGACTGACCCATGAAGGATTCCACCTCTCACGGTCAATCATTCCTACAACTTTGTTGACCCTGAGACTGGTATGCATACGATGCTTATATTTCATTTCTTATGCATCTTATGTCAAAATTTCAGGTGCGAATACTCAGTCTGTCGAACGCTTATGGCGTGATGTCAAAGCTGGAATACCGCGATACGGACCTCGAAAGAAGTATTTCGAAGGATATTTGGCGGAATTTTTATTTAAACGATATGTCCCTCTAGACGAGCGTATAGAAGCTTTTTACGAAATGACGTAGAAGATGTATCAATAATAATATTCCGCCATTTGTTTAGTTTCTTTTCGAGATATTGCATATATTCCTAATTGTTTTCTTTTGGATTTTCTAATAACACATGTAGATTTACATCAATAATGTAAAGATTCTAAGTTCAACTTAACTTTGGAATTACTTGAGGGACATATAATTACAATTGAAAATATTCCGATTATCACCAAAAAATGTATCAGTGTTTTTTTATTGTGTACAATAATGATATTCATTACAAACAATTGTGAAATACACATATATTTATTAATTCTCTCGATTTCTTTCCCTCACATCGCCATTTGAATCTTCGTAAAGTACCGTTTTCTTCGATACAATCCGTTTTTTTCTTCCTCCCAGTATTTGAAGAGATTTATTATTGTTATATTATTATCAAAAATCGATACAAATCCAGTGGATCCCTACATCCGTTGAGATAAAAGAAAGAACATATTTCAACTCTTACACCATATCAAAAAGTTGATGTACTAAGGACATCAATTATATATTCAGGCCATAGTTCGAAACACCCTACAATATCCTGCTTTAACCATAGAGGATTATCTGAAAACAATTTTTAACTACGGCGAATAATATATTATTCCATTCAATTTACTACGGTCATAAGCTGATTCATATGCGGAATTCAACAAAAAATACTCATATGCTATATTTTATATTTGAATTGCAAAAAAATGGAGAAAACGAAAAGTAGCCAACGGGAAACGAGCAATGACAATCAGGGCGCCACCATTAGAACTGAAAATATACTGAACATTCAGTATGTAACTAACCTAACCAGACAGATTTAACACGTTTTGAAGAAGGCAAAATTTATGTGAAAATGATAGTTCTCCCGCTGCAGAAAAATGTTGAAAATAAGTGAATGAGAGCTTGTTTGATGAGTTGATTCGAAGAACAATTTCATTTGTGTTCAAACAACAGAAATTCGAAGTGGAAAAAAAGTGAAGTTTTGCATCAGAAAGGCCCTGTATCTCCGAAAATATAAGAGACCGCCGGGTATTTCATTATAGTTTCCTGTAGAGGAGACCAAAATACGTAAGTTCCACAAAACAAATTTAAAAAAAAAGTGCTCTTAGCTACCGAAGTATTACTTTCCTGCGATATTCAGTGGAGCTGATTCCGTATGGAGGCTACGTGGCGTTTTTCAATTTTAAATTTCATCATTGTTCCCATTCCGTGATGGTATTATCGGGTCATTTGCCCGGTAACAGAGGCGTCACGTATAATGAGGGCGATGACGTAGAGGCAGTAGAACGACGGTAAAACAAACAATCGAAATTGGAAGAGTGATTTGCATTGAATAGATTTAATGTTAATGAGTACTTCCGCCATCGAGGAATTACGATAGCGGAAACAACGAGGGCGGCATAGTGGGTCGTTGTAGAACAGGTGTTACGCTCGAATCTCTCGGCATTGTTTACGATCCCGATAACGACGACGATTATATCGAGCCCGATGACTATAATGCAGCCGGTAAAGTCATGAACGATGGTGCTGATGACGACGAAAACATCGAACAAGAACCTCCGATCGAGTATAAGGTCGAAAATTTGAAATTGCAGAAAATTATCATCACAAGAATTTTAAGAACCTGCGCAAAAATTCAAAAATACCTCATCCCTTTCGAAATCATCGATACCTTATTAGATCATTCACCAATGGAAGCGTTAACGGGTCCGCTACCGTTCGGGGATAACATGTTTTACATCGACGATCCGGGAGGTACCGGAAAAATATATTTGGCCAAGGTACAATCGCTGTAGCTTGGACGGGAAAGTTAATGTTCACATTAACGCGTATCGGACAATGGGAGAAGAATTGCAAGCTCGATAACGTGATAATTGGTATCAGCAGAGGACCACTCAACGTCGAACAAACGGACGGACTCGTAAATCCATTACTAGCGAGCCGTTGTGACGTTGTTGCGATATTCATTGGAGCTGATCCCGTATGGAGGCTACGTGGCGTTTGTTCAATTTTAAAATCCATCATCGTTCCCATTTCGTGATGGTATTACCCATTTGCCCGGGAACAGAGGCGTCACGTATGATGAAGGCGATGACGTAGAGGCAGTAGAACGACGGTTAAAGAAAAAATCGAAATTGGAAGCGTGGTTTGCATTGAATACAGTTAATGTTAATGAGGACTACCGCCATCGAGGAATGAAGATAGCGGAATCTACGAAGGCGGCATTGGACGATATCGGCGGCATAGTGGGTCGTTGCAGGTGTTACGCTCGAATCTCTTGGCATTGTTTACGATCCCGATAACGACGACGATTATATCGAGCCCGATGACTTTAATCCAGCCGGTAACGTCATGAACGATGGGCTGACGACGACGAAACATCGACCAGGAACCTCCGATCGAGTATAACCCTTTCACTAGTATCAAATCACAAAATCAAAATTTAAAGACGAACGACGTTGCTGCTTTTGTACCGTGTAGGGTACACACACAACGTTCAACTTATACGATTAGCGCACTCTAGGTTCGTTGTTAACTCATGTATTGTCATGTCATGGCCTGTAGCGAGTGTGTGTAACTATTCTTACGTGATTATTTATCCTCATTTAGTGGAATTGTGATTATCTGCTTTGCTGTTTTTCTCGGCAAGTATAAATACTACATTATGTTATAGAATTCTGTCAGTTACTGAAAGTTTCTCATAAGCCCTAAAAAATATGTTTCCTAAACCATGTACCTGCACAACGACAAATGCACTTTGAACAAAAATAGTTTATTGTAGAAATTCGTCTAGATAATATTCAGAATTGGTGAATACTTCCTTCGTTTCAGAAAATGTCAATCCGAAACCGAAAGACTCTCACAGAAGAGGAATTATTGCGGTATTTGTAGAATGATAATTTATCAGATATCGCCATTTTATCTGGCGATGATTTGGGTTGGGATGAATCGGAAAGTCATGCTGACTTTATGGATGGAGAAGGACCTGTTGATGATCCGGAGAGCGGGAGTGAAGCCGATGGCCTAAGTGATGGTAGCTTGGACGATATAGCGAAAACATCAATGGAAGGATCAGCGCCGTCTGAAGTGGAGCAAAGCCTGTCATCTGCAAGACCAGGACCAGTGCCTTCAACGGCAGAATCTGTGCCGGCCATGGCGGTACCCAATGAAAATTAAACTGATTGTGTTGAAAATTTTTATAACCAGCACAATCTCACCAAAAAAGAAGATATTGTGTGGATGGCTCATGCACAATATCAAACCAGATTTTGTCAAATGGCATAATGGAAATAACTCAACTGAACCTGTAATTGACTTGCCTAGCCCAGTGGATTTTTTCACACGCTACATCCCGAATTGTGTTCTAAAAAAATTGTAATAGTGTATTCGAAAAAATGGTAGATATGACGAATCTGTCTGCTATTCAGCAAAATATAGCAAGATTTGCCCCAACAAATGTTGGGGAGGTGAGGAAATTTATTGGAAAGCATATACTTATGGGAAATTTGCAGTTTCCCAGAGTTGAAATGTATTGGAGCAATGCATATGGAATTCCGATTATAAAAGATAGTATGGTTTTGAAACGATTCTATAAACTTAGACGTACTCTCCATTTGGTTGATGCAACTAGTAGAGAAGCTACCAGTACAGATAGGCTGTGGAAAGTGCGATTTATATACAATGCCCTACGAAAAAGATATCAGGAAGTGCCGTTGGAATGCAATCTCTGCCTCGATGAACAAATTATCCCTTTCAAACCTAAGAAGTGGGGGGTGAAACTTTATGTGATGGCTGGAGAGAGTGGTATGATTTATGATTTCATCATTTACCAAGGATCAACCACAGAAATGAACCCACTTTGAATGCACTTTGGCGCATCAGCTGCTACAGTTATGCGCTTTCTGATCGAATAACCGAACCTAATCACGCCTTATTTTTTGACAACTACTTTAGCTCTTATAACTTGTTTCAAGGTCAATATTTGCAGTGAGAACAATAAGGTGGAATCGTTTTCGTCCTCAAAATTTGCCAAATGATAAGGATATGAAAAGGAAAGGGAGAGGAACTTCTGCTGAATGCATCAGTAGGGATGGCATAGTGATTACGAAGTGGTACGACAATAAATCGGTCATTTTGGCCTCAAAATTTGTTGGGATTGGTGAGCCAGACCTCTGTAGGAGATGGGATGGAACTAATAAGGTATATGTCGAAGTGCCTAGGCCAGAAACAGTTAGGAGGTACAACAGCAGTATGGAGGGTGTGGATGAACAGGATTTTTCGTTGAGTATCTACCGCTCTTACGTTCGATCAAGAAAATGGGCAATAAGGCTCATTTTCCACGCCATAGATCTGGCATTAGCCAACTCATGGTTGGAATATAAAAATGAAGCTTCAAATTTGGGTCTTCCACAACAAAAGATCCTAGATTTACTAGCCTTCCGTCAGAGTGTAGCTGAACATCTCATACTTACTAAAAAAACCCCAAAAAGGGACAGGCCTTCCACGGAAGCTCCCAATGACGATCTTGAAAACAGATCTCGAAGAAACAGATATGAGTCTAGACCTAGATTCTAGATATGATGGATATGAACATATAACTCAAGATGTAAATTGGAGGAGTGTAAGGAAGGAACACATGTTTACTGTAATAAGTGCCAAGTGCATATATGTATGCTGAAAAACAGGAACTGTTTCCAAAAAATTCATACTCGATAGTTACTCAATTTCCAACTATTCTGTGCAATGAAAACTTGTTTTCAATAAAAGGAGTATTTTTTAGCTGAAATGCTCAAACTGGATTTTATCTTTACAAGAATTTTAAGAACTTGCGCAAAAATTCAAAAATTTCCCATCCCTTTCTAAATCATCAATACCTTATCAGATTTACCAATGGAAGCGTTAACGGATCCGCTCACAGAAATATAACCCAGGGTAGAATGGAGATGACGTTCAACAAGAGCGTTTATGCAAGGACAAAATTCAGAGTTGGGACGCATGCCCATTAACATAGTATCAAGATTGTCACTGTAATTCATGTCGGTAACCAGGATCGGACTCGAAATATTCACAAACACTGTTTCAACCTTCTTTTAGGCGCGCCACCATATGTAACGTCGTTAGTCGCGCTGGGACTGCCAGTCCCATATCAACAACGCAGCCTAATTTTTGGTCATATGAATTATTTTGGCTTAAAATGTTTTTGGTAAATTAGTTCATTACTAAAGCGAGTTGAATTGCATTTGCAATTGCATTTAAATTTTATTGTGTTTTATAACTAGTGTTTTTATTGTTTATGAACTAGTTTTTATATTTATACCTCTTATAGTAGTATTTGTGGATACGACTTTACACAATTCACGTGAAAATATTTAGGGAACAGAAAAGCAAGTTGCTAATAAATGGCATCAATCCGATTTTATTGTAGTTTGATTTATTCAGATTCACCAGCTGTTTCCTCTTCAGTTTTCTAAGCAATTTTTACATATGACTTGGACATGTTTTTTCAATCATATATAGGTATCACACTTTTGAAATGTATACGTTGTTCTGGCGTCCTTTTTAGATTCGTTATAACAAGGTTCGCAACGTTTTCTCTTGACCGCTCGATTCAATTCTTCCACGTCAGCGAGGTTATCAAAACTATAACGCTTTGTGTCCATAATTCTGCACTTTGTTTCAAAAATTCACGGCACAGTAACAAATGAACAAGAAAAAATAACCTTCAAACAACGAAGCCTACAAATATGGTACTGAGACGCTTGTTCAATGTACGCAACAAAAATGAGTCGTAGGCAGTCGCGCTGCGACTATCAGTCCCAAAGCAGGTATCTGACGCACTCTTTGCAAATTTTCTAAGGAATAAAACTATCCCTTCGCATGAAACTCAGGCAACTGGCTTCTAGAAGTTTACTGTGAGATGTCATAAAGTAACGACGCTGTAGCTATAATAGTTTTAATATAATTGAGAAAATTGTAAATCATGGGACTGCCAGTCCCATGCGCGACTAACGGAGGGTTAATGTGATTCAAAATGCATGCATTCTTGGTGTGACTATAAACATCTCACGTTTTTTATTTGTTTCCCGTGAGTTATATGAATGAACGTTATCGTTTAAATCTGTGTATTTTATTTCATGCTGGAAAAAATAGTTGAAAATAGTCAAAGTTGCTATTTCAGCATACCCACATCATTTTTTTGTTCTGCATATGAAGACTAATCAGATCATTTCGTTCGATTCCTCATATTTTCAATTAAAATAATCTCTTTGCTCTCAATTTTTATCAGCTATTTTCATTAGGAAATTCAGACACATAAAAACTCGTATAATGTATATATTTATATACATATATAATATATATATATATATTTGATCGGCTAGGCTTCCGCGGTCAGAAATGTGCTGGCTGGAACTTCCAATCCTCGATCTCCAGTGATGATAGCCAGCTAGTAAGACAACTCAGACCTAGACGCAAGGTCACTCAGTCTTGAAAATGGCTCCGAAATGGGAGCCGAAACGTAGACAGGTAAATCATTCCAGACGCGGATCAACCGGAAGTTCCAGCCAGCATATATATATATATATATATATATATACATATATATATATATATATATATATATATATATATATATATATTTAGGAAGCGAATGAATTAAGGAGGAAGTACTCCTATTCTCTTTTAGGTTTCTCAGAGCGGATTTTGAACCCAGAAAACGTTGAATATTGTATTATTGGATAAAAGTCCAAAGGAGATAATTGAAAAAATATTATTTCTGGCTGGAGATTCAGTTTATGATTGTAAAAGGTTTTCTCATAAAACTGCCACTGCCGAATTTGGGAGCACAAGCTTGCTCCGAAATGAATTCGTAATCACACTCAAGTACAGAGTATAACCGTACACGTTCCAGGGTGCAGCTTTCGCTAGCATCGTTCCAGTTTTTGCTGATAAATAAACTGTTCCTGTCTCCCGAGCCAACGGCCGGTCGAGAATTTTCCCACTCATTTGAATTCGATATTTGTGACGTACTTTTCAGTACGCACGAAGAAAGAAGAAGAGGCCATAAGCTCTGTAGGGCCCAGGAATATATTAGACTTCACGGCTTCCTGAGTCCGGGTAGCGCCTACAGAGCCCGTCGGAAGCTGTTGACAGGCCACCCTCGTAAAAACAGGGTTTCCTGGAGACATATGCCTACCGAAATCTTCTAGGAACGCTGTCACGTGGCGGTGTTCACTGCACTGAGGGTTCGCGGCTTTAAATGCCACCTCCAGCACCGGAGAGCTGGACACGGAGTCACGCGTTGCAGGGCAGGCAGGTCCAGGCGCGAAGTGTGTCGTATTAGGGCGCTAGGGAGCGTAGGGAACCTCTGGTCCGGCCTAGAGCCATCGTGGTGGCCAGTTGAAACCGCGACTGGCACTAGCTATCTTTCAGGGCAGATTTTACCTCGTGATTTTGAGATTCAATTGTTTCTGGCATCTCCGAGGACGCGGCGAGTCTTTGGGCCAAGTCTTTGGGCCGATTCTTTTCATTCCTTCGCGTTCCACTACCCGAAGAAGCGATCCTCCATTGACTTCCCTTCGGGAGGCGGTCAGTGGCTCTGGTTGATCTACCCAAGCGTTGCTTCACTCGTTCGCGTGCGTAGAACCCACGAAGCTAACCGGATTGCATTTGAAATAAATTTCAAAATGTTCAACTCCGCACCGAGCGATACTGAGTTCGCTTCGGCGAGCAATTCTCAATTATTTAACAATGTACGCGCTTGTGGATAACCAGCACAAACTCAACAAAAAAGAAAATATTGTGTGGATGGCTCATGCACGATATCAAACCAGTTTTGTCAAATGGCATAATGGAAATAACTCAACTGAACCTGTAATTGACTTGCCTAGCCCAGTGGATTCTTTCACACGCTACATCCCTAATAGGGTATTCGAAAAAATGGTAGATATGACGAATCTGTCTGCTATTCAGCAGAATATAGCAAGATTTGCCCCAACAAATGTTGAGGAGATGAGGAAATTTATTTGATTGCATATAATTATGGGAAATTTGCAGTTTCCCAGAGTTGAAATGTATTGGAGCAACGCATTTGGAATTCCGATTATAAAAGATAGTATGGTTTTGAAACGATTTCATAAACTTAGACGTACTCTCCATTTGGTTGATGTGACTGGTAGAGAAGCTACCAGTACAGATAGGCTGTGGAAAGTGCGATGTATATACAATGCCCTACGAAAAAGATATCAGGAACTGCCGTTGGAATGCAATCTCTGCGTCGATGAACAAATTATCCTTTTCAAAGGCCGGTTGAATATCAAACAATATATCAAAAACAAACCTAAGAAGTGGGGGGTGAAACTTTATGTGTTGGCTGGAGAAAGTGGTATGATTTATGATCTTATCATTCACCAAGGATCAACCACAGAAATGAACTCACTTTATATGCACTTTGGCGCATCAGCTGCTACAGTTATGCAGCTTTCTGATCGAATTACCGAACCTAATCACGCCATATTCTTTGACTACTTTAGTTCTTATAACTTGTTTCAGTACCTCTGGTCAAGGTCAATATTTGCAGTGGGAACAATAAAGTGGAATCGTTTTCGTCCTCAAAATTTGCCAAATGATAAAGGAAAGAGAGAGGAACTTCTGCTGAATGCATCAGTAGGGATGGCATAGTGATTACGAAGTGGTACGACAATAAATCGGTCATTTCGGCCTCAAATTTTGTTGGGATTGGAGAGCAAGACCTCTGTAGGAGATGGGATAAAACTAATAAGGAATATGTTGAAGTGCCTAGGCCAGAAGCAGTAAGGAGGTACAACAGCAGTATGGAGGGTGTGGATAAACAGGATTTTTTGTGGAGTATCTACCGCTCTTACGTTCGATCAAGAAAATGGGCAATAAGGCTCATTTTCCACGCCATAGATCTGGCATTAGCCAACTCATGGTTGGAATATAAGAATGAAGCTTCAAATTTGGGTCTTCCACAACAAAAGATCCTAGATTTACTAGCCTTCCGTCAGAGTGTAGCTGAACATCTCATGCTTACTGCAAAAAAACCCAAAAAGGGGCAGGCCTTCCACGGAAGCTCCCAATGACGATCTTGAAAACAGATCTCAAAGAAACAGATATGAGTCTAGACCTCTCAAGTATTCTAGATATGATGGATATGAACATATTGCGGATGATGATAAGAATAAATATAACTCAAGATGTAAATTGGAGGAGTGTAAGGAAAGAACACATGTTTACTGTAATAAGAGCTAAGTGCATATATGTTTGCTGAAAGACAGAAACTGTTTCAAAAAAATTCATACTCGATAGTTACTCATTTTCTAACTATTCTGTACAATAAAAACTGTTTTTCAATAAAAAGAGTATTTTCTAGTTGAAATGCTTGAACTGGATTTGTCGTTCTGGAGGTACATGTCCTAAAAACTGATGGGAGAGGGTAATTGTTTTTTTTCAACTGAAAACTGAAACATGATTGTTGATCCTTTATTGAATGGGTGAATCTATTGAAATAATTCTACAGCATTTTTTTGGACAAGTGCCAGTGAAAGGGATAAGGTCGAAAATTTGAATTAGCAGCAAAAAATTATCTTTACAAGAATTTTAAGAACTTGCGCAAAAGTTAAAAAATTCCCCATCCCTTTCGAAATCATCAATACCTTATTAGATCATTTACCGATGGAAGCGTTAACGGATCCGCTACCTTTCGGGGAGAACATGTTTTACATCGACGGTCCGGGGTCCGGGGGGTACCGGAAAAAAATATTTGTACAACACGTTAATAACGGTATTGAGACAATGTGGCCAACGTAACATCAGTTACAGAACAACAGTTCATAGATCTTATAAATTGCAGCTGACTCTTACGGAAACTACGGTATGAATCCGACGAATGTGGTAGTAACGGAAATCAACAACTTGATCGTGAACAGAATCGAAGAAGATTTAAACGTACATGAGCGAAGATAAATATATGGGTGGTGAGGACGACTTCGAAGCAAACCTAGATTTATTGAACTCGATTACGTAACAGTCGTTGCCGCCACACGAATCAGTATTGAACCGAGGAGCAATCGATATATTATTGAGGAATTTAGATGTTGACGAAGGTCAATGGAACGGATCGAGACTAAGGGTTAATAATTTGGGAGACTTTATCAGAAGACAGGAGAGGCGAACAGATATATTTTCCAAGGATAACGATGACCGCCCAAGACCAACAGCCAAGATTTAGTTACTCCCAGACTGAATCACAATTATTTTCCTGATGTGGATTCGGCGTTGCAACGCAGGAACGAATTTGTCGAAGGCAACATCAGCGAACCATTAGTGTCGCTCATCGAAAGGAAATTACGCAGGGTTAATGTTTACATTAACGCGTATCGGACGATGGGAGAAGAATTGCAAGCTCGATAACATGATACCTGGTATCAGGAGAAGAATTGCAAGCTCGATAACATGATACTTGGTATCAGAAGAGGACACTCAACGTCGAACAAACGGACGTACTTGTAAATCCATTACTAGCGAGCCGTTGTGACGTTGCTGCGATATTCATTGGAGCTGATCCCGCATGGAGGCTACGTGGCGTTTGATCAATTTCAAAATTCATCATCGTTTCCATTCCGTGATGGTATTACCGGTTTATTTGCCCGGGGACAGAGGCGTCACGTATAATGAGGGCGATGACGTAGAGGCAGTAGAACGACGGTTAAACAAACTTAAATTGGAAGCGTGGTTTGCATTAAATAGAGTTGATGTTAATGAGGACTTCCGCCATCGAGGAATGACGATAGCGGAATCTACGAGGGCGGCATTGGACGTTATCGGCGGCATTGGACGATATCGGCGGCATTGGACGATATCGGCGGCATTGGACGATATCGGCGGCATTGGACGATATCGGCGGTATTGGACGATATCGGCGGCATTGGACGATATCGGCGGCATTGGACGATATCGGCGGCACAGTGGGTCGTTGTAGAACAGGTGTTACGCTCGAATCTCTCGGCATTGTTTACGATCCCGATAACGACGACGATTATATCGAGCCCGATGACTATAATCCAGCCGGTAACATCATGAACGATGGTGCTGACGGAACCAAAAACATCGAACGAGAACCTCCGATCGAGTATGAGGTCGAAAATTTGAATTTGCAGCAGAAAATTATCTTCACAAGAATTTTAAAAACACCGACATCTAGAGTAGTCATAAAAGCATCGGATACGGACATCCTGTTGGGAAATATATATAAATTTCCAGAGATGAAAATATGGATGAACAACACCTCCGCGAAAGCGTTGGACAAATCGATAGTAGACTGTGGTAAATTAGCAACAGCGTTAGGACCGGACTTATGTCGAGCGTTGCACGGGTTCCACGCCTTCACGGTGACTACACAGCTGCATTTTTTCGGAAAGGAAAAGTGCGAACCCTTCAGAAACTTAGAAAGAAACAATCGTTTCCTGAATTTTTTTGCGTCTCTAAAAGATATCACGGATTTGGAGAACGAATATATAATCGATTCGTTGCAAGAGTTCACGTCACAAATGTATTCAATAAAAAATTGTAGGCGTGTGGATGATGCGAGATTCGAGATGTTCCAAAAATTATACTCGAGAAACGAATTCAATGATGTTTTTTTAAAAAAAGTAAGAGGTTTCGACTCGAGCCTTATCCCGCCGTGTTACCGATCACTTAAACAAAAAATTCTACGTACGACATACGTCACCAGCATGCGGCTGAATGCAACGTCTCCAAAATGCGTAACGTTCCGTTTCGAGGAGTACGGTTGGGAGATGCGCGAAAAGCTACAGCCCCTTTGGTACACAGGTAAGCCGACGCCCCTAATCGTAGACGATATATTGGCTATGTCCGTTCAAACTGACGACGATTATGACGATGATTTCGATACCCTTACTTTCGATTCGGATGACGAATAGTAGGAAAACAATAGTTGATACGAAAAATGAGAAATGGTTCGTAACAAGTGACTATTATAAATATAGTATAAGTATAGAAAATTTATTTTTCCTTCTTATTGTACATTAGTGTACGCATACATCTTTCAATTTTGTGAAGAAAAAAAATGAATGATCAAATAATTAAAAAATCTTCATTCTTTTTTTTTGTACTCATTTCAATATTATTCCATTTTATCATGAATAATTCATTGAAAACTTCTCAGAATCATTTGTTTCAATAATCAACGACGAAAGACATAATGGAACAACAATGAAAACGGTTGAAAAATCGAAAAAAATTACAAAAATATGCGATTTCATTTGTTTAAACAATCAACGACACGTAAAATTCATTGTTGTTCGCGGTAGTGGCAGGCGTGTTTCAATAATACAAATAGAAAAAACCCGGTAGATTGCTAATGAAACCGAATTGAAACGCAAAATCGGTTGCTCGGAGAGCGACTTTCAAACGCTGCTGCCGCCATGTTGTCCACTGTTTGGGAAAGGCCGCAGTGGTTTTTCTTACACAAAAAATGAAGACCTTTCAGAAATAACTCGGTTCTTTGAGGAGTCCGATGATTATAGAAAGCCGGGTACGGAGGGGTCACTAATCTCTCGGCAGCACCTGATAAGCCCCATCAGGGGGCTGGCAGCACTGCTTTTTCATAAAGTCCTACCCCTCCTCTACCTTGAGGAACAATCACGGAACGGGAGACTTATCATTACAGAAACCAAAAAAAAATATATTTTTTTTGTAATTTTTTTTATAGCGTTGCCCCATTTTGGACATGGCAGCAGGGCCATTTTGTGTTCTCCTATTGATGAACAAACGAATTATATATATGACTTCTAGGAGCCCTATCATTATAGGTTTAGTGTCGTCGCCTCTTAGACTATAATAACCACGTAATTTCTAGAAATGAAGTATGGAACTGTCATTCAAGTATTCAGGACTGAAACAAAGATCTATAAAGTGGCCCTTGCTTCTATACTACTTGCTATATTCTATTTCGTTTCATTTTTTATGTTACTTCTTTTATAAAACCATTTTTACATGTGACGTTCTATCAGCTAACACTGCTAAAATCCCTTGGTTGTGTATTTGACCAATTCCTTGCAGGTTGATGAAATTACTTCAAAATAAGAAGAATCTTTGGCTTTTTAGAACCCTATCATAAGCTCAAGTTGATGGAAATGAATTAGCAGATCTAGTCCATATTTCAAACGATGAGAGTAAAATGGAAATATATTGATGAATTGTATGCTCTTGAGAAAGTGTCGAGTAACAGCGAAGTTAACCTACATAACTCTTACATATTCTACGGATAAGTGCTCAGCCGTCATCGTGGAAAGACCATCAAAACGTAGGCACGGATACGGATGACAGGCCAGACACTATACAAAGAGTGTTGGAAAAAAGAGCTAAGACGTTTACTGCGCGAATCCTAAAAATCCACAGGTTGGAATGACACTGAGAGACTCGTCAGCGACTCCTCTATAATGAAGCAGTCTCACCATGTGCAATATGGGGAACGAAACGCGGCCCAACCCAACCCGGAAGTAACCATACGTGTTTGAACCTCTGAGTAGGAACGGACCGAGTACGCCTCATCGGACCGAGTACGCCTCATAACTGTTAAACATAATACCGATCTCGCCATGTACACAAAGGGGTGTTGAGCGCGGCCCACAGCAAGTCTGGAGGTATACATAAGGCCCAAATACACCAGACGTGCCGGGTATTTGGGCCAAAACTATGTAGAAACCTCCGAACAGGGGGTGGGCCGAGAGCATCTATTGGATGTTGAATATGGTTTAACTCCAGTTTGGAAATTTGGACGAATTCGACCGAGTATCTCTGTAGCTGAAGGTACTCGGGCATTTCTGTTAAAAAAAATTCGGAGATGGTGGTGGGCTTTTCGAGAAACAAGAAGCTACTAGCTATATCTAGGGTCCCAAGAAAGACAAAAAACCGACCCGGAGAGCCCGCTTAAAGACCTTCTGGTAACATCGTCCAGATGCAGATCATTAGTGCTGGGTAATGATCGAAGAACGACAAAATCCCCGGTACCCAGTATTGATGAATGGAACTTGCAGCGAAAGATTCCGGAGTAATAGCCCCCCATTCGGATCTCCGGGAGGGGGCTGCTTCAAGTGAAATCATTAGCGAACAAGGGCCGGCCATCGATATTACGGGCACTGTCCAGGGTGAAAACAACACCGAGTTACGGCTCCTATTCACTGTGGAGGGCCAGGTTGACTGCATGGTGTGTCGCTCGGCGAACAGAAGCTCTTTTTTCAATGTGGCGAAGGAAGCCAAGAAAAACGCCCAGACGGAACACCAAAGCCTCAAGCTTGTATGGGAATGTTGAGGTTGCAAACGGGACTTTCCAGTGCTACGGTTGCGACAGGCGGTTCAGCTCGAGAAGAAGTTGCTCGATCCATGAAAGGTCAGCGCACCCGAATCTCATAAATGAAGCGCGCATAAGATCAGCGGCGCCAGAAGCACCGGTCCAAGGACCATGAACATCAGCTTTGAAGAGCTGGACCGAAGCAGAAAAAAAGCTGGTAGAGAAACTAGAAACCAAGCATGTGGGCAAAAGGCACATTAACAAAATGCTTGAACCTAGCTTCCCCGGCAAAACCAACAAACAGATCAGCGACAACCGTGGCACCTGGGCCCATCCACCCACAGAGGGAGAACAATGAAACCAGAACGGATGAGTCTCGAATTGGCGAGAAGGTCTCCGATGAGACGTATATTCTAGAATGAGTCTTCAAAATCGGTCCTCAAGTTGAATCGGGTGAAAACAACGACGAGGTGGCTTGGAGGCGAGCTTTGATAGTTTTGGCTTTCGATACTTACCACAAGCTGAAGGGTAGACTCCGAGATAGGAGGCACCAGGCGATCGGAAGGCGAGTAGAAATACTGGTCGAAACGATAACAGATGGAGCCCTAGAAACACAGCGGAAATCCAGAAAAGCCTTGCGACAGTGATCGAAGACCTGACCACTGTAGCCGTTAGAGCGAAGACACATATAAGGGGTCGGCCACCAAAACCAGTGAGCATGGAAGGCAAGGAGACTCGTACTCAACGCAGAAAGCGAAGTGAAATCCCGATACGGAAGGTTAAAAGCTAAAACAGCTGCCAGGCCCGAAGGAGTGAGGAAGACGGATCTAGCGGAACAAACCTTGGTGATTCTGACCGTCATCTTTTATTGCATCCTGGCAATTGATTATTACCGGAAAGGCTGGAAACTCAATAGAACGACACTAATTTCAAACGATTACGAAAATGTCTTTGCCGCCACACGAATTAGTATTCAAGCGAGGGGCAATCGTTGTGTTATTGAGGAATTTAGACGTTGACGAAGGTCAATGCAACGGAACGAGACTAAGGGTTGATCATTTGGGAGACTTTTTAATGGAATGCCAGCTCTCACAGGAGACAGGAGAGGCGAACGGATATATCTTCCAAGGATAACATGTCTAGGAAGCAATCACCGGTACGCTTAGCGTACGCGGTAACCATCTATAAGGCTCAAGGACAAATGCCTACCAAAGTCGGTATTTGTTTGAAGCAACCCTGCTCTTCGCATGGCCAATTATACGTGGCATTTTCACGAGTTGGGCATGAGGACGACGTACGAATCTATATAGATAGAGGATGGCGGTAAGCAAGGTTCATTCAAATATCGTACAGGACGTAAGTTTACAAGTAACGTCGTCTTCAACCAAATCATCGAATTCGATCTCGCCGCTGTACCACAACCAGCGTCGAATCGACTTCCCACACCACCGCTACCATCGCAGGATACAACTGGACCGCCACCACCACCATCTTCACGACCATCTGTGTCTAGACGATTTCCACCTCCGTGACATATAGTCGCCGACGAGGAGAACGATCCAGACTATGATGATGACGTTGTCATCCGAGAAGAAAAACGAAATTCGTTGAGAGACCGGGAGGATATATTCGACGCTATAGATTTCGTTGAAATTCTTCGAAAACACGGATTCTTCGACGAAGTCAACTAACCACCACCACCAGCAGCCGTCCCTGTATTCTCCAGGAAATAACGAAAGCGTCGTGTAGCCAATGAACAACAAGCGGGTACATCGACTGTACATGTCACACCACCGACAACACCACCATCAACGCCGGCATACCGACTTCGCTCCAGAAAGAAAATCAAAAATGCCTTAGTTATTCACGATTTTAATTCTTCGTCTTCATCAGAATGATCTCGATAAGAATAATGATGACCCGCATTCTGCTCAGAATTGAGATCGCTCGATTCTTTGAGGATGAGCTGTTGCCATAAAGGGGCTTATCGTTACCTGCGTTGGGAGCGTGTCCGAGGGGGTTGCGAAATTTGTTCACAGAAGCATGCGATCATACCATGAATACCGAATTAAGAGAAAAAATTCGGTACATGAACAGTTTTTTTCCATGGCATCTTTCAAAACTTCGCAACCAACCGTCGAATTGCGATGCCAAGGTCACTGGTCATTTTCGATATTTTTGTCAAATTTATCATTATGTCCAAGGAATACCCAACAGCCAAGATTTAGTTACTCCCAGACTGAATCACTATTATTTCTCTGATGTGGATTCGGCGTTGTAAAGCAAGAACGAATTTGTCGATGGCAACATCAGCTAACCATTGGTATCGCTCATCGAAAGGGAATTACGCAGAGTTAATTTTTACATCAACGCGTATCGGATAATGGGAGAATAATTGCAAGCTTGATAACATGATAATCGGTATCAGCAGAGGAACACTCAACGTCGAACAAACGGACGGACTTGTAAATCCATTACTAGCGATCCGTTGTGACGTTGCTGCGATATTCATTGGAGCTGATCCCGCATGGAGGCTACGTGGCGTTTGATCAATTTTAAAATTCATCATCGTATCCATTCCGTGATGGTATTACCGGTTAATTTGCCCGGGGACAAAGGTGTCACGTATAATGAGGGCGATGACATAAAGGCAGTAGAACGACGGTTAAACAAACAATTTAAATTGGAAGCGTGATTTGCATTGAATAGAGTTGATGTTAATGAGGACTTCCGCCATCGAGGAATAACGATGGCGGAAACTACGAGGGCGCATTGGACGATATCGGCGGCAAAGTGGGTCGTTGTAGAACAGGTGTTACGCTCGAATCTCTCGGCATTGTTTACGATCCCTATAACGACGACGATTATATCGAGACCGATGACTATAATCCAGCCGGTAACGTCATGAACGATGGTGCTCACGACGACGAAGAAATCGAACAAGAACCTCCGATCGAGTATAAGGTCGAAAATTCGAATTCGCAGCAAAAAATTATCTTTACAAGAATTTTAAGAACTTGCAAAAAAATTCAAAAATTCTCTATTCCACTCGAAATCATCAATACCTTATTAGATCATTCAGCAATGGAAGCGTTAACGGATCCGCTACCGTTCGGGGAGAACATGTTTTACATCGACAGTCCGGGGGTACCGGAAAAACATATTTGTACAATACGGTAATAACGGTATTGAGACAATGAGGCCAAGGTACCATCGCTGTAGCTTGGACGGGAATCGCCGTTAATTTATTGATCGATGGAACAACAGTTCATAGATCTTACAAATTGCGCTGACTCTTACAGAAACTACGGTATGAATCCGACGAATGTGGTAGTAACTAGGAAGCAATCACCGGTACGCTTAGCGTACGCGGTAACCATATATAAGGCTCAAGGACAAATGCTTACCACAGTCGGTATTTGTTTGAAGCAACCCTGCTCTTCGCATGGCCAATTATACGTGGCATTTTCACGAGTTGGGCATGAGGACGACGTACGAATCTATATAGAGGATGGCGGTAAGCAAGGCTCATTCAAATATCGTACAGGACGTAAGTTTACGATTAACGCCGTCTTCAACCAAATTCTTGAATTCAATCCCGCCGCTGTACCACGACGAGCGCCGAATCGACTTCCCACACCACCGCCACCATCGCAGGATACAACTGGACCACCAACACCACCACCATCTTCACGACCATCTGTGTCTAGACGATTTCCACCTCCGTGACATATAGTCGCCGACGAGGAGAACGATCCAGACTATGATGATGGCGTTTTTATCCGAGAAGAAAAACGAAATTCGTTGAGAGACCGGGAGGATATATTCGACGCCATAGATTTCGTTGAAATTCTTCGAAAACACGGATTCGTCGACGAAGTCAACGAACCACCACCACCGCCAGCTGCCGTCCCTGTATTCTCCAGGAAATTACGAAAGCGTCGTGTAGCCAATGAACAACAACCGGGTACATCGACTGTACATGTCACACCACCGACAACACCACCATCAACGCCGACATAACGACTTCGCTCCAGAAAGAAAATAAAAAATGCCTTAGTCATCCACGATTTCGATTCTTCGTCTTCATCAGAATAATCTCGATAACAATAACGATGACCCGCATTCTGTTCAGAATTGAGATCGCTCGATTCTTTGAGGATGAGCTGTTGCCATAAAGGGGCTTATATGTTACCTGCGTTGGGAGCGTGTCCGAGGGGGTTGCGAAATTTGTTCACAGGAGCAAGCGATCATACCATAATTACCGAATTAAGAGAAAAAATTCGGTGCATAAACAGTTTTATTCCCATGGCATCGTTCAAACCTTCCCGATGACTATAATCCAGCCGGTAACGGCATGAACGATGGTGCTGATGACGACGAAAACATCGAACAAGAACCTCCGATCGAGTATAAGGTCGAAAATTTGAATTTGCAGCAAAAAATTACCTTCACAAGAATTTTAAGAACTTGCGAAAAAATTCAAAAATTCCCCATCCCTTTCGAAATCATCAATACCTTATTAGATCATTCAGTAATGGAAGCGTTAACGGATCCGCTACCGTTCGGGGAGAACATTTTCTACATCGACGGTCCGTGGGGAACCGGAAAAACATATTTGTACAATACGTCAATAACGGTAATGAGACAATGTGGCCAACGTACCATCGCTGTAGCTTGAACGGGAATCGCCGCCAATTCATTGATGGAACAACAGTTCATAGATCTTATGAATTGCACTGACTCTCACAGAAACTACGGTATGAGTCCGACGAATGTGGTGGTAACGGAAATCAACAACTTGATCGGGAACATAATCGAAGAAATTGAGATTAAAAAGTATATGAGCGAAGATAAATATATGGGTGGAGGGGACGACTTCGAGGCAACCCTAGATTTATTGAACTCGATTAAGTAACAGTCGTTGCCGCCACACGAATTAGTATTGAAGCCAGGGGTAATCGTTGTGTTATTGAGGAATTTAGATGTTGACGAAGGTCAATGCAACGGATCGAAACTAAGAGTTAATCATTTGGGAGACTTTTTAATGGAATGCTAACTTTTATCAGGAGACAGGAGAGGCGAACGGATATATCTTCCAAAGATAACGATGACCGCCCAAGACCCGATGTTACCGAGTCCTATATCTAGGAAGCAATTTCCGGTACATTCGTTCCGCTTTCCCCAGCAGCCAAGCAGCTGATCATTTCGTGATGGAATCAGATACTCCTACAATCGTTGCAGGTGATCTGAATGCAAAACACGTCCAGTGGAGCCGATTCAACAACACCAATAGTGTAAGACTCTGGAATCATTCTGGAATAATTATGACAGATCTGGATACCAAGTGTTGGCGGATAACCGCCTGAGTAGGTAGATGGACTGGGGGGCCCAGCATCCCTGAGGGTATTCACACCTCCGGAGAGCTTGACGAAGCATTAACTGACTTTGTGCTCATCATCCGTAATGCCTTGGAAACCACCAAGGGGAAGATCCCGAGGAGTTTCCTCAGAGGATCAAGAACTTGATCTGAGAGAGGAATCGGCTACGACGTACCTATCTGCCTTCAAAGGACCCTTTCCTGGTGATCAGGCACCGGCAAAGATCAAGTCAAGGAGAAAATATTCAAGTTCCGGAATAAACGTTGGAGTGAAGCCCTCCGGGACTTCGAACTCGAAGACAAGGAGCTCTGGTGCTCATCTAAGATTCTAAAGTTCAAGAGGGTCGACATACCTGTCATTCATGGTGAGCGCCGACTCTGCTACTTCCCTGCCGACAAGGTTTCAGCCTTTGTCGACACGATGGAGAGGCAATTCCACCTCAACATCGACCCAGCAGACGATATCGACAGGGATATTCGGCTGGAAGATAAGGTCGAGCATATCCTCGAGTAAGATGAAGTTGACGATGACATTAGACCTGCCTCTGGGGAGAACTTTAGGCACTCATCAGAGACCTTACGCCTAAGAAGGCTCCGGGAATGGACATAGTTACCAATAAGGTATTGAGGAAACTGACAGCCAAATGACATCGATTATGAACATTATCAACAGTTCGCTGAACCTCAACTACACTCATTGAAAAAGTCAGCAACAATTCAAATTCATGTAACTCTTCAGGGACACCTGGTATATTCCTGAAAATTATCTCAATACACGGTAGGGGTTGCTCGCGAGAAAAATCCGACAAAAACAAAAAAAATGTAGCGATTTAGTCTAAAAACATGCAAATCCGTTCCGATAATAAAAATTACGAAATGCCTGGTTAGTTTTATTTATTAAGGAAGAGACCTACGAGGGGAATTTCTGAACGCGATATACATGGTCAAAAGACCCTTTCTTCTATAAAAAAGAACTGAATACTGCTGCAGTTATATTTGGGAAAGAAAAGGAGAAAGTAGCACTAAAAATGTATGAATATATATTGCTTCTTCAGTAGGAGAAGATGGACTGTGAATAAGACAACTAGATGCTTTGACTAAATATAACCAAAAGAAAATATTATGGTTTCGTTACATATACTGTTACGATTTTTCCTTGGGTTCGATTATTAAAACTCCAAACAATACAAATTCCCGGCCAATAAACTGTACCGGTTATTCAGAAGAAATAATGCAAGGGAACGATCACCCAAAAATATCCAATACTGAAAAAGAAACAATTTCAAGTACATTAAACAGTGAAAACTCAGTTAGGACTGGAAAAAATTTTACCAAGGAAATAATGGAAAATTAATCACATGCATGCATCTAAACCTACAGGGTGGATTAGCCAATAAATCCAATGACCTCATCATAACACTTATTGAACAAATGGTAAATGTTCTCTGTGTTATTGAAAATTGGTTGTGCGAAGATAAATTGAAATCAACTCCAACTAGTCTCCTGCTTTGCAAGAAAAAATAAACAGTGTGATGGCGTGTGTATATTTTTCAACTATCCCAGTTTTGAACCGATTCCATTGAAAAAGTTGCTGACCAATTGGACTTGTTCTATCCAGAAAGAACTGTTTTTCAATAGACGCAGCAACTTTTCGGGGTAGATGTAAAATCTGCCTTTCTGCACTTGTATAGATTCCAATATTAATTCTTATTTTTTCAGATTGTGGTCGGTTACAGACCCAGAAAACTACGGAACAAACTTTGATAAACTCTATACACTTCGACCTCTGCACTTAGCAATACCAAAGCTCTCTACTAGAAACCCTGTGAAACTCTCTGAATGAATTCTCTCCCTACACTGAGCTCCACTAAACTAAAAACTATGAAGAACTATCTGCTATAACGATGAATCGCTTCCGTCTATATACTTGCTTACGAGCGACATGGCCGGCGTTAGGAGATTTTGTAACATTATCCCCCTCTCAATTTTGATCGTCCCGATCAAACAATGTCTCATTATTCCCATTGTAACATTTGAGTCTCTTTAGGTGTACGACTTTCATTTTTGTTCTAGGCCAACGCTGAACCCTGTACACCACATTATTCATTGTATGACGAGGGTTGTACAGCCACACTCGATTTCCTTCTTGAAATCCGCCAGTATTTGGCTTCAGATAGTACCGGGCCTTCATTTTGTCGATGCGCGCTACCATCTCTTGTCGCTTAGCGAATGGAACTCTTCTTGATGGTGGTTGAGTCCAAAGGACTTGGTCAATGTTGACTTTTTGTTCGACCAAGTGAGCCCTTCCAGTTTTTTTCAACTCGGAGATGTCAATTTCACTTTTAACGACACCTGGCGAATCTTACAGGGATGGCTTCACCCAGGCTCGTGCGAATATCGAATTGTTGGTGGAATTATCCGATGACCGGACGCTGCAATCAGGGTCATTATTCACTGTAGCATGAACTACATTTTTCGATAGTGCAGGAACTCTTGCAGTAAGGCTATCGGTTGTTGTTCTTAGCTTGTTGACACAGATGATCCACGGTGATCTACACCTCGCAGGGCATTGCGAAATTGGCGGCATCCTGACAGGTGAGTTGGGTTTTGGTGGCATTCTCACCTTACAATCTTTCATGAAATGTTCTGATGTTCCACATCTATAACATTTCCTCTAAGGCATTCTCTCCCTGCAGTCTTTCATAAGATGTCTTGGTTTTCTACACCTGTAGTAAATCCTCTACAACATTCTCATCCTGCAGTCTTTTATGAGATGTCCAAGTTTTCCCATCTCAAATCATATCCTCTTCTTCTGTTTCTACTTCTGACATCACTGTTACAATTTTTTCCTTGGGTTCGTTTATTGAAACTCCAAACAACACTAAAATACTTTTATGACAACTCTTTATCACAACACAATACAATTACTTAAATTAAACAGCTAAACTATCCAACGCTCTGTACTAGAACACTCTGATCAGATGAACTCTATACACTCCTGTACTTAGCAATACCAATCTTTACTTGACACTCTGTAAAACTCTCCGAAACTCTCTCCACTAAGCTAGAAACTCTGAAGAACTATCTGCCCTAGCGATAAATCGCTTTCGTATATATACTTGCTTATGCCTAGAATCTATCAGTCAAATCTCGATGATCGAATTTTCTCAGCGGGTCGCGACCCCACATATTATTTTGCATTTACGAGCGACAGGGGCGGCGCTAGATTTCGTAACATTACCAAAAATTTTGTGTCTGGGAAACAAAAACGCTTTGAAGCTGAAATAATTTTACATGGATTGTATTCCACCTGAAATTTTGGACGGGCATCCTCCTAGATCTAAAGGAATGAAAATTAGGGTTGCTTCTGATATGATTGAGGACAGAGAAAAAATGCAAAAAATAGAAATAGCATTTTTCCAATATCGGGTGAATGAAAAATCTAGCAAAAAAAATATTCAATTTCATTTTTTATTTGCAACAATTGCATTGATATCGATTGAATTATTCTCAGTTGATATTGTCTGGTATTGCCCGACCCTTTATATGGAATCAGACATATGTGAACTATGGATCTTTTCTGCAAAAAATTACATTCAAATCAATAGATAGTTGCGATTAGATCCTATTGATCACTATGTTCAATAGTGCTTCATTCAATTTTGAGAAAAATATATCTGGTAGAATGTAATTAACCCTTAAACGCCCAGCGTAACCATATGGTTACGATTACAAGTCCCTTTTAAATTTGCTGTTCTGAGCAAGTACCGGCTTCTAACATATAGATGGCAGCATCAGTTCATTGGAAATAAGTTAAATTCTTGACTTTTTAGAGCAAAATCATTTTGTTGTGTTTACATTTTGAGTGAAGTGCCGTAAATTATAATTTTGTTTTCCACTGATAAAAAAAGTGATGGAGCCGAACTTTGTGTAAGTATATCTTTTCTGTGGTTTGTTTGTTCAAAACGCAAATTGGCTTTTATGTCACATAATGCTTCAAAGTAACTGATCAAAAAATAAAATCTGCTAATTTTTATAAAGCCTCATATCTACCAGGCGTTTTTCTGTGCTGTTACTAAATGGTAACGCTGGGCGCTTGGGGTACTGTAAAATATGAAATGTCTAAAAACTTTATTTGCTTACAGAAGGGGGTTTACGCTGCAGGAAGCTCTTGAAATGGTGTATAATGATAATGTTCAGGACATTTTTATTGAGCCACCCGATTCAAATATACTAACGGATGAAGATTCAGGGGATGAGGATGAGGGTGGTCTTATTGACAATCTACCTGGCTCACAACTGAGAGCTCCAGCAGAATTAGTTATGATAAATAATGAGCGCATAGGAGATTTCAGTGACGAATTCAGTAACAATGCTATTTTGAATAGTGAATCAGATGAAACTGTTACGTCTAATAATTTTACTTTTACTCCCATAAAAGATACACAATGGATAAATGGAGATTTGGTAGATAATAAAGTTCGTTCATTTATACAAGGAAGTTATTCAAAATACAAAGATATGTCGTGCGTCCAACTCTTTGAACTCTTCTGGGATGATGAAATAATAGCTTATTTATCTAACCAAATGACACTATATGCATTATTCAACAACTGTCCTGACCCAAAAGTTACTGTTGAAGAAATAAAATGTTTTATAGGAATTTTATTGCTATCTGGGTACAATAATCTTCCTGGAAAACGGTATTATTGGGAAACACAAGAAGATGTAAGGAATCCCCTTATCTGCAATGCAATGCGAAGAAACCGTTTTCTTCAAATTTCGCGTTTTCTACATTGTGCCGATAATAATGACCCACACTTGGACGACAAAGTTTGGAAGTTGAGACCTCTTATGGACAAGATCAAAGCAAATTGCTTGAAATATTATGAACCAGAAGAAAATCTATGTTACGACGAAAGCATGGTGAAATATTTTGGAAGACATAACTGTAAACAGTTTATCAGAGGAAAACCAATTAGATTTGGTTATAAGATATGGTGCCTCAATACCGTTTCTGGATACCTAATAAATTTTGAAATGTACCAAGGAAATTCTCCTCGAAAAAATGCTGAATATGAAAAACTGTTTGGAAAAGCCGCCGCTCCACTTGTACAGATGCTGGAAGATTTACCAAAGGAAAAACAAAATCTACCGTACAAGCTATATTTTGATAATCTGTTTACAGGATTAAATTCACTAGCTTACTTCAAGGATCGTGGGTATAACTCAACAGGCACAATACGAGCAAACCGAATCCCCAAAAATTGTCCACCATCCGAAAAAAAAGTTATGCAAAAGTATCTTCGAGGTTATTATGAATCCGCTATTGAAAGGACCAGTGGTATTATAATAGTAAGTTGGATGGACAATAATATTGTCACTGTTGCGTCTACCTGTCATGGAGTTTTTCCGACTAGCACCGTAAAGCGTTTTTCACAGGCTCAAAAGCAGATGGTCAATGTTCCTCGACCCAATCTAATAGGACAATATAATTCAGCCATGGGTGGAACGGACCTCATGGACGAAAATCTAAACAGATATAGGATCGGAATACGAGGAAAAAATGGTGGTGGTGCCTTTTTACGTGGCTTATTGATGTTGGGGTCAACAACGCCTGGCAACTACACAAAAAATCCGGGGGCGGGTTTCAGCAATTAGCTTTTCGCAGAGATATTGTTGAATGCTACCTAAAAACCTACGGCTCTGCTCCTAAACATGTCGGAAGACCTGCAGCATCGCGATCTAGTGTGAGTTTCAATCGAGTTTCAGATAATTTGCGATACGACCGACTGGACCATCTAGTTATAAACTGCCCCCAAAATAAAAGAAGGCGATGTGCAGGTGAGGGATGCGCATCGCATGTACGCACCATGTGTAAAAAATGTGACGTGGGACTATGCATTTCTTGTTTTGTTATTTTTCATACCAAATAATACATTTATTGATAAATTAGTTCTATTTTTTAGAATTATTAATATTTGTGTAGTGTAAGCGCCCAGTGTTACCATATGGTAACGGCTATTTTTTTTAAATAAAATTTTGTTTTTTTTGTCAAATTTCTTCTAAGTATTATTAGTTTCACCATTTTAAATCTAAAACACCTGCTAAAAAACAAAAATTAAGAAAAAAATTAATTTGGGCGTTTAAGGGTTAATACAAAATCTGATACATACTTGATTTGTCACAACAAAATATCGATTTTAATTGAAATAGGTCCATAATCACAAAACTCGTCAGACATTCGGATGCCACCATCTTGAATTTATTAATTTTAACAAGAGATTTCTATTTTCCGGTCCCGAAAATCCCCACATACCAATTATGAATGAATGAAAATGAAATTTTGAAATAATTTATTAACGTTAATCAAGAGCTCAAGAAAAAAAAATGAAGATTAGGAATAATGCACAACGAGACGAACATAGAATCCAATAAATTTCCTTTTACCCAGCCTAGTGAGATCAAACAGTAAGAATTGAGCTTTTCTCCCACAGTATTTGACCGATTCCAATAAGAGACCATAGTTTTAATCTATAAACAGACACTCCAAATCCAAAATGTTCTAACTATTCTGAAAATGTAAAAGTGCTGTCACAACCGTAATCAGTATGACTTCTGAGAGACAGGTGAGGTAAATACCCTACTACGATTTTTCAATTAGTCTGCAATAATTCGTATCCCTCACAGATTTTTTACGTATTTCGTGCAAAAATATATCTTTTATTAAAACAATAGCAAGGTGCTTTCGACTAGAAAGTCAGGTGTACAAGAACCAAATCGATGAAAATATATGCTCACGAATGACAAAAAGTCTTCAAAAACATTTGAATGGGAAATCTTGTACAAGGATTATGCATATAAAGATATAATTTGATAATATCTGTAATAATGAAGTCTAATGAGTTTAAAAATTACAGATATTATGAAATTATATCTAGGAAAATCCTTGTTCAGGATACATCAAATTTTTTTCAAAGACTTTAGTCCCTTAGAAGCAAGTACGTATTTTGATGGTTTTGGTTTTTGTACACCTGACGAGTAGGAACTGATGATAATTCTAGCCGAAAGCACTCTAATGCGATTCTCATAAAAAATATATTCCTGCACGAAATACAAAAAACTTCCTTTTAATTTTTAGTGATGCATGTAAACAGTTTGACAATTGCCACATTATTAGCGTGGGTCATTAATCATATGGTCGAATGTATTCAATACGAGAAGTCTACTCACTAAGTGAGTGGAAAACTCTCCATAAGCACCACTGAGTCTGCCATGAACGAATTTTTTCTTCAGATGACACGTTCGAGACTTTTCCTTAAGATTTGATAATTCTAGGCAATTGCGAATTTTAAAGGAAACTAACGTATTTTATAATTGAATAATAGGCTTTCGTAGAATATATTCTTGGCATAAATATTTTCTCACCTTCAGCTGATCCTGTGAGGGTCACCGCGCGAGTGTTATGTCTGCTCAAAGTAAAAATAAATCTTATTCCACTGCAAAACTTCGTCAGGAATCGAGAACGGTCCGCTTCTCAGTAGAGCGCGCCAGTATAATACAACCCTAATTAATTAGATTTCTGTAAACGTGGGCAGGTCCAATCAGGCCACCACCGAATCTTTTCCTTTTCGCTTCCATATGCTTTCTCCTCATATTTTTCCTTCGTGCCTATTTAAATTTCATTGAAAAATTCTGCAATTCTATCGCCTTAGTTCCTTTACCATATTTGGATACAATATCTTGATTCGATATATGTTTTGTGGGTTAGTGTATGCTTCAGCACTGGATTCCCTTCATCTATACCAGGTTAGACAATTGTGGCTTCTGAAGGGCATTTTGAGGGAACCCCATTCTGGGGTAACTTAAGGAGAGTTTAAACAGCAAATAAAATAAGATAAGAATAAAATAAGAAACTAATTAAGAATAAGGACAGAAAACGTGTGTTTATACAGATGACTGAAATAAAATAAGAAATAAGAATGAACCAATCAAGTTGCAGCTTAGTTGACAATGACTTTTGTGTTCTGTGAATATCACAATTTCGTTTTGACAGTGGCTACAGTAACTAACCTCCCAATTGTTGATATTCTGAATTTTGATTCTATTACATATAGCAAAGATTACCAGTAAATAATATTCTGAGGTTGTTATTGTAAGGAAAGAAGTTAAAATAATTCCAAACATGGAACGTTAAGTATAGAAAATATTTCGGTCATGCGCATTATCAGTTTCCAAATAAAATAGTGAAAGATGGCATCTTTTGTTGTTATTCTTATTTCTTATTTTATATTATTTCTTGTATGAACGCTTTCATAACGATCTATATGTTTATCTTTCTTATTTTGTTTTATTTTGTTCCTTATTTTATTTTATTTGCTGTTTAAACTCACCTTTATCATGATTTATTCATTTTTCCTAAAAACGTTTACTGTTCACGCGTTTTCTTCTCTAGGATTTAGGGCTTCATTCAGCAAATTTTTTATTTCCTGAAACAAAAATCGATAGTTCAGCTGAAAAAGTTTCAACAAATTTTTAGTGAAAGTATTATCTGAAAGAGTTTTTGTGGTAGCATTTTAGGTTGTTTAAACCCCAGACGGCACCCAATATTCCTGGAATATCCCTACTACATCCCATTTTCCAGTAGATATTGCAATATTTCTGGAATATTCCATAAATATGTGTTTAATCCAATATCCATGAAAAATATTCCTGGAATATATTTTTACGAATATCCATCAGATATTCTTATTGAATATTATTGTTATATTCAAATGTCATATCGAGCAGAAAGGTAGATATTCGAATATTCTGGGAATTTTCAAAATGCATTTGTGTAGCATATTCATCTAATATGAAAAACTAGTTAATTAAAAATGTAACACCGGAAGTATTTTTTTGTTATCATATACGCATTTATCCCCTTGTTCCTAGTTCAACTGGCAACTGGGGTGGTATTTCATGTACAACATAATTCTATTCTACCTTTCATGAAAAAAGTGAAATGGCACTATGCTTGACTTCATGGGAGAGACAGAGACATAACTATCAGCAAGAGAATATTGTAGTACGAATTTCAAGGTTCGTAGACAAAATATTAAAGTTGATGAAGCATGATTAGATTTTCCAGGTACGACATTTGATGAGTAATTTCAACCAATTGAGATATTCAATTATCTACGCCGAACGCCACAGCTTGAGAAATCGAGAGCTGATTGGTCGTTCCGAAGATTCATGTTTTTTTTGACAAATGACATGTGATCTTGTCAACTGTAAGTGTTTTTGGTAAAAAATTCGCTGCATTCATTTTGTGTGTTGCTCCGGGACTTCTTATTTCAGCTTTACCAATGGTTGAAAAATGATAAGTGTCAAATTCCACCAATGGTGAAATTAGATATAGGAGCCCTGAAGCATTCGGAGAGGTGTAGTCTAAAACTAAAATCAGCATTCCCGCTATCAGTTATCAGTTCAGTTTCACAGTGAGAAAATTAATGAAGTTTTTCATATTATCGAAGAGAAGTAATCAAGAGGACTGACTCATTATAAAATAGTTGTATTAATAGTTATTTTTGAGAAAGTGAAATTCTTTGTTTGGGTGGAAAGGTGTGTGTTCAGTGTCGTAGCACTTTTAATCCCCCTCACAGTGTTTGAGAATAAATATTGTCCGATAAAAAGAGGTAAAGGGACTCATTCACCTACAGTCTGTGTTTTGCCCTGTAACACAATGAAGAATTTTTTTTTGAGGAAAGTGAAGAGATTGACTGACCGAACATTTTTGATTTCTCGAGACAATTTTGCTGAAGAGCAGAAAATTTCTGAATCGTCAAAGAATGACCAGAGCGCTGAAGAAACAGTAAATAGTTCTGATACCGTGGTAATGCAGTCCTTGACTCTACTAGCAAACCAAAGAATCATTACTGAATTGATGCATGATCATCACTCACCAAGTAATATGGTTGGGAATACTTGTGTCTCAGAAGATGAGTCCAAAGTTCTTGGTGATATATCTAGCGTTCCTATTTACTTAAATGTTTTTGTTTTCAATAAACATTTTTCTGTTCACCTATATTTTTTTATTCTTGATGTGTTTTTTCTTTCTGCTATTCCGGTCAAAAAAAGCATATATGCTATGCAGTACAAAAAATATATTCCTGGCATATATTTCAAGGGCAAGAAAACATATCTGTTGCATATGCCATGAATATATCTTGGGATATCAAAACATATTCCTGGAATAAGTTTCATGGTGACTTTGAATATCTATGGAATATGCATATCATATGTTTTGGGGGATATGGGATATTCCTGGCATATATCAATATTCCACTGGGATGTGCATAGGATATTCATGCAATATGATTGTGCCGTCTGGGACTTGCCACAATATAATATTATCAAGAAGTTATTTGGAATATATACGAATTACACACGTGTAGATGGATCACCTCAATCAAATTTCTATGGATATAGCAAAAACTGTAATCTTCACATAAAGCCGTAAAATCACATTTCCAAATTGAAAATCTTGGGGCTGATAACTATTTGATTATGATAAATGATAGACTAGGAATACTGAATTATGAAGGATAACTCCCATCAACTATAATAACTTTATTTTTCAATTAGGAATCCTAATATACAGAACACAATAATGAGAAATTATCAATCCGACAACGACACACACTAAAAGTGACAAACATGATATGATAGATGGGATAAAAACCACAGTCGTGAGCAGGAACATATGAAAATTGGCAAATGAATTAGCTTTTTATGAATTTCATGAGGTTTGCTTTGAATAAATACAAAGTTTCACTTTCCTTCACATTTGAAGGTAGTTCATTAAATTGGACAAGACCTTTATGAAATAATGAATTCATAGTTTTCCTATAGTTGGTACGAGTCACATGAAGATTAGTATTATTACGAGTGTCATAATTATGCAATTGATTATTAATTGAAATGAATTGATTGAAATAAGAAGGAAGTTTTCCTTTCAGAATTATATGAATGAATATCATTGAAAAGTAGTACAATCTTGATTTCAGAGGCAACCACTCAAGTACCGAAAGCATGGTTTCAATAGGCGTTATTTTTTTACATTCTAAAATAATACGCATAGCTCGATTTTGTAGTTTTTTAAGTTCTGAAATGTTGTTCAGTTCGAATAATGACAGTAGACTTGCACAATAATCGAAGGGAGGCTGTATAATTGTTTTATAGATTGTGAGTGAAGTTGAAAATGATAACTGGGAACGTATTCTGGAGAAAAAAAATATTTTTTTACTAATTTTACTGTGTATATATTCGAAATGACTCTCTAACTCTAATGTATTGTCAATCATGAACCCAAGGTATTTTACTTGTACTATTTCTATTCTTTCATTATATATGGAGATATGTATTTGGTAGGTATTGATCTGTTTATATTTATACTTCATTGTTAATAGGATAGCCTTTGTTTTGAGGGTATTCAATTCGAGTTTATTTATGTTCAAAAATTTGGAAATATTTTCGAGAACTTCATTGATTTTTAAAATTGCTTTGTCCAGGTTTTCATCACTGACTGCTATTAGTGTATCATCAGCAAACAGATTCATGAATTCACAGTTCTCAACAAAATTAATATCATTTAGATAGAGAATAAATAAAAAAGGGTCCCAGGACCCTGCCCTGAGGTACACCAGTATTCATACTATTCATACTGGAAACATTATCATTTATCCTGGTAACTTGGCATCGACCGATGAGGTAATTCTCAAACCATTTGAGCACTATACCACTGAATCCATAATGGCGTAACTTATGCAAAAGTATATTGATATCAATGGTTTCAAACGCACGTTTGGAGTCCAAGAATACAGCCACTATATATTTTTTTTCATCAATTAATAGTTTCCATTTAGATATAGTTAACTGGAGGGCAGTTTCACAGGAATGGTTTGTTCTGAAAACCGATTGATATTTCATCAATAAATCATTATTGGTAATATAATCGTTGATCTGATTATGAACAGCTAGCTCTAGAATTTTTTCTATGGGTGGTAGGGTATTAACTGGACGAAAATTAACAGGTTCATATGCATTGTTGACTTTCGGTATTGGAACAACTGTACTAACTTTAATTGCTGGGGATTTTTTCCCGTTTCTAAAGTTGAGTAGTACGTGTCCCATCAACTGAAAAACATGTTTCAATACTTTGTTATTGACAATGTCAGAATTGCATTTATTATCTAGACCATTAATAAGTTGAGTCGATTAAATGTTGATAAATGACAGTTAATTGGAGGCAAATTGTACTCGTTCCAATCAAGAGATGGTGGTATAGTTCTTTTAATTTCTAAAATGCTGTCAATAAAGTAGTTATTGAAACCTTCAGCCTTTTCAAGATCATTCCTTGCAAGCTTTACTTGTCCATCCATCATGAATTTCAAATCTGGCACTATCTTACTATTTTTAGGTTTCAAAAGTGATTTCAGAGTTTGCCACATCTTTTTAGAGTTATTATTTATGTTTGAATCTATCTTGTTTACATAATATTCTTTCTTCTTGGTCTTTAAATTATTAACGACTTGGTTCCTATAGTTTTTATATTCTTCCCACAATCCCTGTTTCTGACTCTCAATATTACATCTCTTGAACAATTTGTATGCTTTATTCCTATTTTTAGTAAAATTAATAATATCCAGGTCATACCAAGGAAGTTGACTATTGCATTCAAATGATTTCATTGGCGAAATTTCTTCTATATTTCTTGTGAGATTTGTGAGAATATCAGAATATATTTCTTCAATATCTATGGTATTCAACTGCTAGTCACAGTCCATAAGTTTGAGTTTCAATTCATTTAATTTGTATTTACTGAAGTTCCGAAATTTCTTTTTATACCGTACATTAGCAACATCTTTAATATTGAGTGAAATTGAGATTACAGAGTGATCTGTTATTTTAGGTTCATCATGAACTTGACATTTAACATTGGACTGATTACACAAGACATAATCGATTAGCGTACTACTGACATTCGTAATTCTAGTTGGTTCATTGACTAATTGTTCAACTCCAATAATATTGATTGAATTTTTGAAGTCCGTGGTGCATTTATAATTGATATCTAGGTAATTAATATTGAAGTCACTAGTAGAGATTTATTTGTTCCATCAAAGATTTCTTCACTCCAATTTTCAATTTCTCCAAAAAATATGGTTGAATCGGAATTTGGTGATCGATAAAGGCAGCCAATTGTCCAGTTAGCATTCACTATTTTGACCTTGACAAACAAACACCAATATACTCTATCGATTACAAACTTTTTGAAAATTCTGAAGTCACAGCCATTCTTTATATAGATTAAGACACCTCCAGTATGTCTAGACTTCGAATCACAGCAAACCATACTATATCCATCCAGTTGAGTTCGAAATCGTCAATATCCTCAGTTTGTCTGGTTTCAGTGAGTAGAATCATATAGGGTTTGAAGCATGTTATCTCATAAATAATATGATCTCTATTAGCTAATATACTTTGTATGTTAAGATATATAATATCCGATCGATATGGTATAATGGAATTAGCGATTAGTTTCTTTGTTGAGTATTCTTGACTACAATCGTTGGAATATTATTGATATATTTGATAGTTTTCTCATTGTCACCACTTGAAATCATCACATCAAGTTTCTTTAAAATAGATTTGTAGTAATCTTGTTGCATTTTCGTTTGGTCACAATGTATGAAAATCCCCGGAACTTTCAGCTTATTTTTGTTCTTTAGCACTGATAATGCCTCTTGGGCATTACCAAGTATAACTATCAGACTATACTGACACAAATCTTCTCGTTTCATTCCCAGATTGCCCACATTACCCAAATATAATAAAGAAAGCATCAAACGTAAAGGAAAAAGCTTAACATTACTTCTCATACTCAATATAAAAGAAACTATCTTTTTCAGAAAGCTCCAGCAGATAATTGAAAAACAAGACAAAACACATTTTAATGATTTATATAAGAAACACCATGTATTTTACTGCAGATTCATATTCTACATCGAATTCTAGATCTATTTTGTATCACAACCTTTCACCGATCACCAATAGTTTCCGAATTATTTCACATTTAATATAAAAAATGGCATTTGTGGGGCATAACAATAAAAGTCACTTCATTTTTCTTTTTTTTTCCACTTTCTCTGTTGGAAATCTTAGAAAAAGGTCTATATTGGGGTAGCAGTGGTCAAAATCGTCAATTTTTCATACCATTGTGTTCAGAAAAAAAAGGGGATCAACATCTTGGCAAAGGAAAGGACGTAAACCTATAGGTGAATCCATAAATTTGATGAATTTTTTTTTGTCTTTTTTCTTCTCCGAATCAGAAAATAAAAGTCACAACATCCATGAAAGAAGTAAGATAAAAAAAATACAAACACTGTTGATAGGTACGTGTTTAGGCATTCAAAGAATTTTGATTAATTCATAGAAATAAAGAAAAAGTTCATCTGAAACAGCTACATCCCTGACTATATATCGATGACGGGCACTGGGTTACATAGAAATCACTTTTTCTTGTTATTTTGTATACCAAGCATATAAAAATTGAATCAATCAGATAGCAAAAATAGGAATGGCTACACTAAGCACAATGAATGAATCAAACGTCTTCAAATGATATACACGTACCTATCAACAAAGAGTGTTTGTACATTTTTTATTTTTTTGATTTTACATCTTTCATAGAAGTTGTTATTTCTTTTTTTTGATTCGGAGAAGAAACAAGCAAAAAAATAATTCATCAAATTTTATTCACTCCACAAAAATACCTCAAATCCATAGACTACAGAAATAGAATTTTGCGTAAAAATACTTCAAACTCATTCGTTTAATCAAACGCAAAAAACTATCAGTAATGAATTGTTTCTGGATGAAGAGGAATTCAGGTATGAAGCATAGGTGCAACTAAACCAAGAGATAGACATGGAAGAAATAAATCTGCAGGTAGATGACTTCCCACACAGCACACTATATCCTCAGGATATCCCCAGTGATCCTGGATATCCAAAAATGGGATAATCCTCCTAGAATATCCGTAGGTTATCCTCAGGCTTTCCCTTAGTCGTCATCATAACCCAGGTTGAGCCAAATGTATATATCCCAGGGATAATATTTTTGTATATCCTGAGTATATACTATATGGTTACATATTATCCCAATGAGATCCAGTTTTCCACATCCCTGGGATAACGTTCGAATATATCCCACGGCCGTTCCTCTGGGCCAATGGTGGGATAAAAATTTTGTTCGCCGAAAAAAAATTCAGATGGAAATTTGAGTATTGAAAAATTTTACTTTCCAAAATTATTAAAATACCACACCGACCTTATCAACAGGAAGATATTGGTTATTGAAAAAATTCTATTAATTTTTGGAAAATATAATTACCTTAAGTGGGACAGTCGTGTTTATTCCAACGAGCGATATCAAATATGTACGTCTGAATAAGACTGATTAATCTTATTGTCTTTCAGAATGATATGATCTGCTGATTACTTTTGAAGAATAATTTTTTCCAGAGTACATTCAATTTTGTTGTTCCATAATTAAGTTCTTTCAACTTTCCTCTATTTTTTGCTATATTTTCATTTGTAGAGACATCAGCTTTGAGAATACAGCATACTCTCTTCTGATTGGCTCTGAATGACAAGTTCTTATTCAGCAGCCGATCAGGAAACAGTATTATAACACCAGGTGCGTTATCCTTCTGCATGCGTTGGTGTGCCGTGGTCTGTGGTCACAGAAAACATTTCGTTTCTCGTGGTTAGGTTAGGTGTTAGGTTCAGGGATAGGTGATAGTGATTCGTGTGTTGTGGTGTTTCAAGTTTTAAAACGTCGCAGTTGTAGTCTGTGGTTATTGTTGTGTATTGTTTTTATAATATAACTACTTAGAGTGAAGAATACCGGTCAGTCATTGTTACTGCTTGAATTATTAAACGTTAACATACCTACCTACTGTCCTTCATTTGTTATATATCGTTGAATGTGAGTACGAATTATAAAAACACGAGAGCAATAAGAAAGAAAAGCAGAGCATCTTACTTTCGGTACGCACAGAATGATATGGATAGAATACTTGCTCTCAATCAAAATTATGGGAATGATAATGAAGACACCATATCTTTGAGACAAACCGATACACATACATTATCATCTCATATTAATTCAGATTGTTCCCTTTCAAATGATTCTCATAGTGATCCTGAAAGAGATTCAGTAATCGATGAACCTAATGAAAATTTGTTAGAACAAACTAATACTCATCAGAGTCCCAGTCGAAATCAGCCTGAATGCAAGAAGTCTTGAATTCCTAATTGTCAAAATGCCGCTGCAATTCAGTTTCATTGATTATACATATATATATATATATATATATATATATATATATATATATATATATATATATATATATATATATATTTATATCCAGTTGAGGGCCTAATGAAAACCAGAAGACATCCTCAGGATGAATTAGTACATTGCCTGAGGTAATATTGAGGATGATCCTGAGATTGACCCATGTACATCCTCAGGATATCCTTGGTACAAAGTGCACATATCCTGGGGATATCCTCAAATCCTAGACATATATCCTCAGTTTATCCCACGGATAGCATTGTGCTGTCTGGGTTAGATAACTCAACATTTAAAAAAAATGCATAAACGCCAAAGAAGCTGGCAGAAATATCTTTTTTTGGAACCAAATTTCAAAGCAATGCTTTATATGACTTACTATTCACTCATTTGTAAAATTGACATTTAATACTGATAATGATAATAATAACATGTATTGCAACAAAATACAGAGTATTTGTAACAGAAGGTACATAGTACTGCTTGGCATATTTTCATATGTACCGTGACTAGAAAAAAAAATACATTGACAAACATGATCACACATATGCACATACATCTATATACAATATAGAAATTCTCGGCCGAAATAACTACCACACATACCTATTGAAAATATCAGTATTTGAGTTCACAGGCTCCTGCTGAAGTCTACAAAACATTTCTTCAACTTTGTTTTGAATGATTTTGCACATGTTTTGGATTTTATTGGCAACATATTATATATGCGAGCTGCCTGATAAGTGAAACTATTTTTAAAGAATTCTGTTCTATGTTTTGGTATCGATAGGTTGCTATTATTTCTAGTATTCAAGTTATGAATATCACTGTGTTTGGTGAGTAGTTCAAACAAGTATTATGGGGATTTATTATTCATATTATTAATAATTATCAGGCCACTCATGTGAAGAAATCTTCTCTCTCCCATTTTCAATAACCGTGCACCCCGAAGAGGAGGGGTAATATGTTCTTGTCTTCTCAAATCATATACATACCTTATAACAGAATTCTGTATTTTTTGAATTATATTTTTGTTGACTTCTGATAAAAATGGACCATAAACACAATCCATAAAATTAGGTATTGACAGTACAAGTGATTCCATTTAAAATAACTTTGTTTTACTGGCTAACATATTTTTGTATTCATGAATATTTTTGAGAGCATAGTAAGTCCTTTTTACGATCAAATTAACATGTTTGTCAAAACTGAGACGAGTATCAAGTTGTAGACCAAGACATCTAACTTCATCGACCCAAACCAGTCTGGTACCATTTACATTGATATTAAGGTTATTCGTGTGAGTTCCACTTTTGTTGAATAGAATTGCCTGCGTTTTGTCCGCATTTAATATCAATGAGCCACTACTAGCCCATTTACTGATGTTTTCTAAATCCTTATTGATAAGTGTACTGGCATTGGCATGATCTTCAGAGTGAAATTGCAAATAAATGGTTAAGTTATCTGCATACATATGACATTTGCAGTTTTTGATTATTTTGGTGATATCAGCAGTAAAAATTGAAAACAGCAAGGGACCAAGTATGGACCCTTGCGGAACTCCTGATCTGATGGTTTCTGTGCTTGACATTTCATAGTTACCATTGTCATCGGATATTTTCACTATTTGATCTCTCTCGAATAGATAATCAATGAACCAATCCACAGACGTTTCATCAAAGTTGTAATGATATAGTTTAGCAAGTAGTAGCTTGAAGTTGATGGAGTCAAATGCTTTAGACATGTCAAGGAGAATCAAGGCTGTACATTTTCCTTTATCTTGTGCTTTAACAATATCATTAGTGATCTTTAAGAGCGCTGTTGTACAGCTTTGATTTTTCCTAAACCCAGATTGGCAAGATGGTATGATATTGATATTCAGATATGTGCTCGGATATGTGGTTATCTGTCTGTGAACAATTTTTCCCGTGATTTTAGATGTGGGTAACAGACTTATGGGCCTCAAATCTTTCAGAGATGGACCTTCCTTTTTGGGAAGCGGTAGCACAAGTGCTGTTTTCCATAATTTTCGTAGATTCCCTTTTTCCATACAAAAGTTTATTATGTTTGTCAACGGATCAAGACAATGTGGGAGACAAAGTTTTAGCATTGTTGCACTGATTTCATCCACACCTGTTGCGTTAAATTTAATAAACAAAAGCGCATCTTCAACTTCATTTTGTGTCACAAGTGTGAAGTGAAAACTGTTATTCAAAATGGCTTGTTCAGATATGTATTTATTCACATTATCACTGCTAACATTCAGTTGTGGCACACAGTTAATAAAATATTTGTTAATCAAATTAGCATCAGCAATTTCTTCAGGAATTTCGATTTTACTCTTATTAGTTATTTTCAACCTGTTTACTTAACTCCATAAACACTTCGAATCCCTATTACAAGAATTGAAACAGTATGTAAAAAATGATTTTTTTCTCATTTTTAATGGACGATGATACAATGTTTTTCATATCACAGTAGTATCTTTTGTTTGCCTCAGTTCTATCCTTTGTATATATTTGATATATATTTGAATGCCCTATTTTTTAAATTGATCATTTTCTTGATGTTATATGTCAACCATGGATTGGGAGATTTTTTAGATATTACGCATCTTAGGGGTGCATGCTCATTGAAAATGTCGAGAATTTTTTCATTGAAAAAATTCAGTTTCAAATCTATATCTTCCATGTAGTACAGAGGGGTGAAATCAGTTTTGTAAAAGTCATCACTAAAATGTTGGTGATCAATATTTCGAAAATTCCGAAGATACCTCAGATTACTTTTTAGCTTGAAACATGAACAATTAAAATCAACATATACCGCCATGATCACTATTTATCGGATCACAATTAATGACATCACTTTTGAGAACACAATCCACATCACTTGCAAATACCAAGTCAATTGTAGATACACTTGTTGGTGTTATTCTCGTTGGCTTTTTGATGAGCTGACTGAGACCAAAGCTTTGACTCAAGTCTTCGAGGAAAGTGACATCTGGGGAATTTCCCTCCATGTTGATGTTCAAGTCGCCCAGAACAAAGTACATCTCGTTTGATTGGGATAAGTCCCTATGTTTGTTGAAATCAAATCTGTTCACTCCCACATTTTAGGGCCAGAATTCTGCACTATACATTTCCTCCATTTTATCTAGGGGCGCGGTGACAACGAATCTTTTTAGACCGGGAGATCATGACAGGTGACCTTCCACCATTTTTTCGTGCATGCCTTTTTGAGGCTTAATAACTAACCCTAAAATATCAAAGATGGACGGGGTTTAAGCCCCCCCGCGCGTCCTCTTCGTAGGGAAAAACGCATTTTTTTCTGTAGCGAATTTTCGTGTTTTTCCGTGATATTTTACTGCATGCCATTGTAATATACGGAAGTTCAAACTAATTGAAGCTCTAATAATTGATGGCATGCACCCCGCAGCGGCCCAAGATGATCAAAGGGTTATTAAAACCTGAAAAAAAATCAAATAAAATTCCGTGTTTTCAAATTGCATGCCGTTGTGAAGAATTGAAGTTTATGTAATAAAAACACTATGGAAAAATTGGCATGCACCCCTCGTAGGACCAACGGTGAAAAATTTCCGGTAAATTCTGTAAAATTTTAACACCGATTTTTCGTGATTCCAAACTGCATGCCATTGAGAAAAATACTTAATTCGTACCATTAATCAATAGAAGGAAAATTGGCGTGCACACCGGGGTGTTGCAAAATAGAGGCATGCATGACGAAAGTTGCAAAAAACACTGAGCAAATTTAGGTGACTTGTTTTTGCATGCCACTTTGAATTTCATGAATTTACCTTATTTCAAGTCATGAATGTAAATGGCATGTAGCTACAGCCCAATACACAAAAATTGTGAAAAAATTGAATAAACATAAATTTTTGAATTGGAAAAAAAATCTAAAAAATGCCGTGACTTCTTTTTGCATGCCGCTATGTATTTTGTTAGTAGATACTTTTTTGAGCCGAAATGCAAAATAGCATGCATGTAGCTCTGTGACAATTGGTTAAATAAACAAAAGGTCATAAATACAGATCGAAGAGAAAAAAATTCGAATTCAAGGGAAATAATGGTCTTTTAGCTCAGGTATCCGCTCGGGTATCCAGTTCGGGTGTATGATGCCACAAGCAGAACTGTTTACACAGTTCAGGATAATGCATGCACAATATGCCACTGTTAATGTGAAACAAACACACACCTACCCCTCACACACACACACAAGCAAATTAAAAATAACAATATTTTCTTAGCCTGCAAAAAAATTAGCCACAGGTGTCGGTTGACGCCATGTGATATATTACTGTGGGTACTTACAAAAATACACAGAATTAGACTGAAGTATGATCAAGATGGCACGTATACTTGTACTGGACAGCTATTTCACTTGCGTTTCGACATGTACTGAGACGAAAAATGTATAGGCGCCGTATAGAAGTAAACAGCAAGTAAATTCACTCGCCGCCCTATTTGGGTTAATATTCCCATCTCTTACTTGACGCTCAGTCGATGTATCTGAGGCGTGAGTGCAAGTGAGCCAAAAATGCTCTCAGCCGACACCCTCCTACCGCATTTTTGGGGTAATATCCCCATCTCTTACTTAACGCTTAGCCGATGTATCTGAGGCGTGAGTGCAAGTGAGCCAAGAATGCTTTCAGCCGACACCCTCCTACCGCACCACACGCTGCCAGAGCCCAGCTAAATATAAAATTTTGACCTGATTCATCATGCCGACCTGTAGCGAACTGGGTTTTTACTTCTATACGGTGGTATAGGCAAAGGCGTAGCGTCTATCATAGGGTAGTAGTAACCTCTCGTGCTAGTCGACGTATGATAGGCCACGTTTAGACTAGAGACCGGGAGATTAGAGTCATTTGAATTGTTTTTTTTTACAATTCTTGAATGTTGGACTGTGATAACATGTATGTTATTTCAGCCATCGACTTGAAATATGTTTATTCAAACAATTTTCATAGAGCTACATGTATGCCATTTCGTATTTCAACTTTAAATAGTATCTACCTAAAAAATACAAAGCAGCATGCAAGAAGAAGTCACGGCATTTTTAGATTTTTTTTTTTTGAATTAAAAAATTGTTTATTCAATTTTTTCACAATTTTTGTTTTTTGGGCTGTAGCTACATGAATGCCATTTACATTCATGGCTTGAAATAAGGTAAATTCATCAAATACAAAACGGCATGCAAAAACAAGTCACCTACATTTGCACTGTTTTTTTGCAACTTTTATTATTATTCATAATACGATGGGGTTATTCAACATGCATGCCATTCGAATTAGATAATTATTTCGTTTTGAAATTAATATTCATCCTCATTAGGAGTGATTTGGAATCATGGAAAATCGGTGTTAGAATTTTACAAAATTTTCCGGAAATTTTTCACCGTTGGTCCTACGAGGGGTGCATGCCAATTTTTTCTTAGTGTTTTTATTACATAAACTTCAATTCTTCACATCGGCATGCAATTTGAAAACACGGAATTTTCTTTAATTTTTTTTCAGGTTTTCATAACCCTTTGATCATCTTGGGCCGCTGCGGGGTGCATGCCATCATTTATTAGAGCTTCCATTAGTTTGAACTTCCGTATATTACAATGGCATGCAGAAAAATATCACGGAAAAACACGAAAATTCGCTACAGAAAGAAAAGCGTTTTTCCTTATGAAGAGGACGCGCAGGGGGCCAAAACCCCGACCATCTTTGATATTTTAGGGTTAGTTATCAAGCCTTAAAAAGGCATGCACGAAAAAATGGTGGAACGTCACCTGTCATGACCTCCCGGTCTATTTGAGTTGATTGGGTCGGCTCGGAATCTCCTTAACATTAACCATAGTTTCATCAAATCCTTCTTTTTCGTCGATGAATTTTACGATATGTTCCTCTTTTGCAATCCGCTTTACTCTATTAATGTACAGCCATACTTTTCGATCGGCACCTGCGAAGCCATTTTCCGAGTTCTCCTTACTTCTGCCGTTCCCAAGTTTCTTTTAGATCTATGTCGTCGGTACGTTACTAGTTTGAAGTTTTCCATGTTCTCATTTTGATATATTACATCATCGTTTGGTTTCGACAGAGTGTTATTGTTTTTATTTCTAGTGTCAAGATTTTGCTTTTGTTATATATTTAGGTTAGGTTGGCCGAATGCGCCTTGGAGGAAGCAAAGGCCAATAATCTAGAGAGAGAGAGGGAGAGATTGAGGTTAGGTACTGTGTCTTCTTCTTCTGAATTTCCAGATATCTTCCTTTCATTTGTTTTCGTTTGTAAATTTGAGCTGGTGCTATTTACGTTGGTAACATTGTTGTGGGCATTATTTTTTACTTGTGGAGATCTTAGTCAGGGTCCTGTGAGCGCTGAGCTGTAGGTCATTCTGCTGTTTTTGTTAGATGCCATATTCAGATTCTGGCTTTTTTCGGCTAGTTTTCGTTCCAGGTCACTAATTCTTTGCAACAGGAGACTAATATTCTCTTAAAACGAGGTTGTTATTACTCACTTCGCAGATTAATTCTTTTAGAAGATGATTTTCCATTTTCAGATTAGTACTCTCATGATTTGGGTTTTTCCCAAGATCATGTTGCTTTTGATCGCAACAGGTGATTTTATGGCTCTTACCAGTTTCGAGCTGCATTCTTTCCGCACAACTTCTGTCGTGGTAGTATTCATAACAATTTACGCATACCAACACTTTTGGTTCTTTTTTAACACAGCACTTGAACTTCACCGAATCAAATTTCTTTTTATCATCGGATAATTCATTGTTGTGTTCGAGATCGCTTTCTGGCAAGACATCATTCGCCGCCATCTTGAATTACTTCAAGATTGTATTTTTTTTGGCACATAAATATTTTTTCTACTCACACTATTTCAAACCGTTCAATGGCTCATCCAGAATAGGTACACGTGTATTCTAAATTAAAGGCGGCTGCTTCCGGAAGTTTTTTTGTGAAATTATATGGAATAAGTAACATTTAACTTGATGAATTTGATCTCATTCCATTGTCCAAAAGCAAAATTCGGCGAATTTTTGCTTGAAATTCTGTGAAATTAAATTAAAAATCATATTTTTTGAAAATTTATGGGTCAACGGTTTGTAGATTGGCACTGAATATAGTTATATCCATGAATCGACAGGCAATTGTTTTACATAATTGCTGTTATGACTAGCTGTCTTGTAGATCATTGAGAATTGGTGATAACGAAGAAGTTTATGCTACTCCACCAGAAATTATCGCACAAGCATGGTGGGAGTATAGTACGCAACTCGAGAATAAAGTCAATTGTAATAGGCTACTTATCCTCCCCGTTACGTAATATACTTTTATTATTCAGACCAGGCACAATGCCTGCACGTTCCGAAGTACGAGGCCTGATTCCATAAAAGCAGCAACTCATGTCATTGTTCATTGAGGTGTATTGAATGTCTCGAACTAGATTGAACGTAACTTTGAACATCACTACATACTTTCATTTCATTTTGTCTCTTCCTACAATACAGAACTTTGTACGTTGAATTACCTCTGCCATGTGTTGAGCATTTCAAGACCAACATGGTTTATATATATATATATATATATATATATATATATATCTGAAAGGTGTGAAAAAAAACTATTTTGAGGCGGAACAATATTAAAAAACGTGAAGTCGTGAGTCATCATCATCATCATTTATTGTTTTTTACAATCATAGTGTATAACAAAGAGTTTGGTGGCATACAGTTTTCCTTAAATGAATAAAAAAAATACAAACAACAAATTTCAACCATCAGAAAATTTTTTGCTCAAACGTAAATAGTGTGAAAACAAAGGGGTGTTGAACATATAAAGAAAAGTTAACAACATAAGCCTATCATACAATATTGCTTCAATCTATTCATTGATTATGGAAGATCGTAGTCTCAATACTTCCATCGTGAACTGACTAATAATTTTGGCCTCGGTCAGAGTGATGTTGGTGAGAGTATTTCTCAGTAGTACTTACAACTTGAGAGTTTGAAAAAAAAGTCAGCAACCATATATCACACATGAAGAGCAATTCTTCATTGAACGTCAATTATAATAAAATCAGAAACACTTTAAAACTGTTCATGAACATTATAAAACTGAAAAATGTTGAAAACTTATGGAGGAAGCAACAAGTGAAACGTTTGTTGTTAGTATTGGAGGGAGATATTGAATTGCTATTGGTTGGTTAGGTTGAACTAATCAGTCTTGGTCAGCTGTCTAACCGACCAATGAGAAGAGAGTGATTGTTGAGAAGGACCAATGAGAATGAACTATGTGTGCAGTGATGAATTCAGTGGATTTCATGGAAGGAACAGATCAAAAATTATGATACCAACTTGACAATTGGTGGGAAATTTGAAAATGTAAAATGTTTATAGGGAATTTTGAGGTTATTTGAATCAGTTCTTTTGTTCATACTGTTCCGATGATTATCGATGAAAATCATCTCTTTGAATATTCTTTTGTACTAGTTGTTTTCTGTACACAGTACTTTAGTTTGCTGGAAATTCATTGTGTGCTTGTTTTTTACCACATGATCTGCTAGAGCACAAGTGATTTTTTGCAGTTATAGTCGCTTTTATGAGAAGTTATGCGGCCTGAAAGGTTACAAGAAATTTGTCCAATATATGTGAGATTGCAATCCTGGCAAGGTATAACATAGACAATGTTCAAAAGTGTAAATTTAGTCCCAGTGAAAACTTCATTGACAGCCTTGATGTATTTCTCAGCAAATTTTTTGTTTTAATTTTTAAACACATTAATTAAGTTTGGAGTTAGATCTTCAATGAAGGGTAATGAACAGAAAAAAGAAGAAGGGGGACTGGGATGCATTTCATCGCGGTCCTGAATTGGAGTAATAAGCTGAATGTTATTGTTATTAATGGTGGAAAAAGTGCTAAAGAGAAGTTTGTTTATTACACGATGAGGGTATGAATTTTCAATGAGAATAATGTTTTTAGGTCTTTAAGGATTTCTGTTCGGAACGATGGATGTGATAACCTAATCGCTCTGTCCTTCAGGGTCTGGTTGAGGTTGATATTCATTCTCGATGGGTGATATGCGTGGAAATTAAGAAACCTGTTACTGGCACAGGGTTTTCTGTACCATTTAGTTTGAATGGTATTGTTAACGGTGCGATATAGACTCATATCTAGGAAAGGTATGTTCCTGTTTACTTCAGTTTCAGATATAAACTGAATGTGTTCATCATAGTTGTTGAAGATTATCAGAGCCTCTTGTACTCTGCCTTCTTTCTGGCACAGAAAGGATCAGACCATCAACATATCCAGTGGCGGCCTTAGGGGGTGGCGAACAGGGCAATCGCCCGGGGCCTTGCTCTTGCAGGGGCCTCGCGCAACAACCCACCCAAGCAAATTTAAAAAAAATAGATTTTTTCAATTTAAAACTTTTGATTTTGATCCTTAATTATTGTTGCGAGCTAGGAGGTTCGAATCAATAAAAATTCAGCCACTATAGTAAGAGAGCTTCGAAGTCTTCAGTCTTCCTGTATCGCTTGTATCGCATTCAAATTTTAAATATCCCGCGCCTCGGCGCCGTCGCCGCGCTTAGGCCTAGCTAACCTAGGGAAGCTTGGACTCTGTATGATTTAGGTACCCTGTGACCAGACGTTACATGATAAGTCCGCTAGATGTAGTGTCATCTTGGAAATATTTTGCTTTCAATAGTAATAAGAGTTGAAAAGTCATTAAGTACGCATCGTACATATTAATTCCGAAATATTATTACGTTCTTATAGTCTTTAAATTATTGAGTGAGCTGGAGAAGTGGAAATTACAGCATTTGAAGTATTGACTGAGCTGAAAAAGTGTTAAAAACTATACTTAAACATTATTTCTGACTTAGCGAAACAAAACAAGATTTACGAAATTATTAATTTTGAAAATGGTTCAAAGAGTTGTTCCACTATTGATTCCTTGGCCCAGTCACAAATTGAACAAGAAAGGCAACGTTGGAGAGATATTTTAGAACGATTGCTAGCTAGCAATTGTAAATTTTTTAGCATCTCACAATTTGGCCTTCAGAGGTCATAGAGAGAAGTTAACATCTGACTCAGATTCGAGTGAGACAAGCGGCAACTTCATAGATTTAGTAAAGTTAATAGCCCGATTTGATCCTGTGCTGAGCCTTCACATAAAACAAGTAAAGGATAAGACGATTAATGACCACCTCATCGGAAAAAAAATTCAAAATGAGCTCATACAATTAACGGCAAGTCACGTAAAGACTCAAATTGTTGAAAAAATAATAAAAAATAAATATTACTCGATTATTCTTGATTGTACTCGCGACATTTCTCGTGTTGAGCAACTTTCAATTATTATCAGATTTTTCAATACAAATACAGCTGAAATTGAAGAACATTTTATTGGTTTCTTAGTCGTCGAAAAAACCACAGCTGAGAGTTTGTCTAATTATATAATCACAGAATTAGAACAGTTAGGTATATCATTGCAAAACTGCAGAGGCCAAGGATATGATAATGGTGCGAATATGCGTGGTGAAAAAAGTGGTGTCCAAAAACGTATTCTTCAAATTAATCCACTTGCTTATTTTTTACCATGTGGGAGTCATAGCTGGAATCTCATCCCAGGAGATGCAGCATCGTCTTGTGTCCAAGCAAAATCTTTTTTTGGTTTGCTACAAAGGTTATACACTCTGTTAGCCGGCTCAAGTCAGAGGTGGGCTATTTTAAATGCTCATGTAAATTCGTTATCGCTGATACCACTTTCTGAAACTAGATGGGAATGCAGGGTAGCATCAGTAAAGGCCGTTAAATACCAACTAAGCGATATATGTGATGCTTTAAAGGATTTAGCAGAAAATACAACAGATTGTCAGTTGGTCAGTGAATGCCATTCTATAGAAAAGGAAATAACTACCTACGAATTTGTAGTTTCACTTGTCATATGGTATGACATTCTCACAAAGATAAATGTTATAAGCAAAATGTGGCAAAGTGAAAACATGCACTTAGATGTGGCTATACAACACCTAGACGCATTCACAAATTGGCTCGATAATTATCGAGAAAATGGTTTCCAGGCATCCCTTGTAACAGCGAGAGAAATAGCCGAGGAAAATGACATTGACAGGCAGTTCAAAGAAGTCAGAAGGCGACGTAAAAAAGGCATTTTGATTATGAAGGAGAAGATGAAGGTCATGAATTGAATGCCGAAGAGATTTTCAAAATAAACTATTTTTATGTCATTTTCGACAATGTGCGCGCAAGCTGCCATCCTAGGTTTGAGGCACTTAAACATCATGAGAGCATATTTGGTTTCATGTATAATATAGAAAGATTAAAGGAAATTAGTGATAGTGAACTTTTGAAGCAATGCAGCGACTTGCAAATATCTATGACAGTAGGAGAATCATGCGATATTGATGGACATGAATTGTACGAAGAACTGAGTATGTTCATGCGTGTGTATGAAGGAAACGGCGATATTATCTCGGTGCTGAAATACATAATAGATAACAAATTGACTGAAGTTTACCCCACTATCGAAATAGTCCTGAGAATCATTGCCACCACACCTGTGACAGTTGCGTCTGCTGAAAGGAGTTTTTCGAGGCTTAAAATTATCAAAACATATTTGAGGAATTCGATGACTTTCAGCCCTTGCTATTCTTTCAATCGAAAATGACGTAGCTCATTCGTTGGATTATTGTGCTTTAATTAAAGATTTCAGTCTTAGGAAAAGCCGTAAACATCAATTTTAAAATTTATCATCTCTGTATATGTATAAATATATAAATATTCTAAAACTCGAATTTTATTCATTTGTATAGCTTTAGCATTTCTAATCAAACGTGACAAATATTTAAACCAAACAACCAGACCTACTTTCGCATCACATACATTTCACAAAGAGCAAAGGGCCTCGCAAAGGGCCTGCCGCCCGGAGCCTCGCAATGGGTAAGGCCGCCACTGAACATATCGCTTCACAAATGGAATTTCAAAAGGAATAACAGATAGACATTGTGTGATCAATTCATCAGGAACAAAGTCAACTAGAATAGGAGAATTAGTACAGCCCATGGGAATGCCAAAAATTTGTTTATAGTAGTGATTATCGAAAATAAGAACATTGAAGTCCAAAATGAATTCATTAATGCTTTTCAAAGTACACAAATCAAGATTGCAGTGATCTGAAATAACTTCCCAGTGTCTGGTTAAACTTTCTTTAATTACTGTGAGAGGGAGATTAGTGAACAGTAAGACTACCACATCAAAGCAAACAAGAATGTAATCATTAGGTAGGTAGTTTATAGTTTATAATCGTTTATGAACTTGCTAAAAGAAAAAGAATCTGTCACATGATATGCATCGTCAGGATTGTAGGAATTAGTCAAAATATTTGTGAGCCATTTTGCAAGTTTACTATTTGGATAGTTGATTGTGGAAACTATGGGTCCCATAGAAAGAGACGGTTTATAAATTTTTGGCAAAATATAAAAGCGAGGTGCAACTGCATTGTCTTATTCTTAAGTAGTTGAAATAATTTATTGCATTTCTGTTGCAAGGTGCAAACAGGATTTTGTTTATATAATCCTCTTTGTACATGACAACTGTTACATTGCCCTTGTCATTTCTGACTACGTAGAGATTAGGGTTTTGTTTGAGGAAAAGTTTACATTTGTCGAATATTTTGGTTAAGTAATGACGATTTTGTGAATTGTGCACATATGCGCGTCAGTTCAGCATACATTTATTGGACTTATTGAAAAATAAAAAAATTCCTTTTATTTGTTGAATTCTCAACTTGAAACAAAACATGTAGTATAGCTGTTGTGAAGGGTAAAAATCTCTGTATTTCTTTAAAAAAATCCATCTTTATTTCACCTTTTTACGTGTCTATATGATTTTTTCACAATGACGGCGGTTTCTGAAAAGCCGAAAGTTTAATAAATATGGCGTATATGGTAGAATACAAATTATTATCTTTATACAATGATTCTGTTTTATTCTGAGCTGTATACGATATTAAAGTTTTTTTATGTTGTTTAATGAAGTACCATAAAATTGTTTTTGACAGTCCCAGGAGCAGGGTTGGGCTGATTAAAATCACGATTAAAATCATGATTTAAATCGCTTGATTTTTAAAATTGAAATCATGATTTAAATCAATTTTTGCTTTTTTTATTCAGAACCAGATAACATGATATAAAAGTTTTCTCGAAGATCAAAAGGAGTATCTGCTTTTAGCAAAAACAACAAAAAAGAAGTAAATAATTCCAAATTCTTAAACTAAACGTAACATCTAAATTTTATTACTGTATATTTTCAGTCTATTCATTTTCGTTATACAATTTAAACAAAAACATGAGTTTTCCTCCTTTTTCTATGCCTAATCTGTTTCTAATATCCGAGTGTACAACTAGAGAAATGCGTGAAATTGTTGGGCAACGTCAATTTATAGGTTGAGAAGGAAAACAAGTCTCGACAGGAATAATCTTGCAAAAAGCACAACAAACGCGTTCGTGCCTCACTCGGCACTGTATAGCGAGTGTATATATAGGACAGAAGGACAACAAATCGCGACAAGAATTTTCTTGCAAGAAGCGCGAAAAATGCGTTGTCACAAGTTTTTGAGCCGCAAATTGTATTAAAATTTTTAGACTTATACATTGAAATAATCAACAATAATTTCAAAGAATCAAAATGTTCAAATTTTCTATTCAAATTTGAAAAATCAAGTAAATCGTGATTTAAATCAATGATTTTTTATTTTTTTAATAAGAATCAGATTTTGCCCCACCCTGCTCAGGAGTCAGGTGCGTTCGGATTCTTGACCACTTCTGAATGTTGCCAAATTTAATAATATATATAAAATTTTTTCCACAGCATTTTGTTTCCAACAAAAAAAAATAGTTAGATATTTACATAAAAGATGAGGATTGAACAACGAGTATAGTGAGTTGACCAACACATTATGTGCAAAAATTCACGTCGCTGTTTTGCATAATGTGTAGGTACACGAGATTTTTTGCATTAATTTTTCAGTTATTATTTGGAAAAAAATGGTTTTCTTAGTGAAAATAAAAGGATCTGACGCAATATTGGGTTTGTTTTAAATGACAAAACTCTTTCTGGCACAAGTTTACTGTTGGAAGTTAAAATTAACCCTTATAACAATCAGTTTCGAATGGATGACCTTTCATAACTGAATTGCAAAATATACATTGTAGGTGCATTTTGAACATCTCGAAATATTACTGTCAACGCCCACAGCTAGCTATAAGACCATGATTAACTCCCAGTAAACACATAACGTGTTTGAAACATTTCAAATGAATCACGTGAGGAAATATTTGAAACATTGAAAATAGTGGTTTCAGAAATATACCAGAAACGTGTCATAATCAAAGCATCAAAGCAATGTCTCTGACATATTTCAAAAAAAGGAGATATAATATGTTATCAAATGACACATGCCAGAAATATTTCAATAGCGTATATAGTTGTCAGCTGTTAGCTCGAACAAAAGGGCATGCGCACAACTACTCGATGCACACAGTTAGCCTTAGAGCTAGAGCGTCCATCCATCTTGTCTCGTCACTTTTTCATGTTTTTTTTTGTTTCTAAATGCGGTAAAGGTCTATTTTGTGCCATTCACATATGAGCATTGTGCAAGAGGATTGTTTAGTTAGTTCAGAAATGAGTGATCAAAACAAAACTTCTTCAAAATATTACTGTTCGGAGTGAATAGGTTATGTGCATGGAAAATGGAGTATTTTACAATCCCTCAAACGGTCTCCAAGTAATTTCTACTTCAAGGGGTGAGTCAGTTTCTTAATATCCTCCAATTAAAGCCTCACAATGCATTGTTACAGTGGCGGACAGCGATTTCATGAGGTTCATTGGAGAATGAATAAATGAACATATATGTGGTTGTTCTAAGAACACTTCTGAGAAGGTATAGGTATGTATTTTCAAATGGAGCAATGATGAAATGTATAATATTTTGTAGATTATGCCTGCGGAAACGATTTTCTCCGATGACAGAGACTTTGAAAGGTTCACGTCGACATGGTTCCACCTTTAGCCTTCATGAGAGGGAAACAAAATGATGAGCTGCCACTTCGTACATACAATTCAATCATATAATTAATAAATGAAGATAAAAACCTACCTGTTTTTTTTATATTCCAAAATACCTTCTCATCATACAAGGGATATCTTCTGAATTTCCCATGTTTCAAAAAAGTGTCAGACTATTATACACATCAAATGAAAATTCTGCTTCAAGAAATGTTTCAGATACGTGTTTTTATGTATTTATATGCAGTTATGTTATGTCTCAGGAACGTTTCATATGAAACATTGCCTTGAAACGTTTCATACCTAGGTCATTTCTGGTTTCTGCCATGTTTCAGGAACGTGTCTGAGTCAAAAGGTGAAATGTTTCAAATGGAAAATGATCGGTCTCAGAAATATTTCAGACACATATTTTGGTTTACTGGGCTCTCGATCGAAAGCTTCAGAGAAATCTTCATAAATAAAATTATATTCTTGGTGCTTCCTCTCTAGGTTGTGCAAAAGAAAAAGTTGATAGATTTGCAAATTGGTAGTAGTTGATCTAGCAGATGAAAAAACATATTTTCAGAAACTTTGAGAATTGTTTGGGATTGCATCTTCATTTTTTATATAAGCTAGATGGCATTGCTTCTGAAGATCTTTACCATTTCGGAGATCAGAAAATTTTATAGTTTTCCATGTCCCTTGTAATATTATATTTCTCATGAGAATTATTGAGGGTGTTCACCATATACGGCAAAACCCTCCTTCAAATTTTGAGAGCATCTCATCCAAAGTCTAACATTTTCAGATCCAAAACCGTGGTTGAAAAGTTTTAGTGTATTGAAGATTTATTTAAATGTTATCATTGCAGTTCTTACCTCTTGCACTAATATTAACAGGCAGAACATAGTTGAAAGATGCAAGCAAGTTATTGAATTCTAGACTTTCGTCGCAACCAGGATTGAAGAAAATATTAAACACACAATGCAATTTTGCTCAACTTGCTATCGACCGAGGTCCTTCCGCCAATATTGAGTCACTATTATTAAAAACATCAGCTGATGGTATCTTCAATTCATCTGTACAATGCGGTGATTTCGAATTCTGCGCTTTGTTCAGATTCGAAATATAATTTCTAGATATTTGTAGCTATAATTTCCTTCTCTTTCAGATGACTTGAAATTTCATTCACCGTTGTCTCAGGGTCAAGCAGCTTATTTGAGATAAAAATTTCATGCCTACTTTCAATTGCGCTGATTCGGCATTCTGCTTCATTCTGTATATCTGTATATCCTTTATATTATTGTTGTGGCTCGTGATTTCTGAAGAGAGGCCAGGTTAATGACTCCATTCAATATTTTTGTCTCGTTTGTTTCAAGTTCATGAATTGAAGACAGTAAATGATTTTGTGGGTCCGATTCTGTCTCTTTTTATCATTGTCCCTGGTTTCGGAATTGTTGATGAACAAAAAACTTGTGAGCTTTGAAATTTTATATTAACTTTCATATATTTCACAAGCACATGGATGGATTTGCCAACTACCTATCCACACAAACAAAAATAGCTAGCCGAGCATAGTAAAAAAAATTATAACTTTCTGTTTCACAGCATAAGGGTTGCTTCCCAAAAGTAATGTTGTTCTTGAAATAGAGATAATTAAACTTACAAAGTTCTGTATTGAAGAAAGAGACAGAATGAAATGAAAGTTTGTAGTGATGTTCAGAGTTACGTTTAATCTAATTCCAGACATTCAATACACCTCAATGAAAAATGACAGGAGTTGCTGCTCTTATGGAATCAGGCCTCAAACTTAGGAACGTGCAGGCATTTTGCCTGGTTTGAATAATAGTAGTGTATTACGTAACGAGGAGGACAAGTAGCCTAGTACAATTGGTCTTAATCTCGAGTTGCGTATTGTACTTTTTTACTCCCACCATGCTTGTGTGATAAATTCTGGTGGTGTAGCACAAATTTCTTCGTTATCACCAATTTTCAATGATCGACGAGACAGCAAATCATAACAGCAAGTATGTAAAACAATTGCCTGTTGATTCATGGATTTAACTGGATTCAGTGCCAATCCACAAACTGTTGAGCAATAAATATACAGAAAATATGATTTTTAATTCAATTTCACAGAGAATCTGATGCAAAAATTTGATGAATTTTGAATTCACCCCGTCGATTTTGTTGGCGTCTTCCTTCAGTTCTATTTTCAGATGTTTTAGTTCTTTCAGTTCTTCCATTCTTACTTTGTTTTATGTAACACATGTTTGAAGAACCTTTCTTGATGTTCTAGAAACTTCTGGAAGTCTACTTCCCGTTGTTATCCTATTAGTTGTAATTAATTTTTTGCTTTTCTATAATTTTTTGGAGATCTTCCCGTTCTATTACTCTTCATTTTCCAAAATTTTCTGAAGCGCTTCTCGTTCTTGTTTTCCCTCCCGGCGTCGTTTGTCCTCTACATCTTTTTCCTCCTGTAGTCGCTTTTCTTCTAATTCTTTCTCCTCCTGCTGTCGCATTTCCAAACACGCAAATTGGTTTTGGATAAATTTCAACATGTCCTCCATCGTATCGTAAGATGTTCCCCACGTATTCACCATAAATAACTTTAAATTATCACCAAAGTTCCTACTTCTGACACCACTGTTACGATATTTCCTAGGTTTCTTTCATTAAAACTCTAAACAACACTAAACTTCTTTTATTAACTTCACTATAAAATACAACTATTACTCTCACTTATAAATCGCTTGCTAAACACCTAGGACTTCTTAGCTGTCTTGAACATCTAAAACCTTTATTGAAACACTCTCCTGTACAACTTCGACTCTGCACTAAGCTCTGAATTCTCTTATATCAATACTACAAACTCTACTAGAGTAACCTTGTTAGCGAAACGCGCGTCGAGTGCCAAAATATCGGTTTGGTGTTACGGTAATTGATCTCTAGGAAAAGTTTAAACTTTTACAGCAAAGGTTTCAATCTTATCGTTTATGGTTGCTTCCCTATTTATACTCTGATCGAAGCGGATCGATTTAACAAGAAGTTTAAATATTCCATTTGCGCCTCGAACTTTCGAATTAAGAGCGCCTAGAAACTACTTGGTCATTCAGCTTTTATGAGAATCTGTCTCGGGAAGCGACAGCGCTTTCGGGATCGCACCAGTTGGACCAGCTCGTTGAATTCTGCTCATTATGCTCAGCGGTGGCGTGGCGGTGGGGATTTCATCTGTTAATTTTATTATTCTATTTGATTTCTTTACAATAAACTAAATAGCGGGCCAAGAGGGATAGGCCCTTTTTCATCATTTAACTATTTTTGCATTTCACTATTTCTAGGCTATCTAATGCATCAAGCCGAGGGGTCTCTCACTCTAGGAAATAGGTGTACACAATTTGAGAAATATTTAGGCAATATTTAGGAAATAAAGGAAATATTTAGAAAATATAGGAAATATTTGAGGAATAGTAGGAAATGATTGAGAAATAATGGGAAATATATAGGAAATGTTTGAGAAATGTTAGTTTGTCTATGAACTTCCAGCAGAGAGGTTGTGACAGTGTATAGCGAGTGATTGATTTTTGTGAAAAGTTTGCTGAAAAATTAGGTAAGTTTATCGAAAAGCTTTATATTTTTATTTCATAAGATAAATTAATTGATATTTGAATATTATTTGGAGCTCAATTTAGACCCTGTGGCTGTAACGTTTTGGTGTTTCCCGAGGTGTTTCCATTCTTCTATTTACTATTTATTAATCGAGTGCCCGCTCGAGTGATTATGAAAAAATTTTGGCTTGAAAATTGTACTTCATTTATATTTGAAGACCTTGATTAAGTAAGAATCGGGTATTGAGCAATAACTCATGAATGAAATCTAGACAGGTTCGAACGGGTTCGAACTTGTTTTTGGGACCACCTTATTTGCAAATAATCCGTTTTTTTGTGCCAGGATTTTTTCTGGTATTTTTCTTTCTTTTGTTATTTACTCACTATTAGGCAGTATCAAGTTTCGAAAAAATAAACCTAAAGCTTCTCATACACGATTTTTTAATTTTTATCAGTTTTCTCGTGTCAGGATTTTATCTGATCAACTCTTTCAACATTTTTTCACGTAATTCGATGGATATTGATCAGGCACAAATGCCAGCCAATATGAAATTTTGAAAACATTACTATAAAGCTTCCCATACACGAGTTTTCTTGTTTTTGAATTTTTTTTGTCAGGATCTTTTTCTAGTCATAGTAAATGCCAGGCAATATTAGATCTTGAAAAAATAAACTGAAAGATTTCCATACACGAGTAATTGATTGACCTATAGACTCGCCTATGAATAACCAAGAAAAACTTACATTTTATTTACTAGCTGTTAGCTATATGGTCTTATCTCTCTATCTTGTTTCGTTTATGAAAATGAATGAACAAATAAGCTCTTCACTGAGTAAGATTGAAGGATTGAATTAATTGGTTGCTGGAACTTGGGATAACATTACATCTCTAGCACGCTTTCGCACGAATTCAGAAGCCAATATTGAAGAATTGGAAAAGTTTGCAAAAGATGACCTTGTAGATTTAATAGAGGAAAATGAAAGGAAGGTGTACTTTGGTAATCATAAGAACCCTAAAATATTCAAAATTGGAGGAGGACACAGAGAAATGTTAGTAGTTTTATCCGAAAAATGTTCTGAAAACTCAAGTGAGTAATTAAGTGATTTAGATATTGAAGAAGAACAAAAAATAGATGTAGTAAAAAGCAAAGATCTACCAACTGAAGTAGAATACGAGGAAGAAAAAGAAAGTTACTATGCAGTCTTCAATGATAACAGATGGTACATAGGAAGAATTTCAGAAAAGAAAGGAAACATATTATGTAGAGTTGAATTTTTACAAGAAGACTTAAATAAATTCATTTGGCCAAAAAATGAATTTATAGAGGAAATTGACATGAAATATATATTTTATGGCCCAATTAGTCTTATGAATTTAGAAGGTGTTAGACCATTTGCAATTAAACGATGAGACAGAAATAAAATAAATAGTATCTATAAAGGATGGAAGAAACGATAAAGGTGGAGTATATTTAAAATAGATGATTTTGAAGCTATTCAATTCATTTACTTTTCAGAACCTGTACGTGAAGACTGAACCTTATAACATTATTATTTTTTATAAAATATATAAAAACGTCGTAGTATAAATGTTCAGAGGCACTCAATTAACAAACATCGGTTTCCCAGCCATATTTGTACTATTTTATAGTTTTGATGACCCATTTAATGTTGTATTATGTTTTATATATTTTGATTTCTCTTATGTGATGAAAAAATTTGTCCCAATTTATGTCCTTGAAACAAGTGTTTAGTCACTTATCGAGTATTTGTTTATTTACTTTATGCTACATTTCTTGATTGTATACTGTATACTGTGTTTTTATATGTGTAAATAATAATAATTATTATTATTATAATTGAAATTAAAATTTTATTTCATTACATGACATATTGGTGAACAACTCAAACCAACCTGAACTGATTAGGAAATGAAGAAATAATTTGGGAAATATAGGAAATGATTAGGAAATATAGGAAATATTTAGGAAATTTAGGAAATAATTTGAGAAATTCAGAAAATAATTTGAGAAATAAGGAAATAAATGAGAAATAAGGAAATAATATGGGAAATAATGGGGAAAAAGGAAATAGGTGTACATTTTTTACGTCAGTGAGAGGCCCCTCGCATCAAGCAGCCTTGTATATTCCACATCCTTTATCAGGCTCATATTGCTTTCACCAATTCTGTGATCATCATCCAGAGCATGATGGGCGACAATGGGAACCCTACAGGATTCTGTGAGCGTAGTGTTCCTTGAAATACAAACAACTAACCCTAATCTTCAGATTTACTATTGATTTTTTTATGAAAATGTTTTTACCTTGTTGAGAAACACACGTCGAATGCAAAATTGGAATGCATATATGTTATTAAATTATTGAATCAGAATGAATTTTTTTATATCAATAGAGATAAACTGAGGGAGAAACGAAAAAAGAAGAATCTCTTTATAAAGGAATTTTGTACGATACTTGGCTAATTTTTTGCAATTTCGTTCATTACCTATGCATCAATAAGTGTAAACTTTTGCGGTATAATAGATTCCAGAGGAAAAAATCCATATCACCGTCAAGGTTCAGTTTGAGAATAAAAACTCGGGAACTGTTACTTAGTAAATACAAGTTTCAAATTATTAAATAAGTGAGAGAGATGATAGTCTTGCTCTAAGATGTTCATAGTGTGTTTCTAACATCCACTATATCCAATTTGGATTCGAGTGTATCCTGAAGGGGCTCAGGGCATCGTTGAGAGAGGGATTGCATTACTCCTATCATCTATATTCAAATACATGGAGTTAAGAATAATAATGAAAGAAATGTTAGAATTTTCTGGAAGGTATCTTCCATTATCTCAATTCCTGGTCGCAAATTGCTGCAATGCCACTCTTGTGTGTATTTTAGTTAATCGTTTACCAGAGTTTATAATACTTTTGCCCTAGCTATACTTCTTTTATATATTATGATTAGGAATACACTCTTTTATTTCTATTTCTGATGTATTCACAACAAAGAACATATAAGTGTTCAATGAGATTATATTAAGGCATGAATGGAGCAGCAATTACTAGTAATATTTCGGATCAACACCTAACATTTCAAAATCACAATTATTTGGATGAAAATCTCTTACCAGACAAGCCCAAGTCAGAATACATGTGGGAACTACTTGTATTCGTTATCAACTTCTCTACGGGCAGACGATTCCACACTTTTTAGTGCTCTAACTTAATTCAGCAATGGGATTTCCACTTTTTGAAAGTTTTGGGCTGGTTTTCGCTTGAAACAAATGAGAATCAACTATTACTTTCAATATTGATCATCAGATCATATCAATCAAAATCAAGTGAATTTTTTCTTCAGAGACCCATTGAGTAACCTTGAAACATCTTTATTTCAAAATGACCCATCAAACACACATTTTCAATAATTTATTTCAACCATACCTATTCCGAATGTTGGATGAATGGTCAGTAAAATGAGCAAACGTTCATTTTCAAATCGAAAAAATTGAATTTTCCAAGTTCCTATGAATAGAAAATGAAAAAACATTTGAAATGGCGAAAACTCGCGAATCCTAAAGTGTTCCAATTCTATGATGACAATTACTTCTGAATCAGACAAGTGTGGTAAATAGATACATATTTAAAAGCTTACCATGATTTTTTTTCAACTTTCTGATAATTATTTCACAGGCTTTTTTTCTCTCATTCCCTCCTTTCAGTCAATAATTTGTATTTGGTTAGGTAAAATCAAAGTTGTCCTCACAACTCTATTCAGGATCGTGATCATGATACCAATGAGACATGTTTCGGATGTACTCCATATTATTATCTGAACATTAAAGAAGGCTGTGGTAACACAATATCAATGTGAGTTTTGATATCCTACAAAGAAGAGTAATGTTGCTTTGTAGTTGAATCAGAATAATATGGCGTACTCACGTGTAGATGAAAAAAGTGAAAAATAGACTCAACATTTCCACGAAATTCAAAGGCTTTGCTGTAGTTTGAAGGGTCATCGAAGTTCTTATTTCTCTGATTGAATGACATATATTATGTACAAAAGTTGTAGTTGAAAAATCAAATCGAAAAGGGCACCTTCATAACTTTACTATTCCAGTAAAAAATGACAAGCACGCAGGTGATCGCCGCCAAAATATACTGATAGTCGGTGTCGGGTGTCGGTAATCGGTAACGGTTAAACGAATATTTGAAATCGATAAATCAGTTTTCATTTCTTGAAAGTTACGCGTCATCTGTCGATCAGAAGAGGAACTAGCAAATACTGGTTATAATGCCAGGTCCGTAAGCTTTTCCTAGTACCTACTAGTTCTGCTGTCAGTTTGACTGAAATGTCGAAAGAAAGATAATGAAGCTTCAAAATGCAGTTGACGATAAAAGTTTATGAAGGAAATGAAAGTTTAGGCATTAAATTAATCTTCAACACATGAATGACCTACGATATTGACGAAAAATCCCACTTCTCTTTCTGAATTGATTGCCATCTTCTGGTATTATGTATAAATAATCCAGGAAATATGGAATTCAAGCTACGACATCCGTAAGAAATATGAATATGAAAGAGAAGACACGACTTGGAAACGAAATCACAGATGCCATCAGCCATCTACCCGTAGTATCCAATATTTCTATAAGGCATTGTTTATAGAGGTATAGGCTGGAGCTTGTCGTTGCAACCACATTTCGTAACACCCACAGTCACCGAATAACTCGAAGGATAATGATTCTTGTCGATATATATATGCCCACAGTGAATGTGTTAGGATGGGTTAGGATAGTAAGGTTAGGTTACCACATTTCGTAACACCCACAGTCACCGAACTTACTCGAAGGATTCAACTTTTGCAAAATGTATCCTTCTTGTCGATATATATATATGCCCACAGTGAATGTGTTAGGATGGGTTAGGATAGTAAGGTTAGGTTGGGTTAGTAAAAAATTTCATAATTTTGCAACAGGCATCATTCGGGTATGTTCAGAGACTGTGGTTGTTACGAAATGTGGATAGGACGCAACGCACCCATATAGGGAAGAATATCGACCGATGAGGGCGCTAGTGGTGGTCAAATCACGCTTAACGAAAAACCAAGATGCATATTGCGAAAAACCTTGAACACATAAAACACGAAACACACTGAATGACCTCTACTAAACTTGAGCGGACTACGGCAATGAAGCTACTAGATTTCGAAGAACCCTAATGGAAATACTCGCCACTGATTTGACAACTTTTACCGCAATTCTGGGGGGTGTGCGAAAATCTGAGCGAACTACCCCCTCCACCACGAGTTTCCTTGCTGTCAGCTGTAGATAAGCTCAACTGGGAAGTTCATCATCCAGATATTTCATTCGATATCTGAAGTTAAGCAGCGCCGAGGGTTCGGCAAAATTTCCGGTTGGGGGAAGTGTGCTCACCGGCGTCGGTGATTGGCCTTGGTAGCGGAAATAGGCCGACGTTGAATAAAGATATATAAAAAAAAACATCCAGATACGCCTCTATCGGAAAATATTTGAACTATTTCATCACGTAAGACAAAAACATTGAATGTGAAATTATGGTACATTTCTCTAAGACATTCACACACTGATTAGTCTACACATTTGTTTTACACAGAACTTTGCCAAAATTCGAAAAACACAAGGCGTACAATACAAAATACAACGTAAACAACAGTAAACATATGTTTTTGACAGATTACGATCAGCTGATTACGGTTTGTTGCCGACATTTTGAACAGACATCAGCGCCCTCATCGGTAGAAATTCTTCCCAATTTATTCGGGGTCACCTATTTCGTCATAATGTACAAAAAAGAAATCGTAAAACGAAGAAATTTACGCTATCATAACGCTACATAATAGAAATCGTAATTTATCGTATAGTACAAAATAGAAACGTACAGTAACAGAACGCTACACTTTCATAACGTAATTTATCATAATGGACATATTCAGAACGTATTTCGTCATATCGTACCTTATCATATCGCTACAATATCAGAACATCAAAATATCATAACCGTACTTCATAGAATTCGTAACTCATCATAATGGTACAAAATCAGAAACGTATTTTATCATAATCATAAAAAATCAAAATGTATTGCGTCATAATCGTAAAGTATCAGAACGTACTCTATCATAATCTAATAGTACATGGGCTTGCTTACAATATTAATAAAAATATATGGTAATGGGATATCCGCTGTCATTTAGGAATCCAGGAGAGATCTGTGATCTTAAATATATTTGAAAAATTGAATAATAACATTATTTTTCACCTATTGTAGCTGATTTTCATTTTTTGTATTCTTCAATATCCAAAAAAATGTTGCCTACCCTGATTCCTATATTGACATGACACTGTTGCCAGTCAAGCGGGCACTGCACTGTTACTGTTATGTGATGTGTCTGTTGTCTGTTTCATTCATTGTTATTATTCAATCTATTCGAATGCTGAAAAAGTTTATGCACTAAAATAAGACAGCGATGTTAAATCAAGTGTTAAAAAGATTGAATGGCTGGTGATTACCTACTTCTCTACATAAATCTGTGCGAGGAAAAACTGATATTGCCAGAATTATCACCTTGACGATTCTTTGCTCCTGATGAACAATTGTTTACTTTCACTCCAGAGTCGCGAAATTAGGTATATGAACTATTATGATGACCTAAGATTCCATATGTATCCTGTTACAAGTTTTAGTTTGGTTTCTATAAGTATTTTTTTTTCAGGTCCAAGTAATATAGAGAAAGACTCCGTATTTCAACAAAAACATGTAGTAACACCTAAATACATCTGGACTATAAAAAGTTAACAATGGAGTGTATACTCCGTAAAAACAACCTAAACGAGAAATATACCAACTGGAATTTACGGAAACAGAAAATTGCATACTTGGCAAATAATTGAAAATCGTAATATTTGATAATAATCATCAATTGTCATCAAAAAACAACTGTAGATGCTGGCAATGGAAACATCGTAAGACCTGTTTTCAATAAGAAGATATAAGGGCTGACAAGTGTGGGGTGTGCATTAAATTGCTGCAAAAACTTGTGGTATTAGATGTAATATCTGTACAATATGGTTTCACATTGCTTGTGTGGGCTTAATTCATGAAGATATCAAATTGTATGAAGATGAATTGAAAAAAAGCAGGTGGCAAAATATGAAATTGCAACTAGTGTTAAAGTGATGAGCGAGTTGGATGTGACTAATATCCCAACGACCGTCTAGATTTACACCGAAGATGTTTTGACAGAACTAGAAAATGTCATGAAAAAAACTTGAAAACATGGAAAATAATAACGAATAGACACATGATCATTATTGAAAAACATTGAAGACTTACAACATGAAATAGTAATTATTCGAAGCTAGTTAAACGAGGTCAAAGAAGAGCTGAACAAGAAACAACAAAAACAAGGTACAGTGAACACAGTTTATCCTACAAGAAATAGGACAGCTCAATAGCGGGATAAATAACTGAATGATGTATAGTTTAGAAGAATCCATATCAGTTAATCCAGAAGATACATATAAATTTGATCTATCCAAAAACAAGGAGATTCTCAATTTACTCTCAGTCGAGATAAATGACGAGAATATTGCAAGAATCACATTATGGGTTTCAATAGATCCAGTGCCAAAACATGTTCCACAAACGTCACATTTGATGGCTTATAGAAAAAAACAAGCATTGAGACTTTCAAACAAACTCAAATCAGCACCTTACCGGATAAGCACTGACAGAACAAAGATGCAAATCGAACACTTCAAGAGGATGAAGGATGGACTGAAAACAAAAATCTTAAATGGTGAACCTAATAACAATGGTCAACCGAGAAAAGTAAACAAAAATGGTAAACAGGAAAACAGGAGTACACCCCACTCTAGATTTATGGTTACAATATTGGAGGTTTGGAAACTAAACTTGAGGAGTTATTCAAAGCAGAAACTTATATATCTATGATATAATCATCCTGATAGAAAGTTGTCTAGATTGTGACATTCCCGATGGTGAAATCAACTTAGACGCTTACAATATGTTTCTATGTGATCGTAGTGATAAAACAAGTTTGAAAATCAGAGGAGACGAAGTTTCAATTACCACTTGTTCATACTTTTCATATATTTAATGAATAAAAATTGTTGACTTGTGAGTAGCTCTTTTGTTACTTCTGCCTTGACTTTGAAATTACATTGAGAAATTGTGTATCTACCCATTACCCACCTGAGGAACATATTTTTATAAATAAAAAAGACGTTTTTATTTTGTTTGTTTATTTTTTTATTGAAACCTAGTCCTCTCTAACCACAGTTCATATGAACTGTAGCAGAAAATGTATGTTAGCAAAAAAATATTCCAGACCAACAACTAACTTATTTAATTTTTATAAACCTATACACTAATACAAAAATTCACCTGACTAAATGTTGACTAAGAAATCAAATAAAAAATACTATCAGTAAAATCAAGAAATTATTTTCGCATCAATGTACGTCATCCTCCTAAAAGCTCCTTATTCTTCCCCACAGTAAAAACCCCGTCATATCCTACTTGGTTAATTTCATCCATAGAATTGGTACTTTCTTCAATACCTTGTGATTTTTCTTCGTTTTCTATCAGTCTTATCTTTTTGATTTAACTTGAGGTGTGTGTAACTGTGTTTTAGTATACAATCACGAAAGAAACTATCCCTTCCTGGGTATGTGAAGGAATAGTCAGATTTGAACATTACATTATAAATTATATCCAAATATAAAAAAGTTTATTCATCTTTTTCGCTTCCACTTAGTGATACTGCATAAAGCGATCTACAAAGTCATGACATGGTGAAAGTGAAGATTAAAGTTAATGTTGCGTTAATTCACCTTAGAGACTATATAGGTGTAATATTCCAACTAAAAATCATGATACAACTAGATATATAGTTTACAAACTCTTTCTAGTGGAAGAACTTAATCACAGGAAAAAGTAATTTTCCAGTTATCCTGATTAAAAAATGCCTCGACTATTTTATTTGTATATATATACTCAATGAACAAGTAGGAATATCTTCATTTCCCTTTAACAAAATGCAAGTGCACTCTTTATGACCGAGCAGATCGGAACAAAACACACATCATTATGTGGGACCAGGATTTATCTTGATGCTGCACAGGAAATCCAAAATTGTCTAAATAGCACTGTTCAATTAATGGGGGGAAATTTCGACGCTGAGATGTAAAAGTTAATTGTCCACACATATACATAACAAAAACGGTCGAGGTTATTGGAACCCTTTGGTGGCCTAATAGCATATGTATACCTAACGAAAATAAAATGTATGTTAGTTGATGCAATAGTTATACAGCCACCTACATGACTTTATTTAAACAAATATAAATATATTAAGGTCAGAAATGAATATATGGCTGTCACAAAAAACTGTATGTGATTGAAAAAATTATTATATATTTATGACACCAACAAAAAATTTCACAAGGTTTATGTGACAAAAACAATGTTGACCAGTGTTATCTGTTTGGTGTTCTGAGACTTAGAAGTTTTGTTTGAAGTCTTCAAACAAACAGTACAACTAAGTTATTTCAGTCGTCTCATTTTTTACTGAGGCTGAATGGAAATATACTAATCATAATTGTACGAGATTTATAGTGAAATGTAGTTACCTATTACCAACATAATTCATCAGTAGAAATATATTTATGTAATCTCTATCTCTCTACTTAGGGTGGTCATAGGTTCCTGCTTCGGTAAGGCGCATTCGACCAATATTTATTTTGAAAAATTAATTTTGATTTTATCTTCTAGTTTCAGTTTTCATTTCATCCTTTTTTATATCACATATACATTTTTATTCCTATTTTTATGGACAAGTTTGTTAACTTAGTAGAAGATTGCATTGAGACTAATGTCGTGAGAGATTTATATGAATACAAAAATGTAAGTTTTGAAAAAGGTTTGAAGAATTTACATACAAACATCAGAAACATGACAAAGAATTTTGATGAGACTAAATTATTCATACATCAATTAAATGAATCCATTGACATGATCATTTTTTCCGAGACTTGGCAATTGTCAAATACAAAATTATTTGAAATTCATGGATACAACCAAATTTATAATTATGGAAACATTAACCAGAATGATGGTATTATCTTATATATAAAAAATAAGTATTCTTTCAAATATGATATTGTACAAGTGGGTAATATTAAAGTAATCTTTACAAAAATTGCAATAGGGACATCAAAAACTATTAATTTAATAACATTGTACAGACCTCCTTCAACTTCACCATACATTTTCAACAATAACCTAAGAAATTTTCTAAACACATACCGAAATGATATCAATAAGAATGATACAATCTTTGTTGGCGACATAAACATAAATATTTTGTCGAATTTCAAATTTGTTCATGAATATCTCAATATGAGCGAATGTGGCTTTGTTTCATACATTAATGGGCATACTAGATTAAAAAATAATGAAAAATCTTGCATAGACCATATTTTCGTAAAGAGTACTCAAAATACAAATTTATTCAGATCTATGATATACGAATATGAAATCACTGATCATTATCCGATAATTCTCCAGTATAACATATCAATTCCTAACAGAAATTATGATAAAGAATTGTATAAAAACATAATTGACTATAAATTACTACAAGAGAAGTTCGAACTTGAAAATTGGACAGAGTTTTATAAACTAAACAATTCCGATGACTTGGCAGACTACTTGATCAAAAGAATTCAAATAATCACTCGTGAATGTACGAAACGAATCAGAATAAAAAATAAATAGAGAAAAAGAAAAGAGTGGATGACTTATTCAGCATTACTAATATCTGTAGGTAGAAAAAATTCATTGTATAAACAACTAAAAGAGAATCCTGATAACGCATTATTGAAATTAGATTATAATACTTATAAAAATCGACTAACCTGTATTATTAGAGAGGCTAAAAGACAGTATTATCAAAAACAGATAACGGACAACAGTGATTCACTTGGTAATTTATGGAAATGTGTAAAAAATAGCTGCCATGAACATAAAACCACTGAAGATATAAAATCTATGAAATTGAGTGATGATACAATAACAGACAACAAAAAGATTATTTCAGACCATCTCATCAATTATTACTCGGGAGTAGCACAAAAAATGATTGAAAATATTCGATCTAAAAATATCCCCACATTTGAAACACCCCGAACATTAGAAACATTTTATCTAGAAGACACGAACCCGACTGAAATAGAACAAATAATAAAATCGTTGAAATTGAAAAAATCTCCTGGTATTGACAAAATCACTTCAGAAGTTTTAATATTCTTATCAAAAACAATATCAGAACCATTGACTCATCTGATGAATTTCATCATGAATTCAGGAGAAATTCCAAAATCTTTCAAAGTTGGCATTATCAAACCCATATATAAATGTGGTGATAAATTAGAAGCTAAAAATTACAGGCTCATTTCATTAATATCAAGTTTAGCTAAAGTTTTTGAGAAAATTTTGAAATATAGAATGGAACTTTTTTTGGAAAAGAATCATCTGATTTCAGAAAAACAATTTGGATTTAGAAAAAAAATTTCCACTCAGGATGCCATTTGTCATTTAACTAATAATATTTATCAACATCTTGATAATCAATATTCAGTTTTGGCTAGTTTTTGGACCTAGCTAAAGCTTTTGATACGGTTGAGCATAACCGACTATTAGTAAAATTGGCAAATATTGGATTTCGTGGCAAGGTTCATAAGCTCCTCAAAAATCATTTAGAAAATAGAATTCAATATGTTGAAATTGATGAAGCTAGAAGTGAAAAGAAAATTTTTCAATTCGGTGTACCGCAGGGAACCGTTTTAGGGCCACTTCTATTTAATATTTATCGATCTTTTTAATATTGACACTGTAGGTGAAATTCATAGTTTCGCAGATGATACTGTCATATTATATGGGGAAAAAACTGGAATGAATTACAAATAACTACATTAGATTTCGAGAAGATTAAAAATTGGTTTGATTATAACTTACTCACAGTAAATTTTGAGAAAACAAAATATGTCCCATTCTCATTTTATAATATTTCCCCACCGGACTTAGGACCACTAATACTTCATGATAATACTAGCATTGAAAAAACTGATAGTATCAAGTACTTAGGAGTTATAATTGACAAACATCTGAAATGGGACAAACACATAGCGTTCCTTTTGAAGAAATTACGAAGTTTATTATCAAAATTCAAGTATCTCAAAACATTTATGAGCGTAAAAACCCTTAACATTCTTTATTTTTTCATTAATACAATCCCGATTGATTTATGGGATTCTGGCTTGGGGATTAGAAATCTTGAAGTTCTTCTGAAACGGTTTTTGAAAATAATATATAATAAGTCTTATTTGTATCCAAGTGAAAATCTGTACATTATAGAAACACATAAAATAGACATAAGACAATTATTCGGATATAACATCATGATTTATATCCATAAACACTAATTGAATATAAATTTCAATAATCATATTTATAATACAAAAGGAATAAAAATAATATCACATTGAAAAATAGAGTTAAAACAACAACGTCTCAGAAAAATTTCAAATATTTATTGCCATTCTACTATGATTTGATTCCAAATAATATAAAAATGATCAAGTCATTAGTATCTTTCAAACAACAGATTAAAAAATGGATTCAAGAATCACGTCGAAATTTATTTCATGAAATCTCTCACTTCAATCAAGAAAATTAGTTAATTTTTCAATATTATTTTGTTGAATTCTACAAATTTATGAAACGTATTATACATAAATGTAATTCGTATCTCTCGCAACAAGTTTTTAACTTCGCGGGTATAATTGAACTGTTTATTCACCTTTTTACAAATTGATGTATAGGTATGCTTTTTTTATGAATTTTGAATAAACTTCATTATTATTATTCATCAAAAAGATCCCTACACTACTCAAATTGGGATGTGTCTCTTAGCTAAATTAGTGTTTCTGATAAGATGGGATTTTTATTCACCTCAATAATTACAGAATGTTTATGAAACAGTTTCAAAAAAGTCTATGTAGGAACGGCATATACATTAAAGAACTTGAATGAACATTCAGATACACAACATACCTGTGGGTTAGATATTTTTGATACTACAGAGTGCAGAATTTGTTAAATCACATTCTGTTAATCATTCTGGAAAATATTATATTGATAAAAAACAAATATTCACAAAGAGGCCTAGTCCAGTGTAACTTCACAACTTGACCATTGACAAAAAAAAATTGTTGCCAGAAAAAATAACATTTGAAAAAAAGGATCTCAATTGGAATACCAATATCTAAATCACAGAAATCCAGGAGATCTGTGAGCTAAAAGTATGTTCATTTAATGTGAAAATGTCTGAAATATTTTGAGTACAAAAAAAGTCACCATACAAAATGTCAATTTGTCTGGCTCTGATATTTGATAATATGAATATCTGGCATACTATATAGAAAAGTGCTTGTATTTCAACAGCACACATTTTTTGAAACAATTTAAAAAAATGGAATACTATACCTAGAGAGTGTGGAATCGCACATTGATTCCGTTTTTTTTTTGGCGACTCAGAATTTTAGAAAAGTCAAGTCATTGAGCTATTTTATAGATCTACAACTCAAATAATTCTGCCAAAAGCCATTTTTCCATATGATTGGTGCAAGATCCTATTAGTGAATAAGTTCAATGCAATACTCCTTGAAACAAAATCTGTCATGAGGCATTGAAATCTTTTTCTTTCTTCATGTACCGTTTATTGAAATTAGTAAGCAAATATCAGTCAAAAACTGAACATTTGTACAGACACTTTGAGTACATTTTTTATGAGTGTTTTTATTGAGAAAAAAAAGTAATACAAATTATGAAACAACAACAAAAATTAATTGGCGATCCGGGGCGACTTGATTGATTCTCGTGGTACATTTTCTTTTTCAGCTGCAGGAAAACCCAGAAAAACCTGCAGCACCACATCACCTGAAAATCTTGATCTGCCAATGTCTTCTCATTCATAGAATAATATGTAGGGTGTCTCCTGAGGCTTCAATAAATCCAAGATATCGCCAGAATATTTAGTGACACAACTATCGTTAAACTTAAACTAGTCCGTTTCGTTTTTGACCAATTAGTAATAATGGCCAGATTCAATGCCAGAACCACAGCGAACAATGACTGCATGAAGATTATAATAGTGGTCTGCTAGATTGAAGTGTTCATCTATTTTGAATCTTCGTAAGAGTTTGGTGCTTCCTCCAGAGGTTGAATCATGTTTGAAGGGCATCAGTGTTATTATTAGATTGACTGATGCCTCAGCTATACTTGTTGTAAGTCAATTGGGCACATATTTGGCAATACAGTTGATGATCACCTGTTAAAAGTTCTTTCTTGAGATGATTCAACAGTAAGCTTTGCAAGGATTGGTTATCAGTCTTATTGGGAAACGCCACTTGAATTTCCAGAAAGTCACAAACGTTTTTGCCACCTCTTGTACATGTACTACAACGTAAAGTGAGGATTTTTCCAACAAAAGTTCTAGAAACACAAGACAAGATGGACTCTACGGAATCATTCAATCCAGAGCGGTCAGGAGTATTGATTTTGCTATTTTCCTGCTCACGAAGAGTATTCAACAAGAATTTGGAGCAATCCTCTTGTTGTCCTAAAGAGTATGTAGTGGACTTCAAAGACTCCAGGAAATCAGTTGGTGGGAAAGATGATACATTCTTTCGAAACTGCAGCTGTATGAACAGGTCTTTGAGTTTGGTGAATAAGTAGGAAACGTTCTCGTTCATCGTTAAAAACTTGTTCTCGAAAGTCTTCGTTATGAACAACACTTGTAAAATGTCACCCCTTTTTGTCATTGTTTCACTTGGTGCTCGCCATTTCAATATTGGAATTGTATCTTCAGGATCCAGGAAAAGAACACCATCCGATTTCAGACGTGGATTCTTCTTGATTGTCATTGTCATTAACCTGCAAAAAATATATTTTGAATTATCTATAACTCTTGTATTGAAAGGTAAAAGGAATCAGAGAAACTCATGCTAAATATTACATGCTATGGTGCTAATTGATTAACACAATCAACATACTTGAATTTATTTTAGAAGATTCCTTTGACACGTTCAACTCAAATGAATTTTTATTTGTTAACCTCGTGCAGATACTTACGAATCATGTGTTTCTTGAAGAATTACGTCCCACCAATATTTTTTATTAATTTTAAATTTGTTAGCATTTTAGCATTACTTTTTTATATCTTTAATCTTTATAGAGATTTGGTTCATAAATGATGACATAAAAATATCAAGTTTTTGACAGCGGTGCGGTATTTCTTTCTGGTGTGAATAAAACAGAGAAAGCAATAACCGCTTGAGTGATTCCAAAATGAATCGAGAACGGCTTAGCCCCTTCGAATAAGACTATTTTCATTGCACGTTGCCAAAATTATTAAGATTCTAACGTCAGCCCATATATTAAATTTTGAATGCGCGCGCATCCAAATTATGATAGATTACGATTCTGATAGAATCCGTTATGATATTTTACGAATTCTATGGAGTACGATTTCTATCCTGTACGATTCTGATGGTGTCCCGTTATGATGTATTACGAATATGATTCACGTTCTATCGAATACGTTATGATAAAATACGTTATGACGAAGTACGTTCTGATAATGTACGTAATGATAGTATACGTTTCTATAAAATACGATTTCTATAAAGTACGATTCTGATATTATACCATTATGACACATTACGATTTCTACCATGTAGCGTTATGATATGGTATATTATGATGCAATATATGGACCCATTTATTCATGGATCGAGTAGAGCGGATGGACTGAGCTGAGATCAGCTGATCTCTGAGCGCAAAAAACGAACGGGTTTTAAGCTTTTGGAACGTGTAACATAACAACATAACCTGATATTTTTGTATTTGTTTTATCTTTTTTTTCCACATTCGTCATGTAGATTGTTCATATGAAGCTTTCGTTGTATAAGAATGTAGGTACGTATTATAAGTAGGTTGAATTTTTATATTTTCTTAAGAATGATGTGTTAATAGGTATAAGATGAGGTTGATTCAAGATATGAATACTTTCACATTCAGACTTGGCATGGCATTCCATAATTTTATTCACCAATGAAGAGCATATCAACATTGGACCCTGCATTGTTTTTGCTATTCATGTTATAGCCAGTTAGGAAAAGTTTCGTTTTGTACAATGAACATGATTCCCGTGGGACGAAAGGAAAAACTATGTACTTACCTGTTTGAAAGTCCAAGTTTTCCAATGCTACTGAAAGTATTGAAGACGCTCTACTTTATATTCTTGGAGTATTCAAAAATTTATGATAAATGCCTGTGGAAAAAGTAAAACAAGATAATGAGATACGTTTGCCTCTTTGAAACGGGAGAAGGAACTGAACATTTGTCAACACTAATGTATCACCATTCAGTAATTAGAATGGGAGTCAACCAGTGCCGGATTTAAGCATAGGCAACATAGGCAGTCGCCTATGGGCCGCCACCACAAGAGGGCCGCTACCACATCACAAAAAAATTAAATTTAATCAACAAAGGCTCAGTAGAATAAAAAAATACTGAGTTTTGTTACAAATAGTTGGACGAAAAGCTTATTTTTTTCGTTGAGTGGAAAGAGTTAACATTTAAAAATCTTCGAGTCAAAGCAGCACGAAATATAATCACAAATAGAGCTTTCGCACAATCTACCGCGCCGCACTAAACCGATAGCAACAATCAAAAATGGCTTGTCGCAACGGCGCGCTTCATTTTTACCATGAAAAAAGCAGGCCTTTTCTCATGGGAAATCGAGTAAGGCTGGATTCAGACAGATCCGAAATCCTATCGTACAACGATCAGATAGCTTTCTGATTGGTCTAAATTGGTCTGAATTTAAATTTAGACCAATCAGAAAGCTATCTGATCGTCGTACGATCGAATTTCGGATCTGTCTGAACCCAGCCTAAGACGCGTTTATGAACCTATAGAGCGGCGTATCGCCTCGCCGCTCCACCCGCCCAAACGCGTATGCGCATTGCGCATACGTAGGCACCCTCGCTTGACATGAATGAACTAGTTTTTTGTATAAAAATAAACGGTTGAGAATATAATGAAACACAACAGGTGTATACATTCAGTAATTGAATAAACAAGAAAATATAATCCCTAAAGTTAATGTTATTCTTGATTTTTGATGTTGATCGTTGAAAATATAAGTGGCGTCTGGTAATTGAGAACGAGATACAAGTTTAAATTTTGTACGTCTTGGATTATATTTTGAGGACCATCTAGACTGCCCTAAAGACTAAAGGTAAGGTAAGTATAGATAGATAAATCATGTATTGTATTATATAATGATGTTAAAAGAAACATTGGCTTAATAATATAAATATTAGAATATTGTTGAATATTGAGAAAGCATTGAGGAGTTTACATCAAACAATCCATGTAGTTAGTAGATAGGTACATGTTAATAAACTAATAGGTGAAAAATAATTGACACCTGACACCTGAACAGAAATCAATCAGAAAGGAATGCAATAAGCATAATAATTTGAGAATAATGATAACACCCTTCAATCAGAATGTGAAAAAGCTAAGCCAGATGATGTATTTATTTTTTGGGTGTGTGTGAATCAATATAGTACAATTAATAATAGAAATAAGAATTCAGAATGAAAGTAGTTCATTTATTCGAAAAATAAAACGTGGGTACATAGGGAAAATCTGTCCTGAAAGCTATCTAAAATCGCCCCCGGTACAATCTTAATAAATCAATCCAATACGTTTATGGTGGTACCAATGAACTTTGTAGTTATTGAATTCTCATACAAGATATTCCATTACCTTGAAGACAAATGAAATATACTCAAGGCATGACTAAGCCTGGAGTTGTAGAGCTTTCTTATCGAGTATATTGCATATGTCATATATTTTCATTTTGAAGATTTTTCACTTTCCTCATTTCGAAAGTCTTGTTTGAAGGGCACTTGGTTACATTTTTTTGTCTGCATTACAAAATCCCATGCAAATTTGGTGATAGCGCTGATGAAATAAATGACTCATCTTCTGATATCTTGATTTTTGAATGTGAGCTGTTGTTCAACCAGAAAATTCTTCAAAACTCCATGAATATTTTTAAAACTAGCTAAAATCAAGGCTAGGTAGGTGGGAACTCCGAGAGGTTCGTTGTCAAAATCTTTTACTAATCAGGTATTGTCCGTCAGTATGACTTTCACATGTGAAAAATATAATCGGGACTGTAAGAATTTGATAAGGTTTTTTACCTTCCATAACAAAAATAACTTCACTCCATAGTTCAATGTCAAATTTATTCTTAATCATACGTCGGTTACGTCACATTTTCTCTTAAAGCTTAATAATCGAACTTAGCTCGTGAATGCGCATGTCTACCAGCAATGTCGGCATTCAGCAGTCGGTCAGTAATACAAACAAACAAGTACTGGTATTTCTTGTCAAGTAGTTTACTGGATTACTGTTTTTTGCTGGTAGCCATGCGTAGTTGCAAGAAAAATAGTTTGGAGGTCATGAAATTTTGTAGTGATGGGGAGCACAGGATTAGCGGCTGTGTAGCGGCAAGTGTCGCTTCTTGTTCATTTTACAATATATAATATATATCAGTCAAGACTACCCTTCGCCTTCTATATATATATATATATATATATATATATATATATATATATATATATATATATATACATATATATATATATATATATATATACATATATATATATATATATATATATATATACATATATATATATATATATATGCGTTTTACGTTAATATTCTTTGGTGTAACTAAGATGTCTAGAAGGATGGTGTACTGAGTTATACCTGGGCATGTTTGGGGTATACTTGGCGTCACATACCTACTATGATAATAAGCATCATGACTTTTCGACATCAAATCAGTTCAGATGGCGTTTGCAACGAAAAGAGTTACAAATTTCCTAGGAAATGTATAAACGGCCGACCTGACGGCTGGCTATACTTTTACTTCTGGACGCTGACTGATCAACAACCTATATTATTTGTCTAGAATACTGGCCAAATTCCCTATAATTGTGTTCCTTTCATTCGATTTTGTTTTTTATGGGTATGACATTAGATTTTGCTCATTTTATTGACTGCTCGAATCAAAGAATATAGTTTGTCGATCAATCGGTTGACTATGCACTTCCAATTAGGGTCAACTAGCGATGAAATTGAGAAACACACCACGATACGTAAAAATGACACTAATGACAGAAAAATGTCGCCATAAAATTCTAAACAATATCGCATCGGTCCCAGCACCATCCTTCTAGACATCTTAGGTGTAACAGGGCCCAGATTCTATTTCACGAATTCGATTATCGAATTGTTTAGAATATGCTAATATTGTCGGTACAGCGCATGCAACAATCATAGTCTGAGCTACTCGACAATCGAATTCGTGAAATAGAATCTGGGGGCTGATGAAATTCAGCGTTTGTTTGGGTCACAAATTTAATGACAAGTTTGACAGACCACACCCTCTCAAATATGAGGCGTTTTCTGGCGCTCTTGTATTTAAAACGTATTCGTCGCTCCATCTCTCTCTTACTACTTGGCTAGCCGTAAGTGAGAGAGAAGAAGACAGACGAATACGTTTCAAATACATGAGCGCCAGAAAACACTTCTAATAGACGGCCGGCATGTGACGTCACAAGACAACTGTCAATCAGCCTGCTGGACAAACAAACCGTACTTCCATAAGCAACAATGGTAATTTAATGAGATTAGGATCGTAATCATGAAGAAATTACGGGTTTACCCTAATTTTGGGTATACCCTTAGTGTACCTGACACATATAAATGTCTATTTATTGCAATCTATATTCATTATTCTTCCTGCTTGCAAGGAAATTGTATGTGAAAAGGCTGATAAAAGTGATTATTTCAACACCTTGTCTATGGATATCCAGAAGAGATATTTAGAGAAACTGAAGGGATGTGATCCTTATTTATTGAAATTTGTGGTTTGTTTTGTAGTAATGCTGTGCAAAAACTTTCCTAAATTTTCATGACATGTTGTATGACATTATTAACTATTTTGTATATGAGAGTGCATGCACAGAAGACTTCAAAGGCTATAAAAGTTTGGATTCATACCCATACAGCACCCGATATCCTATGGACGTCCAATTCATGTCCAATTCATGTCGGAAAAGCCTTGGACCAATTTTGGATATCCATAGGATATCCAAATTTTGGATATCCATAGGATATCCAAATTTTGGATATCCAAAGTATTCCCAGTAAAAAATATCCATACTATGTACAAAATGGATATCCTTTCGGATATCCACGATGGATATCCATGAAGGATATCTTATGGACATCCATTTCAAACATTTATTGTACAAATAATTAATGTTTCTTCCGCCGTGGCACCCTACGAATTGGCAACGTGATCGGGACTTTCACATGGACATTCCAGCAAAAAAGTTGATATATATAACTTTTTATCCAATTGAATAATATTTGAATATAGCGTCACCTCAGAAGACGTGACGCGCGACGCAAAAGCGCTGCATTGTGAACTCATCTTGACTCGGTTTCCTGACGTGCAACGTGCAACCGTCTATGGCGTCTGTCAAATGTCGTAATTTTGAGAGTCGTTGAGTGTTGGGTCGGTTTGAAAAAATTATGTTGAACTGAGTTGAAGCGTTGTGGTGTGCATTGTGCCATAATTGTGTTTATAAAGAAACGAAAAATAGTGGTGTGTTAGTTAATAATTGTAAACTGTGATCATTAGCATTTACCGTGAACGTGAACTTTTGGAAGGAAGCAAGTGAATTGTCGAGTACTATATTCATATGTTATTCAAATTGAGAACTTTTTAAATTCATCAATAACTTTTCAGTTGAGAACTCTTGGCAAATTTAAACTATATCAAGTATTTTGTTTGAAAAGTAATGAAAAAATAAAAAATTCTTATTAACGACATAAGTTTTTTGATCGTATGTCTACCACTCTCCAGTTTACCTTAGTTTGTCTAAATTTTTTGAATACAGCGAAACCAATCTAGCAGAACATTTTAAATCGCACATACGGTCACGTTGAGTGCCTTATCACAGGATATATTACTGACTATATATAATCCGTTGTCCAAGAAGTGTGCAGCACTTTTTCACATCTCAAGCTAGGTTGGTTTCTCTGTAACGAATTGCACAAATAATTATGTAGAATTATGAACGATATCTTATGGACGTTCTTGATGGATATCTCATGGATGTCCATAAAGTATATCTTGTAGATATCCATGATGGATATCTTATGGGTATCCATGAAGGAAATCTTATGGATGTCCATAATGGATATCTCATGGATGTCCATGAAGGATATATTATGGACGTACAGGTTGGTGGCCTGAGAATGTCCATTGGACGTCCACTGAATATCCTTTGGATAAAAACTGTACGTCCATCGGATGTCCAAAATATCCTTAATGGATATCCATTAGATATCCACTGGATGTCCATGTGTTGTGTGGGTACAATATGTTTATATCTAAATGGATTAGAAGGATTTGAGTGAAGCTTGTGAAAAGAATACTGAAAATGTACTTTAATAAATAATAATTTTGAAAGAACAGATTTAGGGTATGTTATATATATAAGGCTCTAAAAAATTATAAACCACAACCATCTTTTCATATGGCAATCCTGTATAAAAAAGGCATTTAGATGAGTTATCCTTTGTACTTTCCAATGTGAATGATTATGTCTGCAAAGTTTCCCGGAGATTTCACGATAGCAATTCTGCAACTCGAAATCAATATCGGGACATAGGAGTTCACCAGAGTTCTGTGCATGTTCCACTTCTTCAACTGGTTAATTTATATCATTCAGAGTTTGATTTTGCTCATCAATAATATTCAAGTTTTGAACAGCTGGATCATTCACACAAAGAATCATCATCAATTTTATCCATATCAACTGAAATATTTGCGATCTCATTTTTATCACGCTGCTCCCTACGATACAATCTCTGAATACTTTGAACTGCATTGATATTTGTTTTGTAGCCAAGTAATTGATTCGGTACCCAGTCCATATTGTCAACATCTTTGAGTGCACTTGGCTTGCCTGAAATGAAAAAATAAAATTATGTTGCCGATGTTTCCTAGATTCTTTGAATATCTCCTACAAAATGTTTTGAACACACCGTTGCCCATTTCAACTTATAAGAAGTTGAATCTGCTCTTCTAGTTGCCTGAATCCACAATTCACATCTCTTTTCAGCAAGAGGATTAATTTTTTTTTCTATTGTCGAAAATAGAAGGGAATCGATGGAATGAAACATTATGCCTGCCGCTATAACTTCCACATTTCACAATCGCACAAAATTGAGCCTTTATTGAGAAAAAAGATTTTAAAATATGACATAAACACACACTTAGCATAGGTAAATCAGTTTTTTTTTTTATTCTTCATTTAACGTCGGCCTATTTCCGCTACCAAGGCCAATCACCGACGACGGTGAGCACACTTCCCCCAACCGGAAATTTTGCCGAACCCTCTGGTATTCCAACCAGAGGTAGGGATCTTTAACGAGCCCAACATCCATGGACTCGGGACCGACGGCTTTACGTCCCCTCCGAAGGACGGCATATCCTCAATATATCTTGTGCTCATTGATATATTGTCTGCGAGCTATGATATGCTATTTCGCTGCAGCTGTACGGGCTTTCGACACGGTATTTCCCTGTAGTAAATCAGGTTTGTTCGTCCAGCAGGCTGGATTGACAACTGTCATTTACTGTCGTCTGTCAGATATGCCCGCGGTGTATGAAAATGAATTGGTAAAACCGGTTACACCGATCGTGACAGAAACCGCATCCGGTAAATATAAACTTTATAGTATTATTGATTTACGGGACACCAAATTTGTAACCAGGTTAACCACACCGATTCACGGATTATATCCTAAGCTGTGTACATAAAGTTGCCAACCAATCGATGGAGCAAGTCGCTACGCAATCGATGAAAATCCGCTACTGAGATGAGAATTCCGCTACAATTCGCGAAAGAAAATAGGCGATTCGCCCCCTATCGACTTTTGCGGGAACACTCAGTGGTTAGGTCCAAGCATGGTCCAAGTATACCATAGCCATACAGTAAAGACACTCGAATGTCAATTTGACGATTCGGTGTGTATAATGTCATGTTTTGGCGGTAAATTCAAATTTACGGGATAGTGAACAGTAATCATTGTCATTTTGCATGTTAAAAAGAAAATTTTGTATACAATAAGGTTTGAGCTTATGACCTTGATAAGCGCTTTTCGATATTTCGGACATCATTCGGCCAATGAGAACACAATACGCTATAAGCCGAGAAGCGAAAAGCTAGCATGTGAATTCTCCATAACGCAGTTCTACTCTGACGTACGTCTGTCTGTCATGTGTCATGTCGTTGTCCTACTCCTACTGTCACTTTAGATTATTTCGGTTTTTGGTAAATAACTAAAATAAATAATATTCGAAGTGGTATGGATATGGATATAATTTTTCATTCAAATATTTGATATTTCTCAAAGATGATGCAATGCGAGTATCATTTATTAAAAACGTACTATACTATCCGAAACCGGGATCCCGTTTTATCTTCAAAATCCAAGACAAAAAGAAAGAGTATGTTGCTAGAAAATTGATAGGGTAGGTATGCCTATTTTCATTCAACGAATATTTTCACTCTAATGAATTGTTCTGTTTTCCTCCAGATTTTCCAATAAAGAAATGTATCAAGTGGTTGCAGATGTAAAACACTATGAGCAGTTTTTGCCTTTCTGTACCAAATCGACAATTCTTGCAAGTCAACCAAACCAGCTTCAGGCCAATTTAGAAATCGGATTCCCACCCATTTCGGAAAATTATACCTCTAAAGTTATTCTTGATGAACCCAGTTTAGTACAAGCAATTTGTACAGATGGACGACTCTTCAATTACCTTGAAACAACATGGAAATTTAGCCCAGGCCTTAAAAGCAATCCTAAATCATGCATAATAGACTTTTATATTCGATTCGAATTCAAATCTGTTTTGTATTCACAAGTAGCTTCAATATTTTTTGAGAGGTTAGTAGAACAGATGGAAAATGCTTTTATAAATGAAGTACGTAGACGATATGGAGGTGATTCCATCCCCATTCATAAATTGAATCCAGTGAAGAGTTGATGAAGGTGAATTGATCCTGTAGTGACATATTGTTATATCAGCTCCTCGTAGCAATCAATCAATCCTCATCTAACTGCGTGGTAAATGCCCTTTTATTGCACAACACATTATTTCAGAAAATTGTTTACACTGTCTTTGTTCTCAGAAGATATTGTCCTTCAAATTATAGAAAAGCATATTTTGCCTAGTTTTTGGCACATTACAACCAGAACATATCTTATTACCCACGAAATGTGAAAAAAATTTGTCTTACAATTGTTTCTTTTGTGCCAAAAAATTGCTTAATATGCCTTTTTCTCCCAAGATTATAACTTCTGAATGTTTCAAGTTCAGATACAGCAGCATGTTCATGGTGTAAACAATTTTTTGAAACTAGGTGCTGTGTGATGAATGTCTATTTTCCAACTGTATATAGCATAATTATTTAAAACTTCTACTTTTGACCCATTTTGAACTCATGAATTTTTGGATCCAAATTCCAATCAGAATTGTGAATTGTTCGAAATGTCTATCTGTTATTCCTATAAATAAACATATTTATTCAACTGTTTATTCCAGTACTCAGTAAACTACTTATTAGAGGGGCTTGTGTGAATGTAGCCAATAGTGTCTGTCACTAACGTCCACAGTCTGGGTCCAGACCCAGCACCCTATATTCCTGCCAAAATGAATTCAAACTATCTGCTTTACAATTAAAAAGCATTTACTGGGGTAGGTACACAATAAAGAATACTAAATAATGAAAGAGGTGGTATATATAAATGAAATGAATACAACAATTCCAAATGATGACAATAGTAACTTGTGGAAGAACTTTGAAGTGTTCAAAAATAAAGTTACAAACGAGATAGGAAACGAAAATCTATTTTGAAGGAGAATGGCAAAAAGCACGTAGCAATGCGAAACATCATTATTCTAATAGTTTGTCAGCATCAGTTTTCTCCTTTCTAACCTAGTAACGAAACGCGCGTCGAGTGCAAATAATACCAGTATGGTGTTAGAATAATTGATCTTTACAAAAAGTGAAAAATATGAATGAATTCATGAGGGATATCAACCAGAACAGTTTTCATAAACCTTTTGAAAACCATTTTTTCCACAAACAAAATATTCAACTACCAACCAATAAGCGAATAATAAATTTTCAAAATAGATTGTCGCCAGATAAACAATGATCAATGATGTAACGATTATATTTTTGCGAAAAAAATGAATGGTGTCATTTGGAAAAATGGGGGGTTGGGATAAGTTTTTAGGCGTATGAATATGAATAGATCATTTTTAGTGTGCGTTATATGGAAGGCAATTCGAGGTTCGAAAAAATTATTTTTCGATTACCTTTTTGATTCTTCAAGTACCGGAGATATCGCTTGTTCAGAAAATTCTGGGACACCTTGTATAATGGCCGCGTCTAACAGAGCTTGAATGCTCTGCACAAAATTTGACAGCATTCCTTGTGAAATGTAAAATTTTGCGAAGCGGCTTTAACTACTGAATTCTGTTAGACGCGGCCACTATACCGTAACTAACCATTCCAAAAGCGATTGGCTGCGTCTAGCACTCACAGTGCTTGAAGTTGCTGCACAAAATCTGACAGTTTTTTATAGTGAAATGTCAAATTTTGTGAAACCGCCTATGCGCTGTAAGCTGTTAGACCGCTTTCGGTATAGGGACGTTCCGATCAAGGATAGTAAACTATTTGTACAGAGGATGGCCCGATTCGCCAATTTCATTATGCTGTCATTGACGTCATCGCGATTCCGTAAACAACAAAAAACTGATTCACAATACTAATGTTTTGTTTTATTATTGATAGTATCAGAAGTGGCAGTTTTCAGCTGGTAGAAGTTTTCCTTAATTTGAGTTATGCATTTATCTACTAAATAATGCATTCACTAAATCCGCCTCAACTCTGATATTTATTGAGTTTAAAACTGAGGGGTGGATAGAGGATTGTACATGCTTATTCGACCAATTCAAATGAGTAGGAATAGTTACCTAGAAAAAATAATATATATTAAGTACACTTTTCACAAGTTCGAATATCTACCAAAATGTTTCAAGCATAGACAATTATTTCAAGTAGATAAAAAAAAAGATGGCAAGCATATGGCATGGCATTGATGGCAATTGACAACAGTCGCTTCGTTAGAGTAGCTCAAACTTCATCATATTAGTTCTACTTCATCACGAAATGTACATATACACTACGGAAGGAATCGTGGTGACGTCAGTTGACAGGATAAGATTGCAGTATAGGGAATTGGCCATCCTCTATAATAGTTTACTGTCCTTGCGTTCCGATACCTGCAAAGTATCGATACCTATTCACAGAGTTGGACAGAATTGTGAATTCAATTCATTTGAAATGAATTGAATTCATTTTAAGTGAATTCAATTCATTGGCTTCAATTCATTTTGAAAAAAGTGAATTGTGAGATGTTATTTTTATATCGGTGAATTGTGACTTCTGAATTGATTTTCGTGATTTCAATTCACGGAAATGAATTGAAGCCACAATTCAGATTCACAAGTCACAAGCCATTCCCTAAAGCGCTTGTGCTTTTCGTTTTTTTTTGTACACCCCAACACGTATGCAACGATGATAAATACTCCCAAAAGGAGTAATATATCCGACGAAAATTTCGAGAAATTGGTGATATTGAAATCAATGAGGGGTTTTATGAAGACATTTCAACTATGTTGAGATTTGTTAGAGCTACCAGAATTTTGTGATTTTATTTCAATTATATTTCTTTTTTGTATTTTATGTTGACTACTGAATGAATATTTTATTTCCTGTTTCAATTAAAAACAGTATTTTTTTATTACGAGGGTAATCTTTATTATCTCATGACCATCACTTATCCATTCATTCGATAAGTTCTATTTGTAGTAGGTACTAATTCATTGGTTGCATACATCTTACTAGTAAAAAAAAGTATATATCCAATATTTTTTCTCATCTGGAAGCAGACGAATTTTTTCAAGTTGTTGGATACCTAGTATTTACCATCCAAGTCAAACAAAAACCTATATTGACCTCTAGTAGGAGTGAACTGATCTTTTAACCCCAAAAAAACTGATATTCTATAGATATTACCATTACTCTTTCATTGATTGGAGAGTAATAAGAAATGAAATCGAATTATCTGGAGAATATTTGAAGACGGCAACATTTTTGAGGTTTTTTTTGGAGAAAAAATAGGATGCAAATTAACTACATTTTGAATTTTTTCACTTTTTCAACAAAAAGTGAAAAGTTGTAAGCAATAAAGTGAATTGTGAATTGATTAGAGTAACAATTCACAAGCTAGCTTGTGGCTTCAATTCATTTTTTTTCTAATGAATTTCCAATTCATGAATCCAATTCATTTTTTTTGCGTGAATTGTGACTTGTGAATCAATTCTCGAAAGTAGTGAATTTGTACAACTCTGCATATTCATAAGAGTAGTACTCTTATCGTTTTTCGATACTACTTATAAGAGTAGCCCGAAAGTATCGATACTTACTTATATCGATACTTTTAATAATTTTTTTATGAAACTGAAACGTGGCAAATATTAGTCTGGAAATAGTGCTCGACGGTCGGGCAGACCGTATATACAATGCAATTTTCTCGTTTGTTTTGGTAAAATATGTCCATATTAATGATTGTGGTAAAGTCATGATAAAATTGGAACAGTAGACCGATCATCAGTCACCGATGACAACAATACATACAATCGGTTCGAATCACCTGGCTGGGTTGCGAGCCAGACACGACGTCCCCACAGCATGTCACCCACATCCCACACCTGATGAGTGGCTCACTCCGATCTCCGATCGAGAGAAACTTGTTTCGCCTGATGCGTTCTCTCTCTCTCTCTCTATGTTATTGGCCTTTGCTTCCTCCAAGGCGCATTCAGCCATAGCCTGATGCGTTCATATTCAAATATTTGAATGTCAGTCTGATTCGATACCAAGTACATTTGTTTCGATACCGAGTAGTATCGCAAGATTGATTCGATACCAAAAGTACTTGGAAACAAAAAGTATCGAGTACTTAACTCATATTTACTAGTATCGGAACATCCGTATTTCGGTATGGTTAGTACAGTATACGATACGTTAGATACGTTCATAATCCGATCTCAGAAAACGAGTACAAGTACTTAAATTGTCAGAATTGTTTTACAGTTCTGGTAATCATTTTATAAAATATAATATTGTGACTAATTGCCAAATCACACGGTTTCACACAGAAAAATGGCATTACACTAATTGCACAGACAGGGCTTTAATTACACAGGCATCGGTAGCAGCCAGCCAAATCAAAGAAAGCAATTGAAACAAGATAACCCACTTCAGCGTGATATGGTACCTAATCAAAACTGCTATCGCCATCTGTCTCCTATATGCTGGCTGAACGAAAAATGTCATGTTCATGAAATTCGTTTAAATAGTGGACAAATGCTACCACATTCTCATTTCCAATTGCATTCTACAAGGAAGCTTTCTGTAAGTTTTACTTTTAATCAGAATATACGTATCTTTCAAAGACCTTTCGATTGAAACAATAGAAATGTCTTGTTTCCTAATTAAATAAAAAATGATTATTTTTTATTGTAAATTTTGAAAAAAGAGGAAATTTCGTAAACATGGTAGACACTGATCGCCAACTTTAATGGTGTAATAAGTTTCGTTTTTCATAAGTAATACGTGCTGAATGTTTAGGGCAGGTTCTCAAACTTTTTTGGTCGCGGCACCCTTGTATAGGGCTGAAAATATTTCACGGCACCCTCCAAGTCCAAGCGATTCGATAATGACAATAAATGAGAAAATACAGTTTTGAGGCTCGCATTTATTTTAAATATAAACTTTTTTGCAAATCATAAAATAAAACACACTGCACATTTGATACTCAAATATCCTTACTCAATGTGAAGAATGAAACTGTTTCGATGATGTTCTCATTATATCCTTTATAATTATGTGAATCTTTGTTAGTTTTATTCTCAAATCCCTTGATGCCTCAAGTTTGCTTCTGTTTGTATCTGTTTTTAATATAAGCTTATGCTGAGAAAGAAGATTCACAGAGATGAGTTGATGTGAAAATCACTGCCACCTTGCCAACAGCATTATTTTCAGAGTATACCTACATCCAGAACTCCTCTTGGCTTCCTTCATGGTATTTGAGTTTTAAACTGCTATCTTCACTGATCTCAAGTAGATTTTGGAAAACTTGATTTGGCATTTCTCTTGAATATTCCGCGACACGCTCGGCAAATGCTTGAGGCACCCCAGGGTGGTGCGGCACCCACTTTGAGAACCCCTGCCTCTGGTATAGGGAATCCCGAGACGAGCACATTTCTGCTGATTAGGGACAACATAATTTATATGTATAGTGTCTATTCTATAACTGTTTAATATCGATCTTACTGTATTCTATGTTGTTATTTCTTGATAAAAAATACCTGGACGCACCCTCGCTGTCACAAAATAGTGCGCATCCAATGGTCGAGTTTTAAAAATCATTGATTTATGTCAGATGGGGCGAGCTTTCAAATGCATCGATGAGTAATTCGTTCAAACTGGTTTATTCATTGGAGTGAGTTGGCGCAGAGGTGGCTGAGTGCCCGGCTCATAATCGAGAGGTCATAGGTACGATCTCCCACAAGCAGACAGAATAATTCGAAGAAGTGAAATGATAATTCCTCAGACAGCACAATGTTATTCATAGAAATTTGATAGAATATCCCCCGAGAATATTTGAATATTCTCATTATCACAGCGAGAATATTCGAATATTCTCATTATCACAGCATGATTCAAATATTCTAGGCATATTCTATGCATATTCAAAATGGACGAGTTTAAATATTCTGAGAATATCTCTCGAATATTCTAAGACTTTCCATAGTGATTCTATGAATGTTCATAGAATATTCTCTAATAACATATAATAAACATTCTCCGAATGTTGTGAGAATATTTAAAAACTGAAAAATAAAAAAAAATGTCAGTGACGTCATTAGGCAGATGCAATCACCCCTCCAAACCCTAACTGCGCCTATCGTTACTTAACCTCTGTTATTGAACATTCCTTTGCGTTGTATGGTGGCTGCTGTATAGGACAGTGGTTTTTTGATATCACTACTTCGGAGTTGGAAACTCTCATTGTACTGGTTGAAGACCTAACAGCTAATATGGAATACAAAAAATAAGAAGAAATATTTTGATACAATTCCGTGTATTCTCAAAATATTTGAAGAAAATATATCAGAAATATATCGAAATATATGTTCCTAGAACATTTGTTACAGGATGAGAATATTCTGAGATCATTCTCAGAACATTCTATTGGGATATTCAAAACTAAGTGTACATTAAAAACTGTCAGCATATTTCGATACGATTCTGTATATTTTCCGGATAATCGAACGGAATATTATAGGGATATACCGAATGAATGTTCATAAAATATTTGTTACACCATGAAAATATTCTGGGATTATCCTGAATACATTTCATTGGAATATTCTGAAAAAAAGTATATTTGAACGTTGTGAGAATATTCATGGAATATGATGTGCTGTCTGGGTAGTTAATCTTCGTAAAATTCTAGGCTCAGTCATGAGAAGTCTCATACATCTCTATGTTCTTCAACTTTGAGGAACTCCAACTTCTATGACTGATCGAATTACTAGGCTCACAAATTCTACTCAATAGCTTGCTTTTTTATCCACCTCTTTATTCAGCCACCTGTTGTGTACAAAACCATTTCGCTAACCTTTCGAACTCTGCTGATGGTGATTCAAAACATATTGTTACGATTTATCCCTTGGAAAATCTCAATTCTGACACCGCTGTTACGATACTCCTTGGGTTCGTCGATTAAAACACCAAACAACACTAAACTACTTTTATTATAACTCTCTATCACAATACAATACAACACAATCACTTAAATCGCTCCGATAACTTTCCAATGCTCGCTACTAAAACTCTCTGTACTAACAATTCTGCCGTTGGCGTGAACGGGTCACGCTTATATATGCGCTCATAGAGTGGAGATTCATCTAGACAAATCTTCACAATCGAATCTTCTGGATGAGCCGCGATCACGCGAGTATAATCGTTTCCTGGAATCGTCGTCGCACCAATTCGCATCGATAGGCGGCAGGGCCGGCGCTAGCACATTTCGTTACATTATCCCCCTCTCAATTTTGATCGTCCCGATCAAACAATACGTCATTATCGCCATTGTAACGTTTAAGTCTTTCTAGGTGAACGACCTTCATTTTTGCTCTGGGGCTACGTTGAATCCTGTACACCACGTCATTTATTCTCTTGACTATCGAATAGGGTCCTTCCCAGCATGGTGTTAGTTTGGGAGAAATTCCTTTTCTACGACGAGGGTTGTACAGCCACACTCGATCTCCTTCTTTGAATCCACCAGTATTTGCCTTGAGATCGTATCGAGCCTTCATCCTGTCACTAGTAATCTTCAATCTTCTTCTCGCAATTTCGTGAATCCTTATCAGGCTGTCTCGCAGTTCATCGGCATAATCCTGTACCTCTTTTTCCTCAGTACTTGGGGATCCGAACACCAAGTCGCAGGGCAAACGAAGATCTCTTCCGAAGATGATACTGGCTGGGGAGAGCTTTGTGGAATCGTGCACAGCTGCCCGGTAAGCCATCAAGAATAGTTGAAGGTGTCGATCCCAGTCTTTTTGATGCTCTTCTACTACTTTGGAAAGATGTTCTTCCATAGTCCTGTTGAACCTCTCGACCATGCCATCAGACTGTGGATGGAGGGCAGTTGTTCTGGTCTTGCTAATTCCCATCAATTCACAAACCTTCCTGAATAAATTCGATTCAAAATTTCTTCCTTGATCGGAATGTAGCTCCATTGGCACTCCAAACCTTGTAAACATGTTGTCCACCAGGGCTCTTGCAACGGTGGATGCTTCTTGATTAGGCAAGGCGTAAGCTTCAACCCATTTACTGAAATAATCCATGGCAACGAGGATGTATTTGTTGCCATCATTCGTCATCGGGAACGGTCCAGCTACATCGATGGCGATTCGTTCGAAGGGAGCACCAACATTGTATTGTTTCATCTCGCCCCTTGATCTTGTACTAGGACCTTTGCTTGCTTCGCATTTTGGACATCTTCGGCACCATCTCTCGACATCTTCTCGACATTGGACCCAGTAGAATCTTTGCCTTATTTTATCCAAGGTCTTGTTAACTCCTAGATGCCCACCTGATTTACCACCATGAATCTCTAGCAAAACATCCTCTATTCTCGACATGGGCACAACCAGTTGGGAACTCACTTTCTTGCCATCGGCTGACTCCCAAACCCTCTTCAGTAGGCCATTCCCCACAATCAAGGAATCCCATTGGGCCCACAATGCTTTGAACGTTGGCGATCGATCCGAGATGTCCTTCCAGGTGGGTCTTTCCGCTCCATTTTCCTTCCATTTCAAAAATTCTGCAACGTTTGGATCATTCTCCTGGTCTTCTCGCATTTTTGCTGTCGTCCAATTGTCGTCTACTATCAATCTCACTTGGTTGATTCCTTCGCGACGTTCAATTCGCTCACAGTGTTTACAAGTATCCGAACAAGGTCTTCTAGACAAGGCATCTGCGTTGTTATGCAATCGTCCTGGTCGATGTTTTATTCTGAAGTGATACTGGTTCAACTTCTCAATCCACCTTGCTACTTGTCCTTCAGGAGTCTTCATTTCGAGTAACCACTTCAGAGCTGCATGATCTGTTCTGATGAGGAACTCTCTTCCATACAGATATTTGTGGAAGTGGTCTACAGCCTTGATTATTGCCAGTAGCTCTTTTCTCGTTACGCAATAATTTCTTTCTGGCTTGGTGAGTACTTTGCTGTAGAACTCGATTACTTTTTCCTGACCATCTTGCTCTTGTGATAGTACGGCTCCAATACCATTATTACTGGCATCTGTGTCCAAAACAAACAGGCCACGTTGACGTGGAAAACTTAAAATGGGGCTGGAACATAGAGCAACTTTCAGTTTCCCAAATGCTCGTTCACTTTCTTTGGACCAGACGAATTTGACTCGATCTTCTGTCAACTTATGTAGAGGTGCCGCAATATCAGCAAATTTTTCTACGAAACGACGGTAGTAGGTGCAGAGACCTAGGAAACTCCTCACTTCATGTTTGTCTCTTGGTCTCGGCCAGTCTCTTATCGCCTGTATCTTCTTTTGGTCTGTTCGGATACCGTCTGATGAAACTGTGTGACCTAGAAAATCCACTTCTTTCTGGAACAATGAACATTTCTGAAGATTCAGTTTGAGGTTGGCGTCCCTGAATCGTTGAAAGACTTCTTGCAGGTTGTGCAGATGTTCTTCGAATGTCTTTCCCATGACCAAAACGTCGTCGAGGTAACAAGACAAGTTTTCCAAGTGAGCCCCCGAAGGACCAGCTCCATTAGTCTCTCAAACGTTGCTGGAGCATTGCACAATCCAAATGGCATAACAGTAAACTGGTAAAGCCCACTCCCAGTCGAGAATGCAGTCTTCTCCTTATCGTCTTCATGTATGCCCACTTGCCAGTATCCGCTCTTTAGATCTAATGTTGAGAACCGACGGGAACCTGCCAAAGTTGTTAATGTGTCATCTATTCTTGGTAGAGGGTAGCTGTCCTTCTTGGTGACATCATTTAATTTTCTGTAATCGACACAGAATCTCGTGGTTCCATCCTTCTTGGAAACCAACACAACAGGCGCAGACCAAGGGCTCGATGACTCTTCAATCACACCGTCCTTCATCATCTTGTCGACAAGCTCTTCCACCTCCTGTTGCTTGGCGAATGGAATTCTTCTTGGTGGTTGCCGAATCGGATGAGCTTGGCCAGTATCGATTCTGTGTTTGACCAAATTAGTTCTTCCTGTTGTTGTCGAATCAAAAATGTCACTTTCACTCCTGATGTCCTGATGAACTTCTTGGCAGCTTTCAGTTCCTCTGTTGATAGGTGTTGACATGAGAGTTGATATAACACTCTCAGAGTCCGCCTTTATTTCTTGACGTTCATTTGAATTACAGTTCGCTACCCAAGTAACAGGTTCACATGTTCCAATGACATCGCCTGCCTTAACAGTTATTTCTCCAGGAAACACGTTGGCAACTCTCACAGGAATCGTTTGGTTCGTTTTAACTAATGCTCGTGCAAATACCAAATTGCTGGGGGATTCACCACATGGCTGGACTACTCCAACGCAGCACCCAGGGTCTTCATCTAATGTAGCACAAATTAATTTTTCTGAAAATCCAGGAATTCTCGTGGTTTTCAATAATCGCAGTTTGGCAGGTATCGTCCTTTCCGTTGGGGTTGTAAGGACAAATTCTTCTCCTCCGAACCTCATTAACTTCTCCTCATTGTCGAATGAAAATCCATAGTCACTGATCAAGTCCATTCCGAGTATAAATTCATCTTCTATATCGGCGACGTAAACTGTATCTATGATGGTGAGTCGCCCAAGAATCAACGTAATTTCAGCTTCTCCTCGAATAGGTGCGTTTTCACCAGTGACTGTCCGAAGCACGACGTTGGATGATATAGGCTTCACGTTTTCAGGCCGAATGATGTCGCTGCGTACCAAGGAAACTGCAGCACCGGTGTCTATGGTGCATATAACGTCGATTTTATTTAATTTTCCTGGAATAGTAAGGCTCTCAGATGTTCTTTTCAGCCTGTTAACACTGATGGCCCTGGGGGCTCTGTTATTGCTAGCCAGCATGCGCCCCGATATGCTGGCTAATTCTCGTTTTCCTGCCGCCAATTTGAGGACTCGCTGGATGACCTTGTCCTCACAGGTGATTGCGTACGAGATGGCACCCTTGCAGGTGAGCTAGATCTTGATGGCATTCTCACCCGACAGTCTTTGATAAGATGTCCAGGTTTCCCACATCTATAGCATGTCTTCTTCTTCTGGGTGCTAATTCCACTTATCATCAATTTGATTTCTTCCAGAACCTTCTCGACTGAACTATTCGCTGTGCCAAATCGATGTTCGGGATCGTCAATTGTTACCGCTCGCACTTTCGGCCTTGAGGTGTTGAAGGCCGCCTCCACTTCTAGCGAACGTACCAAGGCATCGCTACTCCTTTTGAAACTCGTCAATCGTAAAGTTCTTTGTATTTCTGGGTCTCTCAGTCCGTCTATAAATATCTGCACAGCCAACTGCTCCTTGAAATCTCCGGGTGCTTCTGGATATGCCAGCTGGATTAGGCGTCGAACATAATAATAATAATAATAATAATAATAATTTTATTTGCAGAATGAGCAGAAAGAAAACAAAAATAACAATAATCAACATTTCAATAATATATAAATCATGCTGCAAAACAGGAATGACAGGCAGTAAAACTGATACGAGTGTCATTCCTGGTGACTAGTGTGAAAAAAAATACATGTATCTTGGCATGCGAATAGATATAAAGAAGATGGCACTGTTACTCTGTTTCAATTCAGTCATTGGCTTGAAGAAGAAAATCTCTATAACATTTTCTGAAATTAGCAGTTGACAGTGTTTTGAAATCTGAAGGAACCCGGCTGTAAAGATGGTAAACTATATACGTGAAAGACCTTTCAAAGATAGAAGTTCGATGGAACGGCGGAGATATAGCTCCCCTAAATCGAGTGTTTACATTATGTACATCACTTCGGAAAGTGATTTTATCATAAAGATATGGAGGTGTCTTGTATAATAGTATTTTGTGACATAATGTAACTGTATGCAGTTCTCTTCTTGCAGACATATTTATCCAATTTGTTTCTTTCAACTTATACGATATATTCTCATATTTCCTTATCCCATGAATGTAACGTAAACATGACTTCTGAACCCGTTGAATGCGATTAATCTCGGTATTGGTTAAGCAAGGGCCGTATATGACATCACAATAGTTGAAATGGGACAGTACCAGAGAATCAGTAAGAAATGTTTTGATGTTTTTTTCTAAAACTTTTCGATGGGGAAATAACATTCTCAGGTTAGCATAAGATCTTTTTACGCATTTACTTATGTGAGATTTAAATCGTAGGTCTGTATCCAACTCTAAGCCCAAGTTTCTGGCAGTTTTGACACACGGTATGTCATTACCATCAATTTTAATATCAATGTCCATTTCAATTTTATTTCTATTTTTACCAAAAATCAAAATCTGAGTTTTAGATGGATTTATAGAGAGATGATGTTTATGTGAACACAATACCAGCTTAGATAATTCCGAATTAATGACCTGATTTGTCAAATTTATCTCGGCATGGGATATGGTGAACTTGATCTGAGTGTCATCAGCGTACATGTATGACCTGCATCCAACAAGGCAGCTAGTAATATTACACGTATATAATGAAAACAGTAAAGGTCCTAATATAGAGCCTTGTGGCACTCCACAGTATATTTTTTTTATATCTGACTTACCACTGCAAGTCTCAACGTATTGCGCGCGATTAGTTAAGTAGCTCTTGAGTAAATTAATTGCACTATATGAGAAACCGATATAGTTGAGTATTGCAAATAAAATACAATGATTAATAGTATCAAACGCCTTTGAGTAATCCAATAAAATAAGTGCTACAGCATGCCCTTCATCTATATCTCTGAAAATATCATCTGTTACATCTAACAAAGCAGTAGTACAGCTGTACCCGTTTCTGAATCCTGATTGGCGTACAGGTAATATGTTATATGTCTGAATATGTGAATTAATTTGAAATTTCATTATTTTCTCTAATACTTTGGATAACACTGGCAAGATGGATATAGGTCTCAGATCATTGAAGTTCAGAATATTTGACTTTTTCGGAAGTGGAATTACTTTTGACACTTTCCATTCATCTGGAAAAATGCTCTGCCGCAAACATGTGTTGAAAATATGAGTGAGAATATGCAAAATTTGCGGACAGCAAAGAAGCAGCATATCAATCTGTAGACCATCAACCCCAGTTGCTCTCGACTTTATATCAACTAAATGTCTATAGACAACAATGCTATCAACAGGAGAGAATGAAAATTTCGAAACAAAGTTATCCTTTGAATTATTGTTATAAAATGAGAGCAAATCATCATCAACTGGTTTCAAAGTACCAGAATTCAAAAGGAAATTGTCGTTAATTTCATTTGGTAAATTCATTTCAGGTGGTAAGCTTCTAGAGTTTGTTGCTTCATTCATTATATTAAGTCGCTTCATGTTTTTCCACATCAATTTACTATTTTTTCCATATATTTCCACAGAATGTTTGAAATATGCCTTCTTTTCGTTTTTGATAGAAGAATTAGTCAAATTTCTAAGGTCCTTGTAATATTGCCAGTGATTTTCATTTTTAGTTCGCTTATATTTTTTGAAGGCTTTGTCGCGCAATGACATCATGAGTTTGATATTGTCAGTGAGCCATGGTGGTCTTGGTTTTTTTGTTTTCCTGGCAGTCACTGGCGCTAATGTGTCAAATATATTCAGAAGAATTCGATTGAAACATATTACTTTATCATTAGCATCATCCAGCCGATATACATCCTCGAAGGGGGCGATTAGTAGGAAGTATTCTAGCAATTCCTTGTCTATATTTTTTAAATTTCTTGTAAAATATGTTTCGTTAATACTTGTTTTAATGTTAACATCTAAAGTGGCAAACACGAGTTGATGATCAGAAATACAAAAAACGTTCTTACATCCATAATCCAAAGGATTGATTTCATTTGAAATAATAATAACATCCAAGAGAGTGGAAGTATTACTTGTTATTCGGGTAGGTTCAGTTACAATTTGCTTTAAATTGAAAGTATCGATACAGTTACTGAATAATTCGGTACTTTTATTCTCAAAGTCGAGGAGGTTGATATTGATATCACCTCCACATATGATATCATTACAAAGGGGAACAAATTCTGATAAATTATCTTCAAAGTTATTGAGAAAATCATTAAAATTTTTATTCGGTGGCCTATAGAGAGTGCCGAAAATGTATTTGACTATACCAATATTAAAACTTACCCAAAGCTGTTCGACAGCTTCGCATTGACCCACCTCTAAAGTTTCATAATTTATATTAGATTTGATATATATGCCAACACCGCCTCCTCTCGAACCTCTATCTTTTCTAATAAAATTATAGCCATCAACTTGTAACAAATAATCGGGGATTTCTTCAGTCAACCAGGTCTCACAGATTCCCAACACATCATAGTTCTCATCAGTGATAAATGCCCTGAAATCATCAAAATTTGAAAGCAGAGATCTTACATTGAAAAATCCAAAAGAGAATTTTTTCATGAGTAACAGCCTTTTTTATTCTTTAATTTTTAAAGATATCTAACGAATCAACATCTGCCTCAAATTCTTGCAGACTCTCACCTGATTTTTGTGTGCGAGTCTTCATTTGTGCCCGGTACAGCTGTTCTCGGTATTGATCGCCATACCTCAACTCTAATGCAGAAATCAGATCCTCATATTTCTTTTGCTGCTCTATGGGTATCGTCTGCAATATACCCAAAGCTGGCCCTCTCAAAGCTACTATGAGTGCCGTAGCTTTTTCTTCTTCGCCCCATCCATTGGTTTCTGCCGCAGCCTCAAATTGTCGACGATACATGGACCAAGACGACTGTCCATCAAAAGTCGGCGGTTTCACGGATATGCCTGACGTGGCAACACTGTCTCGGCGATCTCGGTTCTTGAGAAGAGCTATCTGTTTTTCTAAACCTCTCATTTCATTTCTCATCTCCTCTCGCACTACATCCACTTTCTTATTGACATCTTCCTTCAGTTCTACCTTCAGGTCTTCTTTCAGTTCTACCTTTAGGTTTTCTTTCAGTTCTTCCATTTGAACTTTGGTTTCATGTGAAACATGCTCGAAGAACTTTTCCTGATTTTCTAGAACTTTCTGGAAGTCTTCTTTTTGTTGTTTTTCTATTTGCTCTAATTCATTCTTTTGTTGTTCTAGAATTTTCTGGAGGTCTTCTCGTTCTTTTCTCTGTTGTTCTAGAATTTTCTGGAGCCCTTCTTCTCGTTCTTTCTTTTCATTTTCTCGTTCTAATTGTCGTTCTTTCTTTTCATTTTCTCGTTCTTTCTTTTCAGCTTCTCGCTCTTTTCTCTGGTCTTCGAGAATTTTCTGGAGTCCTTCTTCTCGTTCTTTCTTTTCTTCCTGTCGTCGCCTTTCATAATCCGCAAATTGGTTTTGGATTAATTTCAACATGTCCTCCATCGTATCGTAAGGTGTACTTCTCGTATTCACCATAAATTGTTTTTATTTACCAGCAAAAATTCCACTTCCGACACCACTTTTACGATTTATCCCTTGGAAAATCTCAATTCTGACACCGCTGTTACGATACTCCTTGGGTTCGTCGATTAAAACACCAAACAACACTAAACTACTTTTATTATAACTCTCTATCACAATACAATACAACACAATCACTTAAATCCCTCCGATAACTTTCCAATGCTCGCTACTAAAACTCTCTGTACTAACAATTCTGCCGTTGGCGTGAACGGGTCACGCTTATATATGCGCTCATAGAGTGGAGATTCATCTAGACAAATCTTCACAATCGAATCTTCTGGATGAGCCGCGATCACGCGAGTATAATCGTTTCCTGGAATCGTCGTCGCACCAATTCGCATCGATAGGCGGCAGGGCCGGCGCTAGCACATTTCGTTACAATATCTAGGAACATCCCAGCAGATATGTGATGTCGCAAAACTTGTAGGGAACTTGCATTTACATCGCTCACATGTCGCAATGTCACACTCAGGTGACATCTCATACAACGTAAAATCGACAAGTTTTGGAACGTAATTGGGACAAGTTTTGTGATATAATTGCAAAAATTTAACTGCAACAAGTTTCGACGTAACTTTTACAATGTTTCATTTGCGTCATCACAATGAATAAAGCCACATGTAAGGCTGAATTTAGAAAGGTACGAAATCTGATCGTACGACGATCCGATAGCTTTCTGATTGGTCTAAATTCAAATTTATGTGTGTATATATATATATATATATATATATATATATATAGAGAGAGAGAGAGAGAGAGAGAGAGGAGAAGAAGTCTTTGCTGACAAGTTAAGATCAAAACTCGGGAATTATATTTGGGACAGCTGCTGTCTCAAATAAAATTCCCGAGTTTTGTATATATATATATATATATATATATATATATATATATATATATATATATATATATGAATGCCAGAAAACTACGGTAGGTTCAGTAGATATCACGTATTTTCGACAAAAGTCTCATTATACCAATATAGCAGTAGACAGCGATTCATATTCGGAAGTTTATTGCATGTAGGTACCTCCAGTTTCATTACATATTCACAATTTTCATCATTTTCACCTCTGCTTCTTTTTTTTTTCAATTCTGTCTCGAAGCCCGCTCGAGGAAATACAGTAAAAACATGTATCGCTGTTTTCAGAGTTTTTCCAGGTGAAAAGATTCACCACATACTTCATATAGTATTTCCTAAGATATGTATGAGAAAATGGCGAACGAGTTGGCGCAGGGGGTGCGTTGCGTTCTACCCACAGTCTCCGAATATACCCGAATGATGCCTTTCGTGAAATTCACCAAATATTCTGCAATTTTTTATTAACCCAATTTAACCAAACCTAACTACCCTGATCCAGCCTAACACAAACATATTCATTGGGGATCTATAAACAAAAAGGATGAATTTTGCAGAAGTTGAATCATTCGGGTATGTTCGGAGACTGTGGGCAGAACGAAATATGGGTAGAACGAAATGCTCCCGGCGCAGGTGGCTTTGTGCACGGAAGGTCGTGGGTTCGATCTCTCATGGGGGAAAGATTCATCTTTTCTCTTGAGAATTTTCCTGTTGTATTGAGCATTGACTTTGTCACAACGTGACAGTGTCACGTTCCATGGTTGATGGTTTCACGACTACTCCCAAGGTATGGCGTAGAGAGTAGGTTGATAAGCCTAATGGCTGAACGACTTCAATTGAAAGTCAATGACGTTTGGTATCAAAATACCATACACTACATTTACTAACATCATTCAAGTGAAGACTAGTTTCACTATATTATTTTTGACAACCAAATAAAGGCTTATTAGTTGAATTCATATATTTTTTATACAGAATCACAATGAAGGGAAGCCCTATGATGTTCATGAAATACCGCGTCAATCAAGGGACAGAAGATAATGATCAACATAGATTAAACCTCCTTCGGCAAGGACTTCCAAAGCTCTGCTGTTAGATTGAAAAAAGATCCCTGAGCAAGAAAGGTTCGACAGGTCTTCGAGCTCATACCAAAGGGGTGGGAATTTCGCACTCGTTAGGTCATACGTGTTGATACTGTCAAGGGTGAACGATTGACGTCAATTCAGAAAACCCCTCTGCCAACGAAGTGATCGAGTTGGTGAACGAAGAATCAACTAGACGCGGCTTGATTATCTTTGGATAGAATCGAGAGGTTCAATGATTGTTTTGGTGCTGAGCTTCAGATACATGAGAACTATATTCTATAATCAATAACGATATTAATGAAAGCAATGTTCAGTGAACATCACAAACATTTTGTACCGCTGACATCGCAATAGTTACATCCCAATGTATACATCGTAGCGATGTAACAAAAGTAAAATCACAGTGTTTCCTAATTTTGACATCTCAGGGATGTCACGTCACGTGTGTTGGCTGGGATCTCGGACCTCAATTCGTACTTTTTTTACACTTCTGTTTGGAGGTGGACATGACTTCGAGTCATTTATCGAAGAAGGCCACCGCAGTGGATGAGAAATGTAATTACCTTTAAGCAAATTCAGGGTCAACTTACCAAAGCTCACTAGATGTCGATAGTGGCACTGCACTTTGGTAATCAAAGCCCCCGTCTTCCTTGGCTTGGTGACATTTTTCGGTTGCTCAAATGGTAGATACCAAGTTGACAGGTAAACATATTTCAATTAATCGATCTGACCGATTGCAGTTTTGCTGCCTGCTGGGAAATTGTTCAGAAAATATCCATAATACCATTTTAATGAGTAACTTAAGCAATATGCAGTGGCGACGACTGGATGTTAGAAGGGAAAGCAAGGATGAGAGTCAGGGAAAAATAGACGAACAAGAGTAATATACAATTGAATAATTATGTTAATTTTCTTTCACAAATTTTTATGGCAAATTTGTTGCCGCGAACCACAAATATGGTATTTTGATTATTCCAATTATTTTTCGAAACTGTAGGCGTTTACCTTGGTAACATCCAGTGCTATTTTTTATTGAGAGATTGATGACATATCTCGCAGCGATAAGTTGACGCAACAACTTGAATCGTGGAAATAGGGTGGAAGTGGTTCACTGATGCATATAAGCGTGAACTTGATTGACTTTTTTGTTTTTCATACAAGCAAATCGGCTCAACTTCATCGTAAATATGCTGTCAGAAATGTGTCAATAATATTCATTTATATATTTGAGTGGAGGTATTTTTTGTTTGGGTGAAATTACAATTCCATGAAACTTTCCGCATCTCTGATAGAACCTGAAAACTGTAAATTGAAAGAATGTTGGTACACTGGAAATCTCTAATTGGATTTGGTTTTGTCTTCTGGATGTTATTATGTCTCACTGATTTTTTGGGAGGAGGAAAATCAAGAGGTTATTATATGAAAGGTAAGAATTACAATATAACATGTATTGCGTATGACGAGTAGGACACAAATACGAAATCAAACGCAATCTCTCTTTTTGTTTGGAAAAGCACATTCTCCCCTTTTTTGCATCATATCTATAACGATTGGAAAATAGGTACACATTTCTGGTTGCCATATCTATTTCTCACCTGATTTCACCTTCTTCCATAGTTTTTCTTGTGAATCTCACGTATTACCTAGCATTACTGTAAAAAATTGAAGTTATTGTCGAAGTGACTCCAATTGTTCCAAAATAGCTGTTCCACGCCGTTCACGCCTGAAATATTTATTTTGGTGAGGTTTCGTTTGTGCTCCATACCTAGTTTTGTAAAAAATTTCAGACTAACATTTGTATATTTCGAACCACTGAACACGAATCCGAAGTCAACACGCCGCCTTCTATTTTCGTTCAGAAGTTGGAAGTTATTACTAGAGATTAGAGATAAAACGGATGGTGGTTTGGCGAGATACCGTATATTCGGCAATCGGCAAGCTGCGAGGCCTGAGTATCGGAACCGGATCCGGATATCTGACTACCGGATATTATTGGTGAACGGGATCGGAAATATTCGGGCGCGTTCGGGTGTTATCGCACCTGAGCGGAGATCGCTTCTACCAACAAATAATGCAGGAAATTTGAGGTGTTTTCCGGTGGTCATGTAGTTAAAACGTATTCGTCTGTCTCCTTCTCTCTCACTTACGGACAGCCCGATAGTGAGAGAAAGATGGGGAGACGAATACATTTTAAATACAAGAGCGCCAGAAAACACCTTTGGTATTCAGTCACCACAATTCGACAGTATTTGATTTTGAGTCTTTTTTTTTTCACAAGGCACGATTAAAGTTTATTACTCTTTCCATATTTTTGATTTGGTGGTTATTTCTGAAATTTGCATGGTTATAACGAAGGGGGAGCGCAGGGTTCTGACTTCGGATTCGTGTGCAGCGGCTCAAAATACGTAAGAAGGACCAAACGTTTTTTACAAGTAGGTGATGCAGGTCAAACGAATCTTCACCATTATTTTGGAAAACTAATCAATTGCATCACGAAAATATCTACTAGTGAACTCTGAAAACATATAATTGATAATAGTAATTTTTATACCAAAAGCGTTACGCCCACAGCACATGGCAGGAATAGAAATATCGACCTCCGCAATTATCAGTTTTTTCAACATATCTTAGCGTAACTGAACGTGTACTAGTGAATTTATTCCTTGTGAATTTCCGTATGAGAAACAATTCTGAAATCCGCACTTCCAAATGGCTCGAGAGTACAGTTTTACCAAATTTGAAGAGAAGCTATATAAAAGTATATAAAACTAGTAGTGAAACTATAATTTTTGTATACTTTCTTAGACCCCTGAACTATGATATAGGATCGATACAATATTCATTCTGCAATCACAAACAACTTTTGGATGAGTGATTTCAGAAATACAAAAAAAAATTATAACAAATGAAACCATGAAGCGATTTTTGGGGCTCGAAAGCAAACTTGAATTATCCCCAAACATATCAAGAAAAGACCCTCCATTTCATAAATAAAACTTGCATTTTGGTCAAATGGATTCTAAGATATCAAAAAGGCCAAACAAAAAAGTGTTCACTGCATAGTCATGAAACAATAAGATAAGAATTTTTTATTTACTTTCTGAAGGTCTTCTCGTGAATGTAGTCGTTGAGCTGACTTACGGAAGAGATAAAACCAATATTTCCAGACCAGGGGTGTCGATAGCTCCTTTGTAATGCGAAATTTTCTCGGAAAGCTTTTATTCGCTTTATTGACAGATCAAATCCGTCTAAGACTTCTGGAATTCAACGTTCTAATTCTTGATAAGGCTACCAAAATGGCTCGTGCTTTAGAATCGGCTGAAAATTAGTCCGTTTCATATTCAATGAATGAAGCCAATTTCAGTGCAATCTCTGGTCATTATAAAGATGTCTCTTTACAAGGTTCAGTGAACCTCTCTGCTGTTCATCCTGATCAAAATGCTATTTTTGCGGCCACTTTCGCTATAAATCACCCCAGCAATGTCCTGCGATTAACGCCGAATGTAACATCTGTGGGAAGATTGGACACTGAGCGATCGTATACAGATGTACCAAGAGAACCGCAAATAGAACGACTAAGTCAGCCGCTCTTAGTACAGCTTCTTCGTCAGCTTTGGGCAATGCAACGGTTGCTATTCAAGTAAACAATATACCTACCTAGGTTCTAATCGACACAGGAAGTTCTGAGACTTTTATATCGAAACAGTTTAGCGAAAGCTGTCGTTTCAGAATGTATCCAACATCAGGTTCTGTCTCTATGGCATCAACTCCCCTCAATTCACAGATTTTGAATTATTGCTTAGCAAGACTTGACTTTACAATGATGGCAAATATTTATGTAACTCCCAATTTTTATGTACTCCCAAATTTATGTGCCAATGTAGTCGTTGGCCACGATTCATTGAAACAACTTTAAGAGTTGAAATTCGCCTTCGGAGGTACTAAACCACATTTAACGGTTTGCTACCTAGCCCCAGCGAAAAAAGCACCCCCCAACTTTTCCAGTACCCAACTGTAAACGTAAAACCAATTATCACAAATTACCGGAAACATTCCGATGACGACTTCACATTCGTGAAGAAAGACACCATTGAAGATGGAATAATCGAAGAAAGTAGATCTCTGCGGAGGGCACAAGCATTCGAATCACAAGAAAAGGATGGTCATTGATTACTCACAAATAATAAATCAATATACTTCATGATTGGATGCTCATCCCCTTCCTGATCTTGAACAAATAGTAGAAAAGGTATCTGAAAACTCGTAATTCAGTATCATGGATTCCAAGGGTGCTTATCATCAAATCCTTTTGAGAGAAACCTTTACTAAGTCTTCCCCCACTAAACAGCCCCAAGGAACTTCAACGTTCAATTGGAATGTTTGCACATTATTCTAAATGAGTACCCAATTATTCAGGATAGATTAGAAGCTTTTGAATAGAAAAACCTTTCCCTCACCTCCAGAAGTGAAATTTAATTTTGAAGATCTGAAAATTGAAATATCGAAAGCAGTAGTGAAGACAATCGACTACAAGGAACCCTTTGTGGTAGAAACGGAAGATTCCGATTCCTCGAATTCCGCAGTTCTCTTCCAATCAAGACGCCCCGTGGGTTTCTTTTCACAATAACTCAACGATAGTGAAATAAAATATTCGGCCGTGGAGAAAGAATCCTATGCTATAGTGAGTGCCTTGAAGAAGTGGAGGCACTTTTTGATAGGCCGCCATTTCCGGATTATTACTGACCAGCGATCTGTATCGTTCTTGTTCGACATGAATCATTAAAACGAAATAAGAAATGAAAAGATTCAACGATGGCGCCAGGAACTTTCAGGCTGCACCTATGACACCTATGTCATTCTGGTGTGACTCGGATGACTCACTGGGTGCGAACTCACGATTTGCCATTTCCTGTCTAAGCAGTACATACAATGACTGCATCTTGCTCTTCATGCAACGCTGTGAAACCTAAATTTCATAAAAACAATGATTGCCCCCTCATCAAGGCCACCCATCCTTTCGAGCGAATCAGCATGGTTTTCAAAGGTCCTCTTCCATCCAAATCTCGCAATAGGTACCTCCACACTATCATTGATGAATATTCCAGATTTCCATTTGCGTATCCTTGTGAAAATATGTTTTCGTCAACTGTTATTGACTGTCTCATTGATTTTTTCGCCGTTCCTTCCTATGATCACACGCACAGAGCCTGCTTCATGTCTAAATAAATCCAAGAATTCTTCCACATACACCTATGTCAAATCCTTGTATTAGTAATGGACAAATGGAGCGCGAAAACGGAACTATTTGGACAGAGGCGTCTTTACCTATAGTGCAGGGTGTGCGGCGCACACGGGCGCCGGGTCTAAGGGGGCGCCGAGCGTCGAGCGACCTGACACCACTGCGCCCGCGCGCCCTTGCCGACGTTGGGCGCACGGTAACAAATAGCAAAGCAAGGCTTCTTACTCCTTTTCCTACTCTATTTTAATATACACAATAACTTTTGTTTCAACGTGAAATCAGTCTTAAAACAGATTATCAAAGATTAAATTGGCGTAATGTCGCATCGCTACCAAAGGCGCGAGCCGGCATCGGCCTGTTTGTTTTGATTCGTTTCACACCATGCCGACAATCATTTCTAACTCGACTGTATTAGAATGCTATAAAGTTGAAATTGAAATTCCCGGGGACGAGCGGCGGTCACTTTCAAAGGCTTGTGTGCGCGTGCCGCACTTTTGTTTTACCGCTATACCGTAGTTTTGCGAAATAAGCCTTAATGCAATTGGATTAAGTATCATTTTTTGAGTAAACATGTAATTATGAAGTAAATCGGCTTTCCTTTTGATAGAAAATACATAAAAGGGAAGATTAGGTTTTTTGCTTCCACAATTATTGCGACATTCCTCGAGGTCGGAGGTCATCAAAAATAGCTAGTGAAATACAAAAACAAAACATCGAGTGATAGATAGTACCTAATATCGAAGTTTCGTCGTACCTATAGGTACGACCTAGGATTTTTCATTTGTTTATCCTACTGCAGAACAAACAACGGTAAGTTAAAATTGTACTTAGCTCTTTTAGGTGCCTAAGTATACTTAGTTTATTATTTATTTTAGATGTCTGATGGTGATGGAAAAAAAAACTTTCTAGTGAACAGAATCGAAAAAGAAAGCTGGAGAAGGAAGTGTCTCTGAAAAAGAATACAAGTTCTATTGAAGAGATTTTTGTTCGACCCGGTCCATCCTCGGACGAACACCTGGAGACCTATGAAAACCAAGATAATTCTACAGCAGAACTCGACTTCTATGTCACCGCCGCCGCCGCTAATGTCTTTGTCGTCGGTAGTCGAAGAAGACGAAGAACCTCCTAGTGCCGAATCGTCCCCGGAGAATATTCTTCGAGAAGATATAATGAATGATCTCGCGTTATGGCCACAGGTGTTATCCGATAAACAGAGAATATTTTTGATGGAGCGTGGGCCAGTGCAGGTGAAAATGGGTTCATATCCTTCGAATAATTCGAAAAGTTCTTTTTTTCAGATGGTTATTGTGATACTAAAAAGATGTTGGACATAATAAATACTTGTTTAACGAATAAATTACTGGCTGTGTTTACAAATCTAAGTCAACTGATTCTGTTTATTGTTTTTACCTGTAAACTTTTAGTCATGCTCGCACATGCGAGTCCGACTCCGTTTAATGGTGAAATAGGTTACAAAGATCAACATTGTCGCAAAGTAGATTGACAAATTTATCGTTAATAAGTATTGAACACGAAATCAAAATTGAAACTAGTGACATTGTTAAAGATTTCGCTAACGCAAAAGCTCGAAAAGTAACTTTTTTGTAAATACATTTATATCTAAGATATATGCTTGGGTGACGAGCGTCCTGTTATGTTACTATAAGTAGTTTTTAAAATAAATATTTTTGAAAGAACTACAAAGTTGTGATTTTTTTATGGAAAGGAAGGTGTTTCAAGAATGAAAAAAATCACAACTCCTTCCTTTCCATTAAAAAATTTTGCTTTCCGACATAATTTTGAATTGCACCATTTGCATACGAATTTCCGATTGAAAATATGGGGTCTTAACAAAGGTATGCACTTTTTTTTAAATTGTGGCTTCTACTCCTGATACTGAACAACTTTTCCCAAGGAATGCATGGTCAATTCTCAAAAAAAAAATTGGACTTTGTATGGAGACAGCTGATCGATCTCCATACTAAGTCCAAAATTTTTTTGAGAATTGACCATGCATTCCTTAGGGAAAGTTGTTCAGTATTATATTTAGGTGTCACAGTTTAAAAAAAGTGCATACCTTTGTGAACACCCTGTAAAACTGTTAGTACTTATTCCATTTTGACCCCGCTCCTACTACACTAGAGGGCGCCAGGGTACTGGTTGCACACGGGCGCCACAAGGGCTAGAGACGCCTCTGTCTTAAACGTGTACATATCTCTAAGACGTCTTATGTACGTATGTTACAAAATGCGACCTTCCAAAGATATCTTTTCACAACATCTCGAATATATCTTTTCGTTATATCTTTGAGATAAAAAAAATCGTTTTGTATATGGAAGATCCGTGAAAATGTCAATTTTTACGTAATACCTGGACCGGCAGGATACAACCTCAGACAGAGGTTAATGATATTATCTTCAATGAGATCGGACCAATTTTAGTCGGATAATAATTGATGAGAATCATTATGAATAACAATTTCTTTGGCGAACAGACAATTGAAGTCTTTGCCTTGTATTGCTTGGTTATTTCGTAAGAGGAGTGATTGACCAGGACGGTATGGACAGATATTCGTCTAACAGTCCTTGAGAATGACTCCGAAATGGAAGTCGAAACGTCGAACAAATCAGAAGATACCAAATGGATAAATACCCGAAATCCATTCAAACATAAGTGTGACCTCAATATATATATATATATATATATATATATATATATATATATATATATATATTATTTGATAATAGTATATTATGCAACGATCATGTAACAACCATTACATGAGAGTATGGTTTATGCGAGTGTATCAATAACCATTACATGAGAGTTGCATACGCTTTTTTATCTACACCCAATAAATAATGAAGAACTAAAAATATTATAATATTAGGTATTTATATTGAACACAATAATAGTAGGTAATCAATCGTATTTCTTTGAAAAATTCTACAGAATTATAATTAATGGTATAACCACGGAAAATACAACAATGAGAAGAAAGAAAATGAAGAAAAGTCTTTGCCGAGGTCTGGAATTGAACCCGGGACGTTTGTGATTACTGCCCGCGCCACTGACCACTCGGCCATGAAAGCCCATTCAATTTTAACGAAAATAACAACATATGTGTTGCAATTGTCAAATGAAAAATATAATCCTTTCGATTGTATTTTTTTCTTGTCTAAGACATCTGTGGAGGAGTCGCTGGTAATTCTTCTATATCACTGCTATAAGACATTTTCATTCGATTATCGAAAATTGACTGAATTCTTCAAAAATTCAATACCTACTGATTTTGACTTGACAAACGTCAAAATGCAAAGCTTGCACATCATGCTTGATTGGAAAATAATGGGTTTCTATTGGTTGAAAATCTGTATCATAATGAAAATATGTATCGTAATGGATTTCATTATAAAACGGGTTGTGGGCATATAAGTGTATTATTAGAGTACGGGTGTAGATAAACATATTTAAGAAATCAATCGAATTTGGGGTAGGGGGGGGGAGATTCATTCATTCCACTTAAAAACATTTATCAGTTATCAATGTTGGAGGTTTGGTCTGATGAAGTATATTTCGAATATCCATTATATGAAATATCTCAAAGATTAGATTAATAGAAAAATATAAAATATATTTTGAACGTCTTGAGACATAACGACATTATCTGGATGAAAACGAGATATCTTTTGGATGTCCTGTGTTATATGTGTATGGCAGCAATATTATATATTTTATATTCCATGACTCCGATATGAGTAGTGACGTTGGCCACCTGCCATGTTGGCACTGGTGATTTACGCGGCAAATTTCTAAAATTGAATTTGGGGATGGAATAACGCGGTAACATTTTTTTTTTTTCGTTTTCGTGTAACAACCATTAAACCTGCATTCCTGCATATTTTTCAAATACGTCCAAATGGTCCAAATGCGAAGACAAAATGATGGATAGCTCATCGGAATTTTCGACCGCCGCCCGACAATTCATTTCAATTATCATTTGCGTCACAGAACGTACGTGCCCATCAACGGACAAAGCAGATAGATTGTATTGATAAATGATAAAGCGACGCACAATTTCGAATCGGTTGGCAGCAATGCGATGCCTATCCGTGCTAAGGTTAATTAATAACAGTGCGTTTGGTATTGTGGGGTAATCCCCTTGAAAAGGGGAGTAATGAGCACACGTGGCTGACGCCTGCAACACTTCGTCTCGTCTGGTTCGCCTCAAGGGCGTTTGTTTCATAGGAAGAATTATTTTTTCTTCATGTTCCACGACAATTTTATCGGAAAGGCGTCCGTTTCAAGTTTTTCGAAAAACAAATATATCTGAAGAAACCAGTCTCCACTTACCTACACAGTAGGTTGATGAACTGACACCTGTCAGAAAACAACTACTCCCTGGCTGACAGCAAGAAATACCTTGAGTTTTATAGGACAGCTGCCATGTGCAGGATTCTTCACAGAAGGGATTCCTGCATGAACTTGGCAATATATCTGCTGATATTTGTGGAAGTTTTGAAAACGATTGAATTTTTGGAAGCAGAGATTCGAAATAGAAAGGTAGAATTGAGGCACCGAAGAAAATTGTTATTGTGAAAATGAAATATAAGAAATGGATAGTGCAAATGAAAGATAAAACTCGAATCTCTTTGATGGTAGATACAGTATTGCATAAATATATCCAAAGCGGTATATTATAAAAAATGTTCAGGGGAAAATAACCTCAACAGAAACCTTATTCATGTAATGCTAAAACTGACAGAAACATCAAATACATTTTTTGAGATGGTAATGCCCCCTTTCTTAGGAAATAGTACTCAAAGTGCTGAAAGTTAAAACATAGTTAATCTGAAAATCGTATTCGTATTTTATTTTGAGAGAAATGAGCTGAAATCATCTTCATTCTTATTACCCATCTGATTTGGTACAGTTCTACATTTCTACATTTACATCAAAAATTTGCCTAATCTTGGATAAGTAAGGGCCTCCATTTTGGATTCCCGAACCTGCTGATCATCAGTTATCATGCTAAATAAAATGGATTGAAAAATAGTGTGGAAACGAGAATGAAGAAATGATAGGAAATATGTTATGGCTGAAATGAAAATTGAGCTCTGATAGAACCTATGATAAAAAAGAATGTTTTAGAAAATTGATCGCGCCATTTTTAAATGAACTCATTATCGACTTCTTTTTGAACTTCTCAAAAACTATTCTTTCAAGAAAATTTTGTGTGTCTGATGCTTTTCTCTTGGAGAATTTATTATGTTTTTCAAAAATCAATATGTTTTGTCAGTATTATCTGAAACGAGTTCCATTTTTGGAAAGAATCTAGTTTTCAGTCAGTCAGTCAGTAGTCAGTATTTTCCGACAATTAGATAAAATTAATGATTGAAAGCCTGGAGATCTGATACAAATGGTATAGAAATTTGGTTTATTTTCCCCGATTTTATAACCTATGGAACTTGATATAAGGCCAGAATTCTCTTGTCATTCGCATTAGGTTGCTTGTCAGTACCCCTAGGGTAAAAGCATTCAATGCGAGAATGGACGTATTATTAAAGTCTTCAGAACCGTCGAATTGCTGCTAAAGAAGGTGATCACTTTTTCTGTCGGCCACCTTTCCATCTCGGGGTAGTCTAGTTTTCCTCATTGAAGAAATATCCGCCTCCTACAGAATAAAGCTCAGCACTGACGTGATTGTCAAAATTCACTGTCTGATCCGGCCACTTTGTTGAGCTGGTAACTCAGTGGTCAGTATTCTGCGAATAGTGTCGTTACAGTGTGAGGGTATGTTTTTTGAAGAGTGTTTTCTTAGGTGGCCATGTGATGCATATAAAACCTCATTCGTTTTACAACTCCTTAGTAAATCAAAAGATGAATTCGAAAATGAATTGAAATGTATATGAAATCAGTTGTGATGACAAAAAGAACATTGCTCGAAGTCCATGAGCTATATAAACTCGTTCCGGGGAGCATTATGCTCATATCCATACGGAAGAACGGAAAGTAATGCCCAGCACACCTGGATGACAGTCATAGGATCAGTAAAAACAATCGAGGACTGTTCTAGATTTCACCGCGTGAATAATATCCATCATTATACGCTCGTTGAATAATATACAATTACGAGATGACTGTTTATCTGTAAATGAATCATCAAGTCTTCCTACGAATCAGATTCATTAATTGTTCAAATGGTTACCCACACAGATAGTACAACCAATGTTCTGATTACATTTGCGGTCATAACCAGTTTGTTATCATTGGAATCGGTTAGAAATCACAATGACTTTTCCTCTGCGATGGCATTCGGTCTCTGCTGGGAATCGCACTTCGAAATATAAGACCCCGTTAGTTTTTCATTTTGTCCTTTCAAAGGTTGCTAGGAATGTTTTTGGGGAAAACCCCCTTCTGCAACCCCTGTATCATTCCTCCTTGAGCCTCCGGACTATAATTCGTCATCTCCCTCTCGTAACAGTCTAGTCTCACCTCGCCGCTCGATACGGAACGAGGTGTATTTTCCGGTCGCGGAACTCCATCAACGTGTACGACCCCGTCGTGCAGGGATGGCAGCCTGCATAACCCATCGCCTCACCCATCGGGCACCCATCGGTTCGTCTTCCGTACCATCAACGGCGAGTGGCGTTTCGCGAAAGGGCGAAGGGCTGCGTCCAAGGTGCGCCCCGATTTTCACCCCGATCGATAGCGGTGCTCGCGTAGCTCAGATGTGTGGGGGCGATAAGGGCAACAAGGTAGGTTTGTTGTGAGAGTCGAAATATTTTCCCATTGTTACATTTGTCGGGTCCCTAACAACACATGGATATACTGGGTACGTCCTTTTTATGTACCGCGGTACAAAGACGTGAACGGGACTTCCATGGGATATCCCATCCAGGATGTCCCATGAGGTATATTCATAATCCCTCCCGCACAGGATGCCCAATGGATGTCCCATTAAGTAAATCCATAAGCTGTCCCATTCATGTCCCAGTTATTTCTTTTATAAAAAACATGAATATCAATTAAAATGATTAGTTTAGTTCGAAAATTGCTATATCTATGGTACAACTTTTTCTCTAGATATTTTTATCATTGAATGACAAAATCTTGCATCTTATATTTGAGTTGCTTATATAATTACATGCGTGTTTACACTGATCCGCTTCAGTAATTTGACCAAAGTTGGAAGACGAAATAGTTGAAAACGAGCCAACCGCGCCAATGAGGCATTTGTTCGCATGTCGACTCATAGATGGCAACAAAATTGATGAAAATAATGACAATTGATACTCCTCAACATTTTGTTTTTGAATCATTGTATCTTTTCTTATTCGAAAAATGAGCTTATCGGAAATTGACAACGTAACATAGGGCATATGTCGAACTTTCGTATCAACTAAGATATTGATATGCCTAGAAGTGTCCTCAGTTTTCTACCCAATGCTCACGTCAACAAGCCAACGGCCTTGGGTGCGAGCAACTTCTTTGAAAAATCATACATTATTGTATTTCCTAAAACAAAAGCAGAAATGAGAAAAGTATTCCACAACCAATCAAATTGACCGGTCCTCCATTTATTATGGCAACAGTGTGATATTACTGAAGTGATATGTCAACATAGTGCTACCAATCGGGTTGTTCCGTATATCGTTTCGGTTGACCAGAACGTTCTCTCTCTTTATGACATTGGCCTGGTCCATTCAAGCGAGACAGAGAGGGAGAACCGCTCTGGGTAACCGAAATGACGGAACATATCCTTAACCTCATTTTCCCAAAGCTTCGCGGGGTGTTTTGTTCGATTCGGCGTTGTGTTGATTAAGCTGTGGTATATTGTAGCGTGGTTGAACATTTTGAATTTTATATAATAGTGAGAATTAGTAGTATTGTGAGTGATCTGCTAGAGTTATTCAGACATTAAAAAGTAAGTGGTTATTGGAGATATTAAGTCCTCGTAGAAAAATAATTATTAAACCTACCTAAAATACTACATATCCAATCATGGATAGAAAGAGATAAGTAGGTATTCCCTAAAGGAAACAATATGATTAGTAAATATTATAAAAGGGCACGAAAACTTGATGGAAGAGAAAATGATATATTAGATCATTCGTAGTAGTAGTGTGGATAGAAGTTGTACATCACAGGTGGAAACCTCAGTGGAGAGTGATATCTGTCACATATCAATACCTTCTGCTTCAAGAAGCATCAGTAAAGATGACATTCACTCCACATTTCCTACAACGAGTACAATGTTCACGACAAATGCTGACCTATCTGTTGACAATGAATGTATTTCAATTTCCTAGGAGTTTTCTGAAGTTTCTTTTATTGAAGAATTGAGTCCTATTTCTGCAGAGGACCTTATTTGAAATGAACCTTCCTCAAATAACAATAGAAATTGAAATAATGACTCTGTAAATATTAGATCTATAGAAATAAACAACAAGTTCGCTACCAGTCGGCATGATGTATCAGGTCAAGATTTTATATTTAGCTGGCTCTGGCGGCATGTGGTGCGGTAGGAGGGCGTCGGCTGAGAGCATTCTTGGCTCACTTGCACTCACGCCTCAGATACATCGGCTGAGCGTTAAGTAAGAGATGGGAATATTAACCCAAATAGGGCGGCGAGTGAATTTAATAATAATAATACTTCATGTATAAAATAATGATGCTGAAAATGATTTTCGACTTTCATTTTTCATAAAAAATTTGAAAAATAATAAAATTATTAAATAGGACGATTTTTTTGTTTATTTAACCAATTGTCATAAAGCTACATGCATGCTATTTTGCATTTCGGCTCAAAAAAGTATATAGCGGTATGCAAAAAGAAGTCACGCCATTTTTTAGATTTTTTTTCAATTAAAAAATTGATGTTTATTCAATTTTTTCACAATTTTTGTGTTTTGGGCTGTAGCTACATGCATGCCATTTACACTCATGACTTAAAATAAGGTAAATTCATGAATTTCAAAACGGCATGCAAAAACAAGTCACCTAAATTTGCTCAGTGTTTTTTGCAACTTTCGTCACGCATGCCTCTATTTTGCAACACCCTGGTGTGCATGCCAAATTTCCTTCTATTGAATAATGGTACAAATGAAGTATTTTTTCAATGGCATGCAGTTTGGAATCACGGAATTCGGTGTTAAAATTTTACAGAATTTTCCGGAAATTTTTCACCGTTGGTCCTACGAGGGGTGCATGCCAATTTTTCCCTAGTGTTTTTATTACAAAAACTTCAATTCTTCACATCGGCGTGCAATTTGAAAACACGGAATATTCCTACATTTTTTTTCAGGTTTTCACAACCCTTTGTTCATCTTGGGCCGCTGCGGGGTGCATGCCATCAATTATTAGAGCTTCAATTAGCTTGAACTTCCGTATATTACAATGGCATGCAGTAAAATATCACGGAAAAACACGAAAATTCGCTACAGAAAGAAAAGCGTTTTTCCTTATTAAGAGGACGCGCGGGGGGGCTAAAAACCCGACTATCTTTGATATTTTAGGGTTATTTATCAAGCCTTAAAAAAGCATGCACGAAAAAATGGTGGAACGTCACCTGTCATGACCTCCCGGTCTAT